>CM077162.1:159027043-159437925 GCA_039583875.1 Platanthera guangdongensis | reverse complement strand
TGAACGGTTGCCCTCGGGCACCATAAAAAAATTAGCGAATAAGCGAGCCGGTCCTTTTTCGGGTTTTGAAGAAGCTAGGTGAAAATGCATATTTATTATAGTTACCCGCTGAGTGGGGAATCTCCCCTGTTTTTAACATTTGGATTTAACGCTTTATGTCGCTCCACCACCTGAATTGTCAGTCTCTCCGTTTCATATTTCCACTATACCGTCTAAAGGGGTGGGGGTGCGAATATTTCTGGACCGCTCTCCCTTTTAGATTCTTCGGAGGTACGTTGTCTATTGATGATGCAACTTTGTTTTTCTTCTTCGCCTAACGCTTTTCCAATGTTCCCCCGAACTGATTTCTTGCCTGACATGATTTTGCAGGATGCGGTGTTTTCTACTCCCGACGATGACTTTCACAGGTTTTTGGTCAGATGGCGTGGTCGTCCAGCTTCAGACGACTCTTGGATTTCTTCGACAGACCTGCTCTTCTCTATGCAGATCTCCTCCACCGTTCCCGTCCATCCCACTCATCGTGATGAGTCCTTTTGAGAGCGGAAGGATTGATGGAGACGACCACCACGACGGCCAATTGGGTGATGAAGACTACGACCATGGCAGTGTTACCATGACAGAAGATGACGACGATGCTCCACCATCAAGAGACTTGCGGCGCCGTAGCGGGCACGACTACAATCTTCGCCCACGCAATAAAAATAAGCTTTGAATTTATTTTATTATTTGGCCTGCCTTTATCTGGTTATATGTGGTATTTGACACTATGTTATTTTGTCATTCATTTTCTGCAACATTTTTATTTTGGGCTGCTAATAGCCACATGGTTGTAAGCCTTATATAAGGCCAAATTATCATTTGTTATGAAGACAATTGTTGAAATCAAAAAGAGCTTTGCTTGCCTAACCCTAATTCTCTCCTCCTCCTCTTAGCCGCCGCCCCCTTCAAGGCTTCCCTTCTAGGATTCTGGCCGCCCCTCTCTCCATCCTCTCGGCCGCCCCCCTTTCTACTCCCTCTCCCTCTAGCAACCTCATCACCCCGTCTCTCTACCTTCCATCCACCAAGCCATATTCAACCTCTTAACAATTTCGGCCACCTTGGAGGAGGAAGATCTCGTGCAAGGAAGAATCAAGGTTGGGTAATCAACCACAGCGAGAAGCGAAGGAGGCGAACAAGATCTTCATCCGTGGCGCGTTTCCCATGGATTCCAAAAGGGAAGAGCGATCGTTCTCTGTGGATCCAACATCTCGGATCTACGTTCCGAGTGGGGTAACGAAATTCCTACCTAAGAGATTCTCTTCTTTGATTAATTCTTGTGGTGGACGGATTTGCGTGATTTCTCGAATTGCTAAATTTTCGCGGGTGTTCCTAAAAATAGATCTGAGATTTTCAGTTGGTTTTTCCGAAAAGATCTCGCGAGAGGATTGGCGCTCCTCGCTTTTGTTTTGTTGGGATAGGTCCTACCATTTTTTCGAATCGTGAATTTTTTTTTGTGGATCTATTTTGGTACAACTCAAAGCTCGATCGGAATTAATATTATTCCATTTAGCCGGAAAGGATTTTGGCCTATAGCCATTCTCCGTTCCACTTGCGGATCAGCTATCCGTATGTTAGCACGAACGATAAAAAACAATCATTGGGGTCGCTGCGTTGCGTTTGTGTGCCGGTTAGGGAGCGTTAACGTTGCCAAGGTCGTAGTCATGCCCTCCATGTAGGATCCGAAAAGGCCTAGCCTACATCAGCCAGCTAGGTGAAAGCCTGACAGCAGGATCTGCTCAGGGTCCACTACTAACACCATCGAGTGACTTCCATCCCTACCAGCTAGGTGAGAGCCTGACAACGCGATCTGCTTGAGGCCCAAAAGAATGACACTGAGTGACTTCCAGCCCTGCCAGCTTGGTGAGAGCCTGACAACGGGATCTGCTCGGGGTCCACTACTAACACCATTGAGTGACTTTCAGCCCTGCCAGCTAGGTGAGAGCCTGACAGCGGGATCTGCTCGAGGCCCAAGGATGACACCGAGTGACTTCCAGCCCTGCCAGCTAGGTGAGAGCCTGACAGCGGCATCTGCTCTGGATCCACTACTAACACCATCGAGTGACTTCCAGCCCTGCCAGCTAGGTGAGAGCCTGACAGCAGGATCTGCTCGAGGCCCAAGGATGACACCAAGTGACTTCCAGCCCTGCCAGCTAGGTGAGAGCCTGACAGCGGGATCTGCTCGGGGTCCACTACTTACACCATCGAGTGACTTCCAGCCCTGCCAGCTAGGTGAGAGCCTGATAGCGGGATCTGCTCAAGGCCCAAGGATGACACGAGTGACTTCCAGCCCTGCCAGCTAGGTGAGAGCCTGACAGCGAGATCTACTCGGGGTCTACTACTAACACCATCGAGTGACTTCGAGCCCTGCCAGCTAGGTGAGATCCTGACAGCGGGATCTGCTCGAGGCCCAAGGATGACACCGAGTGACTTCCAGCCCTGCCAGCTAGGTGAGAGCTTGATAGCGGGATCTGCTCGGGGTCCACTAGTAACACCATCGAGTGACTTACAGCCCTGCCAGCTAGGTGAGAGCCTGACAACGGGATCTGCTCGAGGCCCAAGAATGACACCGAGTGACTTCCAGCCCTACCAGCTAGGTGAGAGCCTGACAGCGGGATCTGCTCGGGGTCCACTACTAACACCATCGAGTGACTTCCAGCCCTGCCAGCTAGGTGAGAGCCTGACAGTGGGATCTGCTCGAGGCCCAAGGATGACACCGATTAACTTCCAGCCCTGCCAGTTAGGTGAGCGGCCTGACAGCGGGATCTGCTCAGGGTCCACTACTAACACCATCGAGTGACTTCCAGCCCTGCCAGCTAGGTGAGAGCCTGATAGTGGGATCTGCTCGAGGCCCAGGGATGACACCAAGTGACTTCCAGCCCTGCCAGCTAGGTGACAGCCTGACAGCGGGATTTGCTCGGGGTCCACTAGTAACACCATCGAGTGACCTCCAGCCCTGCCAGCTAGGTGAGAGCCTGACAGCGGGATCTGCTCGAGGCCCAAGGATGACACCG
The DNA here is from genome assembly GCA_039583875.1 of Platanthera guangdongensis. Lineage (NCBI taxonomy): Eukaryota > Viridiplantae > Streptophyta > Magnoliopsida > Asparagales > Orchidaceae > Platanthera > Platanthera guangdongensis. The sequence goes on along the minus strand of CM077162.1, from coordinate 159,434,875 downwards.
AGTGACTTCCAGCCCTGCCAGCTAGGTGAGAGCCTGACAGCGGGATCTGCTTAGGGTCCACTACTAACACCATCAAGTGACTTCCAGCCCTGCCAGCTAGGTGAGAGCCTGACAATGGGATCTGCTTGAGGCCCAAGGATGACACCGAGTGACTTCCAGCCCTGCTAGCTAGGTGAGAGCCAGACAACGGGACCTGCTCGGGGTCCATACTCAATTCACTTCCTCATGGCAAGCTCACTGTGACAGTATTGGCGTGTTAAAGAACGTTCATTAAAAATCAAGGCACAACTTACAAGCTTCAAGGGAAAAAGCGTTTTAAGTCGTCACCACTCCAGGTGAGACTTAGGGTCTCGCCCTCCACATTTTGTAGTCGATACCCACCTGATCTCAAGGCTTCTTTTACAATAAGTGGTCCCTCCCAGTTAGGGTTGAGTTTCCCCACGGTTGCTGACCTTCCCGCTGCATCCACGTTCTTTATCACCAAGTCCCCTTCCGTGAACTGTTTGACTCTGACATGCTTGTCAAAGTACTTAGACATCCTCCTCTTCACCTTTTCTTGTCAGACGGCGGAAAGGTCCCGCAATTCTTCCACCATGTCGAGTGAAAGCCGCAGCTCTTCCCCGTTCTCCTCCTGCCATTCTTCCCTGCCTTCCCCGGACGCAACAACTCGAAGTGTTTGAACTTCAAATTCCACGGGGAGCACTGCCTCGCACCCATGAGAGAGTTTGAAGGGGGTCTCTCCGGTAGCTGTGTTGGGGGTGGTCCTCAGGGCCTAGAGAACCACGGGGAGCTGCTCTACCCAGCTTCCCTTCAGATTTTCCACTTTTATTTTCAGGAGGTTGACAATGATCTTGTTCGCGGCCTCCACTTGCCCGTTGCTCCTGGGGTGATGGACCGAGGCGAACGTGAGGTCAATTCCAAGCTGCTCGCAAAAACTAGTGAACTCAGTGCTGGCGAACTAGGGCCTGTTGTCCGTGAAAATGGCCTGGGGCAGCCCATGGCGACAGATGATCTCCCGCCAAACAAAGTTTCTGATAACCTGGGAGGTCACCTTGGCCAGTGCCTTCACTTATAACCACTTGGAGAAATAATCGATCATTACTAGGAGGAATCTCCTCTGCCCACTGGCCTGGGGGAACGGTCCAACCAAATCCATTCCCTAAATAGTGAAGGGCCAGGGGGCTGTGATACTTTTGATTCGCTGTGTAACGCCCCGAAAATTGTGTGCGAGTCGGTCGCGAAAAAAGGGTTTTTGGTGCCAGAATAGGGGTACACGGCCTAGGACACGGGCGTGTCCAAGGCCGTGTCTGGCTGGTGAGTTTTTTCCGTTTTCAACCCGAGAAGGACACGGCCAGGAACACGGGCGTGTCATCCGACACGGGCGTGTGCCAACCCGTGTCCCTACCCGTGTGCAGTAGGGTCGTGTCCATCACCGTGGCGGTTATGCGTGACACGCCCCCGAACACGGGCGTGTCGAAGAACCCGACACGGGCGTGTCAGGTGAAACACGGGCGTGTCTTAGCCCGTATGTCGTTTCTCAGTTCGACGATCGTGCCTGGATCGAGGCACACGGCCTGGGACACGGCCGTGTGCCAAGCCGTGTTCGGCCCAGGTCTGGAGAATTTTGTGCAGATCTGAGTCGTTCGTTTTCTTTAATTAGGATCCGACGGCCCAAATGAGATCCTGTTCTGTTAAGGCCTGGAATAGGGGTTAATTCCTCATTTTCTCTCCAAAGCTTTCTCCTTCCAAAGTGAGAGAGAAGAGGAAGAAGAAGGAGGTTTCCGGCCGCCGGCGGAGCACCGGAGCACAGTTTCGAAATCGGAGAGCGGATCCGTGGAGGGAAGGTCGTTGCGAAGAGTTCTGTCCGCGTAGTTTTTCCCATGGCGCCAAAACGGACTACAAGGGTAACAATTCTCAACTTGAGCATGTGAAGATCTTTCTTTTGCATAGGGAACTCCGCTCCCGCGAGTGTGCGGTGAGTGCGTGGTGTTCCTTGGGGTCGATGTGAATAGTCCCCCTTGTGTTGCATATAGAGCCCGAAATCGTAAGTACAGGCATATGCATTGTGTGTGAAGCCTACCCGGACGTGTTTTGTCTGGATCGGTGATGTTACATTTGATATGATTTGCCGGAGAAGACTCCATGCTTTGGGTTTTTCGGGTTTCTACGCGGTAGATTGCAGCAGGGTTCCTTGGAGGTTAGCTTCAAGGCGCACCCGGAAAATTGAGCGGAAACGTGTTCTGCTAACTTGGCGGTCTGGGAATCGGCCTTGATCATAACTGGGTTATGAGATTGTTTTGGAAAAAATTTGGGATCCGAGAGAAGCTTGGCCCGCACGTAGGACTTAAATTGTATATGCGGCGTGAGCAACGAACAAGTGGAATTGGACCTAGGCTATGTGGTACGGTGCGAGAAATCCGAAGACGGGCACTGGCCGTAGGCATAGTCGGAGCCTTAGACGGTGGTCAGATAGGCTAAATGCTCACATGTTGTTGCCATCCTAGGGGTGGTGGTGAATGCACTGAGTGGTCAGGGTTCACCATGAATGTGCCCTGAGTGCACGGGGTGTGTGGCCGTGCGAGCCTACACCTGTGGCGAAATATAATTGCGCTATATTATTTTATTGCACTAATGCTATGCAGGGAAAGAGCACCTCCGTCCCGAGTAAGGGGCGGGGTCGTTATAATTTGGTCGGGTTTTAGCTGACCGTTGCCTTGTTTGCCACCGTGCGGTGGTATGTGCTTGCAGGTGCTGCGGAGCCGAGCGCCAAATAGTGGGCTGGAGCCCATGTTGCTGTGCTGGCCCTAGAAGTCCGTAGAATAGTTGTTTTTACATTTATCATGTGTGGTCGGCCTGCGGCTGTGCTGGCCCTAGAAGGCCGTAGATTAGTTGTTTTTACATTTATCATGTGTGGCCGGCCTGCGAGCCGATGTATGTAAGATATGTTTTATTAAGTGAACATTTGTAAGTCCATAAGGCCATGTACCTGTTTCAGTGGATTTGGGGTTTCATTCCTGTTGTTGTAGCTGTGGACATTCATATTTGATGGATTGAAGTTTGGGTTCTTTCAACTTTAAAAACTTCCGCTAGAATGCTCTATGTAGGACGAGTAGTATTAATTGGATGGTTTGATTATTCATTTGGTAATCCTTCCGACTGTCTATGGTATATGGCGTCGGGTTCCAGCTGGACCTTCTGTTATATGTCATGCGACAGATGGGGGTGTTACAATTTGGTATCAGACTTCTGGTTACTGTCAGGCTTAAATGAATTCGTGGGCGAATTCTTTTAAGGGGCGGTGAGCACATGTGTGCGTCATAGTTATAACATTAAAAGAACCCATGAATGTCCACTTAGGAATGGAAAATACACTTGTTTTGTGGAGTTTGAATGTTCCAATGATTGCTTTTAGCAATTTGTTTGTCGTCTAATCGTGTGTCTTTGCTACTATAGGCAGCTAGGAGCGGTGCTGGTCAGTCAGAGCGTCCGCAATCAGCGGAAAGTAGTGCACCAAGGGACGTGCCTGCTACACCTCCTTCAGTGAAAACCATCAGGATGGTGGCTGAGGCAGTGTTCGCAATGATAAATGCCCAACCTGCAGGGAAAATGCATCGCGCACCTCCTGTGAATGAGCAAGAACCGGTTAGGGTGGCAGAGCCGAGAGTGGTGGAACGCGCAGCAGTGGAGTTGGTAGAGCCGAGAAGAGCTACGGAGAGGCAGCTAAAGTATGTGATGGGCTTTAATCCTCCGAGGTTCAATGGGGTTGGAACACCAACTCAAGCTGAGGACTAGCTCTCTTCCATAAAGAGGGACTTGACGGCCACAATAACTGAGGAGTGGCAGAAGACCACCATAGCGACTTTTCTTTTGGAAGGTGAAGCGAGGCTGTGGTGGGACGAGATGGAGTTTCATCTTCTAGTGGGAAGGCAACTTGCGAATGTGCCGATGGAGGAATTTTCAAGATTATTCCTAGCCAGATTTGTACCCTCTCCTCAGAAGTTGGAGATGGAGAATCAATTTCTTGGGTTGATTCAGGGATCCAGAAGCGTGGACGAATATCTGCATGAGTTCACACGGTTGGGACGCTATGCTGGTGCTATGTTTACAGAAGAAGAGAGGAAGACCAACCGATTCTATGAGGGTCTTCGCGGTGATTTACCGTTACTCCTTGCTGGGCCTAAGGTGCAAGGCTTCCTAGCCTTGGTCAATTCGGCCCGATCGTTGGAAAAGGTTGCGAAGAAAGTTCAAGAGAAGGACCCAGGAGAAAGGAAGACCGAGTTCAAGGTGCCAAACAACAAGTCAAGTTTCCGCAGGTGGAACAAGAAGTGGAGGACTTCGAATTCAGCCCCTTCGGCTGATGCGTCGGGGACAACTTCAAGTCGAGTCCCCGGAGCTTGCTACAACTGCGGGAAGACGGGGCATTTTGCTCGAGAGTGTTGGAGCGGATGTTCAAAGTCCGAGAGGAGACCTGGAGCGACTTATGAGGAGAAAGGGAAGGTGGTGGAGTCAACCGCGTCCCATCATGCTCCAGCCCAGCCTAGAGTCTACAACCTTGGTCTGCAGGAGGCCATAAAGCAAGTGGACGTGGTGACAGGTATGAGTTAAATTACAGTGGTTTAACTTTTATAGTTATTACCTTCGTATTTGTTAGCTTACGTTTGTTAGTGCTAGGCTTTGTGTTAATCTTTGGGTTTCCAGCGAGAGCCCTTTTTGATACGGGACATCACATTCCTTCTTGTCAGAAAAATTCATATCGCGCATCGGAGTTCCGTTCTCGATGACAGAAAACAAGTTGGATGTGTTGTTGCCTAATGGATGCTCAATGCGTGCGGATATGATTTGTGTTGTGAAGATTCGGATTGGAGATCGGGAGTTTGATTTGCGGGCGTTGGTTCTACCATTAGTGGAGTTCGACGTAATCTTCGGTATGGATTGGCTCTCGGAGCAGAGTGCATGCATTGATTGCAACCGTAAAGAAGTCAAGTTGGGTCTGGACACTGATCGGGAGACTACTTTTGCGGGCATGAAGGGGTCAGGGAAAGTTCTGATGTCGGCCCTTCAGGTGTTCAAGGCAGTTCGGTCTGGGGCAGAACTGTATGTCACTCTAGTGCAGACTTTGATGCCTAAGCCTAGTTTGGACAGCATCCCAGTTGTGTTCGAGTATCCTGATGTATTTCCAGATGATCTCCCAGGAGCCCCTCCTCAGCGGGAGATAGACTTTACTATAGAGCTGGTACCGGGTGCCAAACCGGTGTCACGCTCCCCCTATCGGATAGCCCCAAGAGAAATGGCAGAGTTGAAGGTGCAACTGCAAGAGTTGCTAGAGCAAGGTTATGTGCGTCCAAGTTCGTCGCCTTGGAGCGCACCAATTCTCTTTGTTAAGAAGAAAGACGGGAGCTTGCGGCTTTGTATCGATTATCGGGAATTAAACAAGCTTACGGAGAAGAACAAATATCCAATCCCGAGGATTGACGATCTGTTTTATCAGTTGGTTGGATCAACTGTATATTCGAAGTTAGATTTGAAGTCCGGTTACTATCAGTTGAGGACAAGGGAGAGCGACATCCCAAAGACAGCATTTAGTACGCGGTTTGGGCATTACGAGTTCACGGTCATGCCGTTTGGGTTGACGAATGCGCCATCCGTGTTTATGGATCTGATGAATAGGACGTTCAGAGAATACCTGGATCAGCTCGTGATAGTATTTATCGATGATATCCTGGTGTATTCGCGGTTCGAGGAGGATCACTACAAGCATTTACACATGGTATTGGGAACATTGAGGAAAAGTCAGTTGTATGCAAAGTTCTCCAAGTGTGAATTCTGGTTATCCTCGATAGCGTTCCTTGGTCATGTTGTCAGTGGAGAAGGAATAGCGGTGGATCCGGCGAAGATAGTGGCGATACGGGAGTGGCCTACTTTGACTACGGTGGTAGTGGTCCGGAGTTTTCTGGGGCTTGCTGGCTACTACAGGCGCTTCGTAGAGAACTTCTCGCGGATAGCACTACCACTCACAACATTGACAAGAAAGGATCAGAAGTTCGTGTGGTCTCTGGAGTGCGAACAGGCTTTTGAAGAGTTGAAGAGGCGGTTAACCACGACGCCTATTTTATGTTCGCCAAGTGGAACCGAAGGGTTCGAGATCTATAGTGATGCTTCGGGAAGTGGTTTGGGCTGTGTTTTGCTACAGCATGGGAGAGTGATAGCTTATGTTTCGCGACAACTGAAGGTTCACGAGAGGAATTATCCGGTCCACGACTTAGAGTTAGCGGCCGTGATATTTTCTCTAAAGCTTTGGAGGCACTATCTGTACGGTGTGAAGGTCGATATTTACACCGATCATAAGAGTTTGAAGTACCTGTTGGACCAAAAGGATCTGAACATGAGGCAGCGGAGGTGGATGGAGTTCTTAGGGGACTACACCTTCAAGACACATTATGTGCATGGGAAGGGAAATGCAGTGGCAGATGCGTTGAGTCGTAAGATTCCCGCACAATCCAACTGGTTATCGGTACATGATGAGAGATTGGTCCAAGAGTTGGAGGCATTGGAGATATCTTGTGTCGATAAGCAGTCTAGTGCCGAGGCGAAACTGTTTTGGATAGAGGTGCAGTGTGACTTAGCGGATAGAGTTCGGCGGGCTTTGGTTCAGGATAGCAGCATGAGGCAGATCTTGGAAGAATCTTTGGATGGGTCAAATTCCCAATTTATGGTTGAAGATGGGTTGCTAAGGAAGGACGGTCGTCTATGCGTTCCTAGTGCGGATAATATTTGGGAGGAGTTGATGTATGAGGCTCATCATACCAAGTACTCAATCCACCCGGGAAGCACGAAAATGTATAGAGACATGAAGAAATTATTCTGGTGGCCGGGTTTGAAGAAGGATGTGGCACTTTATGTGGCCAAGTGTCGTACTTGTGCATTGGTAAAAGCGGAATGCCAGAAGCCCGGAGGTTTCCTTAAATCCCTTCCTATCCTAGAATGGAAGTTTGACGACATATCTATGGATTTTGTGCACGGTTTGCCGAAGTCGCAGAAGGGAAACGACGCCATTTGGGTGGTCGTAGATAGGTTGACAAAGGTGTCGCACTTTATCCCAGTCAGAAAGGAAGATCCGGTGGAAAAGTTAGCCAAACTCTACGTGGATAATATTGTACGATTGCATGGTGTGCCTCGCAGTATTGTTATTGATCGTGATGGACGCTTCACGTCGAATGACTGGAGGTTGGTTCATGGTCTGTTGGGTACTAAGCTAAAGATCAGTACAACCTTTCACCCGCAGATAGATGGCCAAACCGAGAGAGTCAACAAGACTATGGAGGACATGCTTCGCATGTGCGTCCTAGATTTCAGGAAGAATTGGGAGGATCACTTGTATATGGTGGAGTTTGCCTACAACAACAGCTTTCAGGCAAGTATTGGAATGGCGCCTTTCGAAGCCTTGTATGGGAGGAAGTGTCGTACGCCGCTGTCTTGGTTGGAGGCAGGCGAATCGAAGTTGTATAAATGTCAAGCGGTGGAAGACGCCACTTCAATGATACGGACAATTCAGGAAAGGCTGAAGATTGCTCAGGATAGACAGTCAAAGTATTACAACGCCAAACATAGAAATGTGGAGTTCAACGTTGGCGACATGGTATATCGAAAAATCAAGCCGTTCAAGGGTGTATCGCGGGTTCGACGCTTGAAGAAGCTGAGTCGGAGATACCTTGGACCATTAGAAATCCTGGAGCGTGTTGGCGAGGCGGCATATAGGTTGAAGTTGTCGACGGAGTTAAGTGGGCTGCATGACGTGTTCCACGTATCGGTGTTGCGTAAGGTAGTGCAAGAGCCTTCGTAGATCATTACAGACAATCAGGTACCAGTTGATTATGAGTTGACAACAAGGGTCAAGCCAGTACGAATTGAAGATGTTGCAGTCAAACGACTCCGCAACAAGGAGGTCCGAATGGTTAAAGTCCGTTGGGATAATTGCGGACGTGAGGAGCTTTCTTGGGAGCGAGAGCAAGCTATGTTGGAGGAATACCCCGAGTTATTCCACTGAGGTATCATTTATATTTTGTGTACCTTTGATTAATTTCGGGACGAAATTCCTTAAGTGTGGGAGATTTGTAACGCCCCGAAAATTGTGTGTGAGTCGGTCGCGAAAAAAGGGTTTTTGGTGCCAGAATAGGGGTACATGGCCTAGGACACGGGCGTGTCCAAGGCCGTGTCTGGCTGGTGATTTTTGGCCATTTTCAACCCGAGAAGGACACGGCCAGGAACACGGCCGGATGACACGGGCGTGTCATCCGACACGGGCGTGTGCCAACCCGTGTCCCTACCCGTGTGCAGTAGGGTCGTGTCCGTCGCCGTGGCGGTTATGCGTGACACGCCCCCGAACACGGGCGTGTCGAGGAGCCCGACACGGGCGTGTCAGGTGAGACACAGGCTTGTCTTAGCCCGTGTGTCGTTTCTTAGTTCGACGATCGTGCCTGGATCGAGGCACATGGCCTGGGACACGGCCGTGTGCCAAGCCATGTTCGGCCCAGGACTGGAGAAATTTGTGCAGATCTGAGCCGTTCGTTTTCTTTAATTAGGATCCGACGGCCCAGATGAGATCCTGCTCTGTTAAGGCCGGGAATAGGGGGTTAATTCCTCATTTTCTCTCCAAAGCTTTCTCCTTCCAAAGTGAGAGCGAAGAGGAAGAATAAGGAGGTTTCCGGCCGCTGGCGGAGCACCGGAGCACCGTTTCGAAATCGGAGAGCGGATCCGTGGAGGGAAGGTCGTTGCGAAGAGTTCTGTCCGCGTAGTTTTCCCATGGCGCCAAAACGGACTACAAGGGTAATGATTCTCAACTTGAGCATGTGAAGCTCTTTCTTTTGCATAGGGAACTCCGCTCCTGCGAGTGTGCGGTGAGTCCGTGGTGTTCCTTGGGGTCGATGTGAATAGTCCCCCTTGTGTTGCATATAGAGCCCGAAATCATAAGTACGGGCATAGGCATTGTGTGTGAAGCCTACCCGGACGTGTTTTGTCTGGATCGGTGATGTTGCATTTGATATGATTTGCCGGAGAAGACTCCGTGCTTTGGGGTTTTTGGGTTTCTACGCGGTAGATTGCAGCAGGGATCCTTGGAGGTTAGCTTCAAGGCGCACCCAGAAAATTGAGCGGAAACGTGTTCTGCTAACTTGGCGGTCTGGGAACCGGCCTTGATCATAACTGGGTTATGAGATTGTTTTGGAAAAAAATTGGGATCCGAGAGAAGCTTGGCCCGCACGTAGGACTTAAATTTTATATGCGGCGTGAGCAACGGGCAAGTGGAATTGGACCTATGCTATGTGGTACGGTGCGAGAAATCCGAAGACGGGCACTGGCCGTAGGCATAGTCGGAGCCTTAGACGGTGGTCAGATAGGCTAAATGCTCACATGTTGTTGCCATCCTGGGGGTGGTGGTGAATGCATTGAGTAGTCAGGGTTCACCATGAATGTGCCCTGAGTGCACAGGGTGTTTGGCCGTGCGAGCCTACACCTATGGCGAAATATAATTGCGCTATATTATTTTATTGGACTAATGCTATGCAGGGAAAGAGCACCGCCGTCCCGAGTAAGGGGCGGGGTTGTTATAATTTGGTCGGCTTTTAGCTGACCGTTGCCTTGTTTGCCACCGTGCGGTGGTATGTGCTTGCAGGTGCTGCGTAGCCGAGCGCCAAATAGCGGGCTGGAGCCCATGTTGCTGTGCTGGCCCTAGAAGGCCGTAGAATAGTTGTTTTTACATTTATCATGTGTGGCCGGCCTGCGAGCCGATGTATGTAAGACATGTTTTATTAAGTGAACATTTGTAAGGCCATAAGGCCATGTACCTGTTTCAGTGTATTTGGGGTTTCATTCCTGTTGTTGTAGCTGTGGACATTCATATTTGATGGATTGTAGTTTGGGTTCTTTCAACTTTAAAAACTTCCGCTAGAATGCTCTATGTAGGACGAGTAGTATTAATTGGATGGTTTGATTATTCATTTGGTAATCCTTCCGACTGTCTATGGTATATGGCGTCGGGTTCCAGCTGGACCTTCTGTTATATGCCATGCGACAGATGGGGGTGTTACACGCTGAGCCGACTGTAGCTGGATGGGGGAAAATAGCTGGCATTTGTGGCACCTTCTTGTGAACTCCATTGCATCATGGCCCAGGGTGGGGCAGAAGTACCCCTTCCTGACAATCCTCCCTTCTAGAGTCCGACTCCCGGAGTGACTCCCACACTATCCGGAGTGGACTTCCTCCAAGATTCTTTGTACCTCCCCCTCGGCCATGCAATGAGCCAACATCCCTGAGAGTGTCTTCCAGTACAGCTGCCCGTCCTGGAGGAGGTAGTACGCTGACATATGCATGAGCTTATTCTTATCTGCCCCCTCCGGATACTTTCCCGTGGAAAGGAAAGTTGCAACTGGGCCCATCCATGAAGGCCGTTGATCTATCTCCATGAGCTCCCCCTCTTCGATGGAAGGGCGGAATAGGTCGGTGATGGTACCCCCACCAGAGGACCGTGCTTTGCGAGCTGATCGACCTGCTCATTTTCCTTCCGGGGCACGTGCTGGATGGAAAAAGTTTCGAACGTGCCGATGACCCCCTTCACATTTGCTAAATATAACCGCAGGGTAGGCTCTCTTGCTTCAAACTCCCCATTGATCTCGGAAGCTACCACCATGGAGTCGGTAAGGACCTCCACGTCCAGCACCCCCAGCTCCCTGGCCAGGCGCAGCCCTGCTATCACGGCCTCATACTCGGTTTGATTGTTGGTGATGGGAAAGTGCACCACTACCGTCTGCTCAATTCTAATCCCCTAAGTGCTCTCCAAGATCCCTCCCACTCCTAGGGAATGCCTCCCCAAGGCGCCATCAACCTTCACCTTCCAAGGAGTCGGACGAGTGAGCTCTTCCTCCACCACCACAATCACATAATCAGCCAAGAAGTCGGCCATCGCTTGAGCTTTGATTGAGAGGCGCGGGACGAAGGAGACGTCAAACCCACTCAACTCCACCGACCACTTGGCCAGCCTGCTAGAATGCTCCACCTCCTCGAAGATGTTGTGGAGAGGATGGTCAGTGTTGGGTACATTGGAATATATGTACCAGATTTGAAGAAGCCTCACCCTACTCAATGATATACATCAAGGTGTATTTGATATGCTTTGATTTTATTTGTGCAGGTTAAGTAACTGCAGGATTGCAGGAAAAGTTTCTAAGTCCATGTGTCGACACTAGAAGAAAAGTGTCGACACTTAAGAAGGCTTGTGTCGACACCTAGAGAAGCTGTGTCGACACTTGGAGAAATTGTGTCGACACCAGGAAGGCAGAGTCGACACCAGAAGAAAAGTGTCGACACATACAGGCTGTGTCGACACATTGTGAAGAATTGTCTACATAATCAGTGTCAATACTTAGAAGCAGTGTCGACACCCAGAGAAACTTTGTCGACATCAAAAGTGTTGACACCAGGAGGTTGTGTCGACACTCAGCAAACTTCAACAAAGTTAAAGTACATGTGTCGACACAAAGGAGATGTGTCGACACTCAGCAAAGTTTCAACATATGAAGGCATGTGTCGACACAAAGGAGATGTGTCGACACTCAGCAAAGTTTCAACACATGAAGGCATGTGTCGACACAAAGGAGATGTGTCGACACTCAGCAAAGTTTCAACACTTGAAGGGATGTGTCGACACAAAGAAGATGTGTCGACACTCAGCAAGTTTCAACATAAGAAGTTGTGTCGACACAAAGGAGTTGTGTCGACACACAGCAGAAATCAACTAAGTATTGAAGAAGAAGGACTTGTATCGACACACTAAATCAGTGTCGACACATTCTACAGAAGGCTTGTGTCGACACACAGGATCAGTGTCGACACATTCTGAAGAAGCAGTGTCGAGAAGCTGTTACAACAACACAAGGAGTTGTGTCGACACCATGAAGGCTAGTGTCGACACTTAGTCTACTTGTGTCGACACTTAGTCTACTTGTGTCGACACATAATGACTATCTATCTCGACACTTTCAGACAGTGACAGAGATTTCAAGAAGTGACTGGATGACTTGACAGCTGCCATTTCAACCGGTCAACTGTAACTGTCAGAGCTGTCAGAAGGTTGTTAGAAACCAGATCAGCCGGTTACCTTAGAGGAAGACTATTTATAGACCTTTCTCCTTCGACAGAAGGAGTGATCAATGAATTGAAAAACAACACAACAAAGAAGAAGACCTTCAAGAGAAGATCTAAGTAGTTGGAGAGAGAGAGCTCCTTCTAAGAAGAACAGCTGTTGAACCAGGCTGAAAAGTAAGATTTAAATTGAGATCTGATTCTCATGACAGAAGTTAATAGAAGATCATCTTCAGAGGAGATTCAACCCTACTGTGTTCTAATTCAAGAAGCTTTGAAGAAAGCCAAGGGTGGTTGATCTCTGCCTAGTTCTTCCAAGAACTCATCAAGAAGCCAGTCAACTCATCTCTCTCTTTCAGAGTTGTGGTTAAACACTTTGTAAACTTTATTTTCTGTAGGATCTTGTATAGATATGAGTTGTAAGCCTAAACTATAAAGGCTGAGGTAGGGCTTTAGTGCCTGAGTGTAGGAGATTCCATTCTCTGAGTGTAGGCCTTGATTGAAGGCTGAGGTAGGGCTGTTTAGCCTGAGAGTAGGTCTTGGTGAAGACTGAGTGGTAAGGCTTTGTGCCTGAGTTGTAGGAGTGGGGACACTCTGAGTTGTAGGAACCTGTTTGGGGTTCTGAGTTGTAAGATCTGAGGATCTGAGAAGAAGTGGAGAAGTTAGGCCGAATCTAGTACACTACTAGATAGGCGAAGGGGTAAAGTGGATGTACCCAGACCTTGGGGAACCACTATAAATCCTGTGTGCACTCTGTGTATGTATGATTGTATGGTTGCTGTGTTGTGATAATTGTAGAATTTCATTTACTGTACTGTATTTCTGCCTTTAAAGTAAAAAAGATATAGGTCACCTATTCACCCCCCCTCTAGGTGATTAGACACTATTACTTTCAAGTGGTATCAGAGGAAGGTTACTCAAAAAGGACATAACAGTCTGAGTAAGATCCTGTTGGCAGATTCAGAATAATCAAGATTCAAGAAAATGGGTTCTAGTGAGACTCACAAAGAGCTAGGGTCCATGAAATTGCCAATTTGTAGAAAAGAGATATTTAGCATTTGGAAAGAGAGGGTTAGAATTTTTATGGAAGCCTCTGACCCAAGAATATACATTACTGTCAAAGAAGGGTCATATGTGCCAATGAAAGTATCTATTCTGGATGCAAATCAGAGAACTCCCAAAGACTATTCAGAAATCACTAAAGATGAAATTATTCTGGCCACTATGGACAAGAGGGCCCAGAATATTATTGTTAGTGCAATTGATGATGCAACATTTCAGAATTTAATTCACTGTAAAACTTCTAAAGAAATGTGGGACACATTAATTGTCTATATGGAGGGATCAGAAGAAGTAAGACAAGACAGGAAGCCTATGTTAAATCAGGAATATGAAAGCTTCAGACAAGAAAAGTCTGATAGTATTACTGAATGCTACAAGAAGTTCTATAGGATAGTAAATGAATTGATGTCCTATGGAAGAGAATTTAGTAACTATGAGCTATTGACAAGTTCTTAAGATCCCTGACTAAGGACTGAGATACCAAGATTTGTGCCATTAGGGAAATGACCAAATTAGCTGATATACCTCCTCCAACCTTGTTTGGAAAACTGTTATCTTATGAGATGCAGTTAATGGTTAGAAAGGAGGAAGAGAAGACTACTAGAGTGGAGCATAAGGAAAGAGCTGTGGCCTTCAAGACTGAAGCCACTAGGAAATATAAAAGCAAGTCTCCATCTCCACCTCAAAAAGTTGCTGAGGCTGAGACAGATGAGTCAGAAAGCAAGAATTCAGATAGCAGTGAAAGTGATGAAGACTTTGCTGCTTTTACAAGACATTTTCAAAAGTTTCTGAAGAAGAAGCAGTGGAGGTCTAAGCCATCCACTTCACAGACAAAAATGACTACTATCAGAACAGGAAGACATCAAGGAATGACAAAAGAAAGTCCAAGCCAAGTAAAACTACATCCTCAATGATTGTATGCTATTGTTGCAATAGACAGGGACATGTAGTGGCTGACTGTCCTGAAAAGAGGAAGGAGTCAACTGATAGAAAGAAGACACAGTTTAAGGGCAAAAAGGAAAAGACCTTTGTTGCCAAGAAAGACAAAAGTTTGACTGATCAGTCATCTTCAGAAACAGATTCAGAAGCTGAAGCCTATATTGGATTGTTTGCTGAAGAGGAGGAAGATAAATTCATGCAGCTAATGAATTCAATTTATGAGCATGAGGACAATCAGTGCAAAGGGCTGATGGCCTTATCTGAAGGAGACAAAATTCAGGATCAGCCTGGACCTAGTAAGGTACAAAGTTGTTCTTCTAGTTCAATTTCTTGTACTGAGTCAGAATCAGATACATCTGCATCAAGTGATGTGGGTGGGTCTGAATCTGAAGGAGATATTCATCAGTTAATTGATGAATATAGGGACTTGTTGCAGGCCTTGAAGAAAAGCAAAACCTTGGCCAAATCTCAGGCAAAGGAGATTGCTAGTCTTAAATTGGCTGCTGCTGATTCAGACAAGTTATTTGATCAGAAACTGAATGAAATAGCCAGGCTGAAGAACATTACTGTTATTCAGATGGGTACTATTACATTTAAGAATGATCAAATTAAAAATCTGGAGGCTAGACTTCAGAAGGAGAGAGAGATTATAGCAAGTTTTTCTAAACCAAAATCTGTTTTACCTTTGATAGATGAGTTTGTACCTCATAAGGGTAAAACTGGATTGGGGTTTACAAAACCTGCTAGGACAGTTAAGTCCAAATCTAATTGCAAAGCCCCAACACTAAACAAGAAGGCTGCAGTAGAAAATCCAGCCAGGGTTGTACCTAAACAAAGGTACAACAGGTTTGAGTGCTGGTGTTGTGGCAAGATAGGCCACTTTGCCATAGATTGTTGGCACAATTCAAGTGTCAAAGAGAGTAGCAAACTACCTGCTAGAAGAGCTACAGGTAGTTTTGTTAAAAGTCAAACTAACCTGCACCAAGGACCCAAGAATTATTTGGGTTCTAAGGTTAAGTAATCTGTTTTGCAGGTGAGTCCAAGTGGCCATGCCCCTATATGGTACTTGGACAGTGGATGTTCCAGGCACATGACTAGAACTAGGGGGTTGCTGAAGGACTATACACCAATCAAGGATGGCCCTAAAGTTACCTTTGGTGGTTCAGAAAAAGGAATCATAAAGGCTTTGGTAACATTTCTAGTAACCAAATTACAATTACTCAAGTGGTTTATGTAAAGGGTTTGAAACATAACCTCATTAGCATAAGTGAGCTGAGTGATTTAGGATATGACATCTCATTTGTCAAGGATGGTTTTCATATCAAAAGGTCAAGTGATCAAAAGATCATTCTGACAGGATATAGGATGAGAAATGTCTATTGTCTAGACATTATGTGTGAGAACATTATTTCTCCTATTTGTCTTGTAGCTGATGAGAAAGTCTCACATTGTGTTAAATGGCACAAGAGGCTGGCTCATCTTAACTATACGAAAATTGGCCAACTCTTTAGTAAAGAGTTAGTGAGAAATGGTCCTCAGGTTAAGTGTATCAAGGATGGGATATGCTCAGCTTGTCAAAAAGGCAAGCAGACCAAATCCACCTTTCATAGCCTTGAGAATAAAGATGCTGTGAGGTGTCTATACCTCTTGCATATGGATCTTTTTGGTCCTATGCCAGTTCACAACCTAGGTAGGAAGGTCTACACATTTGTGGTTGTAGATGACTATTCAAGGTATTCGTGGGTGTTCTTCCTTAGACAAAAATCTGAAACCCCAAGCATCTTATATAGTTTTGTTAAACAAATTCAGAATGAATTGGACAGTACAGTGATGAAAATCAAAAGTGACCATGGTACTGAATTTCGGTCTGACAGTATGACAAAACTGTGTGAAGAATTTGGAATTTTTCAGGAATTTTCCTCGCCAAGAACACCTCAGCAAAATGGTATTGCTGAAAGGAAAAATAGAACCTTGATAGAGGCTGGTAGAACCCTATTGAGTGACACATCTCTCCCATAATATTTCTAGGCTGAGGAAGTAAACACTGCTTGTCATGTGATCAATAGGGCTACTATCACCAAGAGCCACAAGAAGACCCCCTATGAGATTGTGAAGGGCAAAAAACCAAATTTATCCTATTTCAGGATCTTTGGTTGCAAGTGCTATATCCTTAACAATGGTTAGTCTTATCTAACCAAGTTTGCTGCCAAATCCCAAGAGGGGATATTTGTTGGGTACAACAATAATAGTAAGGCTTATAGGGTCTATAACTTGATTACTCAAGTTGTAGAAGAGTCTGTTCATATAGTTTTTGATGAAGCTAGACTCATTAACAATGAATTGCCAAGAAGTGTTTGCAGCTCTACATGTGTAATTGAGAAGATGGATAAGCTTACCTTAACAGAAGGTTCTTCTGCAAGTCAGCAAGTGGAAGATGGTGGCTGTTGTCCAGGGGGAGTACAAGATACTCCTGATGCTGAAGAAGACCAAGAGGTGCAGCTAAATGAAGAGACTGAAGGTGTACAACCTGAAGACAGGCTGCCTCCAGTAAATAGGCATTTGAAGGATCATCCAGCCAATCAAATAATTAGAGATCCCAGACAAGGGGTGAAAACAAGGAGCAGGAATCTAAGTACAGTTCTTTACTCAAGTTTCCTATCCCAAGTTGAGCCAAAGAGGTTTGAAGAAGCAATCCTAGACCCTCATTGGATTGAGGCCACGCAAGAGGAGCTGAATCAATTCAAAAGATGCAAGGTCTGGGAGCTAGTTCTTAAACCCAAGGACCACAACATTATTGGAACTAAGTGGATCTTTAGGAACAAGTTGGATGAGAATGGAATCATCATAAAGAATAAAGTTAGACATGTTGCAAAGGGATATAGGCAGGAAGAAGGTATTGATTTTGATCAAACATTTGCTCCAGTAGCAAGACTGGAAGCAATAAGGATGTTCCTTGCCTATGCAATATTTCAAGGATTTAAGGTATATCAAATGGATGTTAAGTCAGCTTTTCTGAATGGAAATCTGAAGGAAGAAGTCTATGTAGAGCAGCCATCAGGTTTTGTTGATTCTCTTAAACCTCATTATGTATATAGACTTAGGAAGGTTTTGTATGAGTTAAAACAAGCCCCAAGGGCTTGGTATGAAACCTTGTCTAGTTTCCTCATTGAGAATAAATTCTCAAGGGGGAAAATAGACAAGACTCTATTCCTTAGGGAATCCAGAGGCAAGATTATCTTAGTCCAAATATATGAGATGACATAATATTTGGGTCTACAGAAAGTAGTCTTTGCAGAAAGTTTGCAAAACTTATGCAAGGACAATTTGAAATGAGCAGTATGGGGGAACTTAAGTTCTTCTTGGGTCTCCAAGTTAGACAGACTGAAGATGGATTATCCATATGCCAGTCTAAGTTCACCCTAGAATTGATAGGAAGTATGATATGGAATCATCCACTACCATGAAAACTCCTATGGGGTCAAGCATGTCTCTAAGCAAAGATGATGCAGGGAAACCTGTAGATGAGACTTTGTATAGAGGGATAGTTGGCTCCCTACTGTATTTGACTGCTAGTAGACCAGATATCATGTATGCTACATGTGTCTGTGCTAGGTACCAAGCTTGCCCTAAAGAATCTCATCTGACAGCAGTCAAAAGGATTTTGAGATATCTTAAGGGCACACCTTATCTAGGCCTTTGGTACCCTAGGAATGGAGATTTTGTACTAACAGGTTATACAGATGCAGATTTTGCAGGCTGCAAGGAAGATAGGAAGAGTACCACAGGAACCTGTCAATTTCTAGGTGGAAGGCTGGTGTCATGGAGTAGCAAGAAGTAAACCAGTGTGGCTATCTCCACAGCAGAGTCAGAGTATGTGGCTGCAGGAAGTTGCTGTGCTCAACTTATATGGATTCAACATCAGCTAGAAGATTATGGTATTCAAGTAAGTAGGACACCTTTATTTTGTGATTCTACTAGTGCCATTTCTATTGCAAATAATCCTGTCTCCCATAGTAGGACTAACCATATAGAAATTAAGTACCATTTTCTAAGAGAACATGTACAAAAAGAAGACATTTCCCTAGAATATGTTAAGACAAATAATCAGTTAGCTGATATGTTTACTAAGCCCTTAGATGAAACTAAATTCAATAAGTTTAAAATTGAATTAGGAATGATAAACTTAGAATAGTTTACAAATATTGGCTAAGTAAAATAGTGTCGACACACAGAGTTGTCTGTGTCGACACAGAGAAATGGTGTCGACATTTCAGAGAAATGGTGTCGACACATTGTCACAACCCGCATTTTCTCAACAGTAAAATCGTATCAGAGTAAGAGAAAACACGTGTCGTGATACCACGTCGTGCAGGGGATAACTGCACACGCTCAGGCAAAACTCCAGACGTTAGGTTTTAAGGAAAAACATTGATTAAATATGAAAGAAAATCTGTTAAGTTGGATGGCCGTATCTCTCGGCACAGCGGATCAGCTAGTCCACAGTTAAAGTTATAACTATACGCAGCAGAAAATACTTTGGTACAATTAAGTTGACACCCTAAATAAGCACGAGAGTCCCCGGGGGACGACTCGTGGTATGTACGACTCTAAGGTGAATATTATAGGTATAAAAGATAGTGTTTTACGCTGAGGAAAAATAGTGTCTTTGTTTTAGAAACATGTTATGCATGAAGTACATATATTAATACCTTTAGGTTTTAAAATATCTAACATGCAACCTAGCATAATCCTTCCCAGAAGCAAGTAACCAACCACATATAGGCAAAATCAGCAGTTTAATTTCATATTCAGCATCACAAGAAGCCACCAGTGGGCGTCAACAACCTGACACGAACCCACTGACGAGTATGTATGTCTATACAGAAAAGTAAGTAACTACCTCATAACAAAACGGGGATCAGCTATCTCAGCAACCCTAGAGGCCACCCACAGCCCCTCCAAAAGTACTAGCCGCTGAACTGGTTACAACCTGGACCTGAGGCATTCAAGAAAAGAACACCTCAGCAAGGAAACAATCGGAAAGGTAAATAGAGCAATAGATTAATTAACAATAAGAAGAAGGGTTTACCAACCCGGCAACCAACTGCTATAAGCAAAAGAAAAGGGGATGACAGTAAGAAAAGAATGCTGTCAAAAACACCGTAGAGCACACCAAGTGCGAGCAATAAAACCAATATGCCTTACTAAGAGAGCCTGCAACAACACCAAGACATATACATATGCCAAAAGAAAAGAAAGCATAAACAGGAAAGGGACTAACAGTCCTAACATGTGGGTAAGTGGCAGTGGTCAAAACATGGGTCTGAATACATAACCAAAATCAGACCCAAAAAGGGCTAAGGGGTCAAACAGTGGCAGCTTTAGGGTCCCACACACACCAACCCAAACCGGGGCAAAAGGCGGTGGCCACAGCTTTCCACATAAAACCACCCCTCCAGAGGCCACCAAAACTCCACCACCTGCCACAACCCAAGAGTCGGCATGAAGAATTTAGCAGAACACCCAAAGCCCCCCTCCTAGGGAAAAGTCTCACTAACAGTCCTAAGAAACACACAAACCCAAGGCAAAACGTCGGGTCCAACCGACGTGGCTTTGCACGCCTAACCAAAACCAACCCTGAGTCTCCCTGACCCCAAAACAAGCGCAACACCCAGGGTCGACACGATGTGTCGACACCACGATAAGCCGGTGTCGACACAAGGTGTCGACACAACCGCGGCCGGTGTCGACACCAAGTGTCGACACCACTGCGGCCGGTGTCGACACTGCCGCTGCTGGTGTCGACACCAAGTGTCGACACCATGACTGGCCGGTGTCGACACTAAGGTGTCGACACTGCCGCTGCTGGTGTCGACACCAAGTGTCGACACCACGACTGGCCGGTGTCAACACCAAGTGTCGACACCAAGACTGGCCTTGTGTCGACACAACGGTGTCGACACCCCAACTAGCCGTTGTCGACACAATGGTGTCGACACCCCAACTGGCTACAGGAGCCAGATCCAGCAAACGACCAAAAGCAAGAATTAGGATTCTCTCTCTCTCTCTAGAGTACAACCTCCATCGGCAATGGCAACTACTCGACCTAAACCGAACCAAAACTTCCCCTAATAGACACAATCCCTCAGGAAAACTGAGATTCAACTGGAACTTTCTACACTAACCACGGTATGATCGGGAACAATCCCTAGCTTAAACCTAAGATCTAAACAAGAAAGAGATAAAACTTTAATCAAAAGAAGACAAAGATCAACTATGGCAAGGATGAGGGTACATGATGACTTATTTTAGTCATCATTTTTGGGGTAGTTTAGTATGCAAAATTCCTAGTTTAATTATATGTTCCAAGTATTTTTATGCATGTTTTGTTTTATTTCTTCTTAAAGTCTTTTTGTGTTAGGATATTATAATTCCTAGTTTTATTATAGTTTTATTTGCTTGTTATGTTGCAATTTTATTTTATTATGTTTTGATTTAAAAATCTATAGTTTTAGTACATGTTTTATGTTTTATGTTTACTTATATTTTGTTATGAATATAATTAATCAATAGTATGATATGATATGTTTAGTCTTATTTGTATTAGCTAATGTTTTATTTTGCTTTATTTGTAGGTTCAAAGCCCATATGGTGTATTCAGCCCTTCTTCAAGCTTCCCAAGCCCACATAGTGCAGCCCACTTCATCCTTACATGGCCGGCCACTCATTTTCTCCCCTCCCTCATCATTTAATGCCATACATGAATATTTTCCCCCTATATGGCCGGCCACCCCTCTTTCTCTCCCTTTTTTATTTCTTTTTTTTTCCTTTATTTAAGCCACATTCATGCATGTTCCCTCCTCTCTCTCCTTTTTATTATTTTTCTCCACTCTTTATTACCATCCATCCCCCCTCTTATATGTATTTCATTTCTTTTAAATTTATATGCATGAATGTATCTTCCTTCATTTAATATCATGCATGAATTCTCTCCACCTAATTAAATGCCATGCATGCACTCCTCCATATACATGGCCGGCCACCCCCCTTGCCCCCTCTTCTTCTTTCCATTCTAGAATCTTCCCTCCTCATCTATAAAAGGGCACCATGGTCTCATGCTTTGGGGAGTTGAATTTTGGAGAGAAAGTGAAGTTCTAGTTCAAGAGAGTGCTTTCTTTTTGCTTACATGTTGTTAGTGTAATCTTTTCTTTTCAATTAGTGCAAGTTTTCCTTATAGCCTAATCTAGTCTTTTTAATATTTTGTACACTCTTTTTATTTGCAAGTAATGAAATTCTCTTCTATTTGTTTCGTTGTTTCTTTTTGCAATATGCGTAGCTAATCTTCTTTTAGCATTTGATCATGAGGATCCATGATTTGAAATGAGAATTATTTTTATTTCATAGTTTTATTTTTGCGTAATTCTACTCGGTCCTTCTTTGATTTATTTTGTGTCGACTCCGTATTTCCGGTATACGGTAGTAGGCTTATGATCTCATATTCGAGTAGCCGAGAGGCTCGTGGATGTGAAAGATCACTCAAAGAAGGAAGGAGTTGAACGCAACCCTAGAGATAGGACGACGTAAATCCTCCGGATTGGAGTCAAATCCAATAGTGCGGATCACCTCGATAATGCAACTTTAGGCTTTTTCGGTTTGTAAAGAGATTTCGATCGAAAAGTCTATAAGTTAGGAGACTTAATGCTCTAGCGAGATTTTGTCTTATTTTCGGATCCGTCACGGCCAAGTTGGATTTGCAAATTTAAAACTATGCCCTTTTATTTTCTCATTTCATTTCATGGTGAATCAATGATCGAATGCTAGCCTTTTTTATATAAGTTTTCGTCTCGAATTTATCGTTCCTTTTGCTTCTTAAAAAATTCTCAAATCCCTTTAATTTTCCGGTAGGATAATAGTTAGAGCGCGAGTAGAAGTACTTGACAACCCCGTGTTTAAATACGACCTTGGTACTACAATTCGACAGGTACGCTTGCCTGTTCGGGTTTTGGCCCACCAAGTTTTTGGCGCCGTTGCCGGGGAGCTTTCTTCGTCAATATTTTGAAAACGCTTGCGCTATTACTTCTCCAAAAATAAAAAAAAACAATTATTATAATTTATTATAATCAACCCACCTCATTTTAATTTCTACCCCACCTAAAATCTCTCGAAAAGGGTAAGGGGCTTTAAGCGCCACCATTTTACCTAGTACCGGGCGAACCCTTCACCGGGTAGTCCTCGGGAAGTTCGAGAGCCAAGCCGTAAAAAAATCTTTTTTTCAAAAAAAAAAAACAAAACTAAAAAAAAAAATTTTCTTTCTTTTCCCTCTTTTTCTTTTTTTTCCAAGTTTTTATTCTCATCTTCCCTCGTTTTCTTCACTAGTGCATGACCCGAGCGAATCCGTCGCTACTTGTTGATTTGGACCCAGAAATCGAACGCTCCTTTCGGAGACAACTACGATTCGGGGCTTCCACTTCTCAAACAGCGGTTGAGGATTCCTTTGGGGATTGCAATTATTCTGAAATGGGAGATCCCAACCCAGGAATGGCTCAGCAAAGGACTATGTCCGATTATGCTCGACCCAACCTGGAGGGGACTGAAACAAGTATTGTTCGACCTGCCATTGCGAACAATAACTTCGAGCTTAAGCCTAGCATCATACAAATGGTGCAGCAATATGTCCAGTTCGACGGATTACAAGATGAAGATCCGAACTTACATATTGCTAATTTTCTTGAAATCTGTGACACCTTTAAAATTAATGGTGTCTCAGATGATGCTATAAGGCTAAGACTCTTCCCCTTCTCCTTAAGGACTAAAGCCAAACAGTGGTTGAGTTCTCTTCCAAGAGGCTCAATCACTACTTGGAACATTTTAATTGAAAAATTTCTTGCTAGATATTTCCCTCCCGCCAAAACTGCTAAGTTAAGAAATGATATCACTTCTTATTCTCAAATTGCTTCTGAGACCCTCTATGACACTTGGGAGAGGTTCAAAGAACTTTTGAGAAGATGCCCACATCATGCTCTGCCTGTATGGTTGCAGGTTCAGACATTTTATAATGGGCTAAACCAAGAGACAAAGCAAATGATAGATGCCGCTTCCGCTGGTTCTTTAGACCGCAAAACTCCGGAAGCCGCTCTTGAGCTTATCGAGGACATGGCGATGAACACTTATCAGTGGAATTCGTCCAGGTCTCGCCCATCTAAACCTGCAGGTATCTATGAAGTGGATTCGGTTTCGCAACTGGCGCTACAAGTGGAAATGTTAAACAAGAAGATTTCGGAGATGACTGCTTCCTCCGCCGCTAAGGTATATGAAAATGTGAATGCTGCTGCTGCCGAGCAGGTGGATTATCTGGGGAACATACCCAGGCCTGCTCAAAATAATTCTGCAAACAATTTTTCTGCTTTTACGAATTTTTCTTCTCCGCCTGGTTTTTCTTCTTCTTCTAATTCTTATCACCCCGGATGGCGTAATCATCCAAATTTCTCGTGGAGTAATAACGCTAACGCCATACGCCCACCGCACGATTTTACACCACCACCACCTCCGCAACAAAATTTTCAAAAACCTTCCCCTTTGGAAGAGATCCTCGCTAAATATATAAGCTCGAACGATGCCACTATTAGAAGTTTAACAGGATCAATGAAAAACTTAGAAAATCAAGTCGGCCAACTCGCTAAGGCCTTTTCCGAGAGACCACCTGGAACTCTTCCCTCGAACACTGAGCCTAACCCAAGGGAACACGCAAATGCGATTTCCCTTCGGAGCGGTAAAGTTGTTAACGAGCCCACCACAAGGGAAGAGCCAAAGGTGATTGTCCCTCCTGTTGTGGAAGAAATTACCCCTACGGAAAATGATAAAACAAATTTTGAAAATGACAAATCTACTTTAGATAAAGAAAAAGATATTTCTATTTTTTCTAATGATGACGTTCAAAATGATGCTCCGCTTATCATAAAGGAATTTCCGCCACCACCTTATCCGGCCCGACTTAGGCAAGAAAAATTAGATAATCAATATCAACGCTTTCTTGAAATATTTAAACAAATTCATATTAATTTACCATTTCATGAAGCGATTAGTCAAATGCCTAAGTACGCCAAATATCTCAAAGATTTATTAACGAACAAAACGAAATTAGAAAATCTATCGCATGTAACGTTAAATGAAGAATGCTCGGCGGTCGTTAAAAACTCTAATCTACCTAAAAAGATAAACGATCCGGGTAGTTTTTCAATTCCTTGCGTCTTTGGTGATTTATTCGTTAAACATGCGTTAGCGGATCTAGGAGCGAGCATCAACTTAATGCCTTTTTCTTTATTTAAAAAGCTAGGTTTGGGCACTCTAAACCCTACGCGCATGAGTATTCAGTTAGCCGATCGTTCGATTAAGTATCCGCTAGGTATCGTTGAGGACGTGCTAGTAAAGGTCGACAAATTCATCTTCCCGGTGGATTTTGTCATTCTTGATATTGAAGAGGACGTCGAGGTCCCTCTTATCCTTGGACGACCATTTCTAGCCACCTCTCGAGCGGTTATAGACGTTAGTAACGGGAAGTTGTTTTTACGTGTGGGAGATGATGAGGTCACATTTTCAATTAATCAATCAATGAAAAATTCCTTACAAAATGATGACTCATGCTTCTTTATTGATGTTTTAAATGAAGATTCTTCCCTTTCCCTTTCCAACATCTCTTCAAATGAATTTTCTTCTTCTTTTTCTGAAATTTCTTCACATGATTTTGAAAACACGATTATGTCCGCAAAAATAAATTTTGAAAATGATTCTGTCTTTGGTAGAAATAAGTATGAAAGTCTTGTTTTTGAAAAAGATAAGAATTTGAAAAACTCTTATAATGAGCCACCCCATCTGGATTTAAAACCACTCCCTGATCATCTAAAATATGCCTTTCTTGAAAAAAATTCTAAGTTGCCCGTTATAATCTCGGCCTATTTATCTCAATCCGAAAACGATCAGTTGATCGAAGTACTACAAAAGAATCGCCGAGCTATAGCGTGGCAAATCTGTGATATTCCTGGCATAAGCCCCTCCTTCTGCACACACAAAATATTTTTTGACAATAATCCTAAGGGTGTAGTTCAACCACAACGTCGTCTTAATCCAAATATGAAAGAGGTTGTGAAGGAAGAGGTGCTTAAGTTATTAGATGCGGGGATAATTTATCCGATTTCCGATAGTCAGTGGGTGAGTCCGGTACAGGTTGTTCCTAAGAAGGGAGGGATTACGGTAGTACCAAATGAAAATAACGACTTAATTCCAACTAGGACGATAACGGGATGGAGGATGTGCATCGATTACCGTAAGCTAAACGATGCCACTCGAAAAGATCACTTCCCCCTCCCCTTTATCGATCAAATTCTAGAACGGTTGTCCGGGCACAATTTTTATTGCTTCCTCGATGGTCTCTCGGGATACTTTCAAATCCCTATCGCACCCGAGGACCAAGAGAAGACGACATTCACCTGCCCTTTCGGAACTTTTGCTTATCGTAGAATGCCTTTCGGACTATGCAATGCACCCGCTACCTTTCAGCGGTGTATGCTTGCCATTTTTGATAAATATGTAGAGAATATTATGGAAATCTTTATGGACGATTTTTCTGTTTTTGGCGACTCCTTTAATTTATGTTTAGAAAATTTGGAAAAAGTTTTACAACGCTGCGAAGAAACGAATCTAGTTTTAAATTGGGAGAAGTGCCACTTTATGGTACGTGAAGGTTTAGTACTTGGCCACAACATTTCCGCTAGGGGAATTGAAGTGGACAAGGCAAAAATTGAAGTAATTGAAAAGTTACCGCCGCCTACAAATATTAAAGCGATTAGAAGTTTTTTAGGGCATGCGGGTTTTTATCGACGATTCATTAAAAACTTTTCAAAAATTACTAAGCCTCTCACCCACCTTCTCGAAAAAGACACTCCTTTCGTTTTTGATGAATCATGTCTCGCGGCATTTGAATTAATTAAATCTAAACTTATAAATGCTCCCATTTTGATCGCCCCAGTTTGGGATTTACCTTTCGAAATCATGTGTGATGCGAGTAATCATGCGGTAGGAGCGGTTCTAGGTCAACGAATCGCTAAGAACTTTCATCCGATTTTCTACGCTAGTAAAACTCTCACGTCTGCGCAAGAAAACTACACCACGACGGAGAAAGAGCTCTTAGCGGTTATTTTTGCTTTTGATAAATTCCGACCGTATGTTACTCTTTCTAAGGTTATCGTTTTCACGGATCATTCCGCTCTGAAGTACCTCCTTTCTAAACCGGATGCCAAGCCGCGTCTTATCCGTTGGATCCTCTTACTTCAAGAATTCGACTTGGAGATTCGGGATAAGAAAGGAGCGGAAAACTTAGCAGCTGATCATCTCTCTCGTCTTGAAAATCCCAATCTAGATCTTTTAAATGAAACTTTTATTAATGATTCTTTTCCGGATGAGCGTCTTTTTACTATTACTTCATCTCCTACCCCCTGGTTTGCCGATCTGGCCAATTATCTTGTGGCCCGGGTCCTCCCAAAAGAATACTCCACTCACCAAAAGAAGAAATTCTTTTCGGAGTTGAAGTATTATTTTTGGGAAGACCCATTTCTATTTCGCATTTGTGCGGACCAGGTGATTAGGAGATGTGTTTCACGGGAAGAGGGTCACCTAATTTTAAAACATGTTCATGAAGGTCCGACTGGCGGGCACTATCAAGCTAACCGCACCGCACACAAAGTACTTAGTGCTGGCTTCTATTGGCCAAGCATATTTAAAGATGCACAAATCTTTGTGGGCGGGTGCGATCGATGCCAGCGGACTGGAAATCTCTCAAATAAACATGAAATGGAACAAAACTACTTTCTCGAATGCGAAGTTTTTGATCTATGGGGCATAGACTTTGTCGGCCCATTTCCCTCCAGCTTAGGAAATAAATATATTCTAGTCGCAGTCGATTATGTTTCTAGGTGGGCAGAGGCCCAAGCTCTACCAACTAATGATGCTCGCGTTGTTGTCAAATTTTTAAAAAAATTATTTTCTCGCTTTGGTTTTCCTCGCGCAATCGTTAGTGATCGGGGAAGTCATTTTTGCAACGCTCAACTCACTAAGGCTTTAGCCAAATATGGCGTTACGCATAAATTATCCACCGCTTATCACCCCCAAACTAACGGTCAGGTCGAGGTAGTCAATCGCGAACTTAAACGAATTTTGGAGAAAAACGTTTCTACTTCTCGTAAGGATTGGTCTTTAAAATTGGACGATGCTCTGTGGGCCTATCGGACAGCGTACAAGACCGCCATCGGTTGTACTCCTTTCCGATTAGTCTATGGAAAATCGTGTCATCTTCCGGTAGAAGTAGAACACCGTGCGTACTGGGCGTTAAAGTTTTTCAATTTCGATCCGCACTCGGTCGGCGAGCATAGAAAAAACCAACTAAATGAGCTTGACGAGTGGCGAGCGTATGCATATGAAAATAATAAAATTTATAAAGAACGAGCGAAATTGTATCACGATAAGAACCTCCGCCACCCTAAAATTTTTAAACCAGGCGATCATGTTCTTCTTTTTAATTCACGTTTACGACTCTTCCCGGGAAAGCTTAAATCTAGATGGTCCGGACCGTTCACGGTCAAGGATGTTTTTCCTTACGGCACTGTGCTACTTTCACACCCCGATAAGGGGGACTTTAAGGTTAATGGTCATAGACTTAAAATCTATTTCTCTAATGATTCTGTGACTCCTGCCAAGGAGAATCTTCTGTTTGATTCTTAGTTCTCTTATTTTCTGATGGACATTTTCGTTTTGGACTTATTATTTTTATTCTGTGACTCTTTTATTCGGACTTTAAATGATTGTAATAAAAAAAACATTATCGGGCATCTGCCCATGGACCCTATCTATGTTTTGCTTTTATTTTGCTCTTCCTACCGGAGGCCAATCAAGTCCATGTTCGTGGTCGCCGCTCCGCCGTTGCTGATATCAGATGGATCAAGTCATACCTGCTGATGATCAAGTACTCTAAAAAGCAAGCATGGGGGAGCGACATCCGCCTTCATCTCACGAACCCGGGGAAGTCCTGTTCTTTTTTATTATTTTTCCTGCATTTTTCTTTTTCTCTTCTTCTCAGTCCCCTTCTCTTTTTCTTTATGTTTTCTTCATTGAGGGCAATGAAGGATTTAAGCATGGGGGGGTCTAGTTTCTTTTGTCTTTTCCTTTTTGTTCTTCTTCTTTCAAAAAAAAAAACAAAATTATGTTTTATATTAATATAGTATTTTATGTCATCAAAATCTAAAATCCAAAAAATTATAAAATATAAAACCCAAAAAAAAATTAGAAAAACAAAAATAAAAAAAAATTGTGCTAAAATCTATTTGAAAAACAAAACCTAAAATTATTTTCTATCTTTATTTTTATGTTTCTTCTAGTGATGTGTAGGCCCGTGCGGTTCCTTAGTTCTATTTAGATTTCTTTGAATAGGTTTTCTAAATTTATCAGTTTAACATAGTTTAGTTCTACTAGTTTCTTTTTCTTAAATATAGGCATCCGTTTTTTACGTTATAAGTAGCAATTTGTAGTTATGTCTTTTTATTCGGTTAGTTGCTTACGAATGGTTGCTAGGTATCATTAGCTCTTTTTCATTTGCGAGGTAGTCTTTCTTGGTGTCTAGAACTTGTACCAAGCTACTCTCGAAGCATTTGCGCCGTTTTTACGTTCTTTAGAAATGATTTAGGCCACCATTTGAATAGTTTGAGCCTTTCTTGCCCACCAAAAACAAAACCCTTGCAAAACAATTTTGGGCCTTTTCCTTTTTTCTTTGTTTTTAGCTCCACCTTTCATTTCATTATGTTCACCAAAGCCAAATATCTTTCCTATTTTTGCACTATAAATTTGAGCTTAAAAATTATTTTGGGAAGGGTATAATCTTTGAAATGAATAGGAAATTCTCAAGCTTATTTTTGGAGCTTTCTTATCAAATGTTATTCAAAAGAAAAAAAATTGAGAAAGAAAGAAAAAAATATATATCATTACAAAATCAAAAAATGAATGCAAAAAGTTTGTGTTTGGCCAAGTTTATAAAAGAAAAAAATTCATGGCCTTTCTGTTGTAGTTTCATATTGGAGAAATGACATTCTCATTACTTCTCATTTGTTATTATGCCTTATTTATTTTTGAGCTCACCTTGGTTTAGTGCCTAAAACTTTCATGTTTATCTTTGATTCCACTTCCTAATCATTTACCTAAGCCAAGTTTTAATGCCTAGTAGAAGTCCTAATGATCTTAGAACTTAATTTCGCGTAGTGGAGAAAGTGTGAACGTACAAGCCTATGGCCACCATCATTGATGGATTTCATTGGAGGTTATCTTGGAGTGTCTTAGGGTTAATGTTTATCTAGCAACCTAGTAGTTTGTTAATGCGCCGTTTATTTAGAACCTCTACTTTTTGTTGTCCTTATTTTCATTTATCTTGGA
Organism: Platanthera guangdongensis; assembly: GCA_039583875.1. Classification (NCBI taxonomy): domain Eukaryota; kingdom Viridiplantae; phylum Streptophyta; class Magnoliopsida; order Asparagales; family Orchidaceae; genus Platanthera; species Platanthera guangdongensis. Next base: position 159,405,274 of record CM077162.1, on the reverse strand, counting down.
TGCCTTGTTTTTAAGATTTAGAAATGTGTAGACTTTTCTTATGTTCTAATGATATTTTTAGGTCTCCACTTTCAAGTTTTCTATTGTGCACTTCTCACCCCACTAGTTGTTAACATAGGAATTAGGATAGTTTAATTTTTCATGTTTTGTTTTTCTTAATTATGAAACCTAAATTAGCTTTGTTTATTTTTCTATTTCCTTCCCTAGTTTCATCTTTATTTGCTTGAGGGCAAGCAAAAACTCTAGCATGGGGGAATTTGATGACTTATTTTAGTCATCATTTTTGGGGTAGTTTAGTATGCAAAATTCCTAGTTTAATTATATGTTCCAAGTATTTTTATGCATGTTTTGTTTTATTTCTTCTTAAAGTCTTTTTGTGTTAGGATATTATAATTCCTAGTTTTATTATAGTTTTATTTGCTTGTTATGTTGCAATTTTATTTTATTATGTTTTGATTTAAAAATCTATAGTTTTAGTACATGTTTTATGTTTTATGTTTACTTATATTTTGTTATGAATATAATTAATCAATAGTATGATATGATATGTTTAGTCTTATTTGTATTAGCTAATGTTTTATTTTGCTTTATTTGTAGGTTCAAAGCCCATATGGTGTATTCAGCCCTTCTTCAAGCTTCCCAAGCCCACATAGTGCAGCCCACTTCATCCTTACATGGCCGGCCACTCATTTTCTCCCCTCCCTCATCATTTAATGCCATACATGAATATTTTCCCCCTATATGGCCGGCCACCCCTCTTTCTCTCCCTTTTTTATTTCTTTTTTTTTTCCTTTATTTAAGCCACATTCATGCATGTTCCCTCCTCTCTCTCCTTTTTATTATTTTTCTCCACTCTTTATTACCATCCATCCCCCCTCTTATATGTATTTCATTTCTTTTAAATTTATATGCATGAATGTATCTTCCTTCATTTAATATCATGCATGAATTCTCTCCACCTAATTAAATGCCATGCATGCACTCCTCCATATACATGGCCGGCCACCCCCCTTGCCCCCTCTTCTTCTTTCCATTCTAGAATCTTCCCTCCTCATCTATAAAAGGGCACCATGGTCTCATGCTTTGGGGAGTTGAATTTTGGAGAGAAAGTGAAGTTCTAGTTCAAGAGAGTGCTTTCTTTTTGCTTACATGTTGTTAGTGTAATCTTTTCTTTTCAATTAGTGCAAGTTTTCCTTATAGCCTAATCTAGTCTTTTTAATATTTTGTACACTCTTTTTATTTGCAAGTAATGAAATTCTCTTCTATTTGTTTCGTTGTTTCTTTTTGCAATATGCGTAGCTAATCTTCTTTTAGCATTTGATCATGAGGATCCATGATTTGAAATGAGAATTATTTTTATTTCATAGTTTTATTTTTTGCGTAATTCTACTCGGTCCTTCTTTGATTTATTTTGTGTCGACTCCGTATTTCCGGTATACGGTAGTAGGCTTATGATCTCATATTCGAGTAGCCGAGAGGCTCGTGGATGTGAAAGATCACTCAAAGAAGGAAGGAGTTGAACGCAACCCTAGAGATAGGACGACGTAAATCCTCCGATTGGAGTCAAATCCAATAGTGCGGATCACCTCGATAATGCAACTTTAGGCTTTTTCGGTTTGTAAAGAGATTTCGATCGAAAAGTCTATAAGTTAGGAGACTTAATGCTCTAGCGAGATTTTGTCTTATTTTCGGATCCGTCACGGCCAAGTTGGATTTGCAAATTTAAAACTATGCCCTTTTATTTTCTCATTTCATTTCATGGTGAATCAATGATCGAATGCTAGCCTTTTTTATATAAGTTTTCGTCTCGAATTTTTCGTTCCTTTTGCTTCTTAAAAAATTCTCAAATCCCTTTAATTTTCCGGTAGGATAATAGTTAGAGCGCGAGTAGAAGTACTTGACAACCCCGTGTTTAAATACGACCTTGGTACTACAATTCGACAGGTACGCTTGCCTGTTCGGGTTTTGGCCCACCAGTACATCACTTGCCTCAATACCAGAAAAGCTTGGCCGGCGGCATCCCCCACTCTCGGATCTAGCCGCAGAGCACCAGCTGAGGAGCAGAAAGAGTGCAGATCCCGGTGAGGGCAGTCCAGATCCACTCTCGAAACCAAATTCCGACCGCAAAATCTCCAGGAAAACGGCGTCCGAAGTCTAGGGTAGTCCGGCGGTGCTCTTCCTCTCGTACAAGCGACGACTTCTTCCAAGCAGAGACACAGGAAAAGAACAAAAGGAACCCAGCCCTAATTCTAACCCAAGACTATATACATATATCAGTTTTAATAATAAACAATCAACATAATAATTATTATTTACGCTCAATATCAAAACAACCCGAAACCCGAAACTTCTCGGAAAAAGACGAAATTTACGTCGCAGCTAAAAACCCACGCTACGAACGTAACTACGAAGTCGAAATTAGCATTCAACGAACAAAACCCAGGATATCACCACCCGAAGCCAAAACACAAGCATTCCCTAAGAGGCCCAACCGAGTCAAGCAAACGGACTCCGGCTAGCTGGGGAATCTTGCTAACAGGCTACAAACAGGCTACACAGGGAACCCTAAGAGCTAATACCACACTCTACAATGGCAAAAAGCCGTAAATACGCCATCGTAACGCCATCCAACGATCAAACACAACACAGAAAAATACCGGGGGCGTTACAGCCACTCCCCCTAAAAGAAAGTTTCGTCTCGAAACTTTACTCACAACACTCCTATATAGGAGGAGAGAGAAAGAGCCAGGAAAAAGGCTAAATAAATAAATAAAATAGAACATACCAAGCACAAGATCAGGGAAACAGATGAGGGTGAGCCTCCCTCATAGCCGACTCCAACTCCCAAGTCGCGCTTTCCACATCCTGATTTTTCCATAAAACTTTAACCATAGGAATAGTCTTCTTCCGCAACGCCCGAACTTGAGAATCCAAAATGCGAACAGGCACCTCCACATAAGAAAGATTCGCTTCCAACTGAGGCACAGAATCCAATACCTGCCTGCCATTTACCACACATTTTCGCAGCTGACTGACGTGAAAGACATCATGCACGCTAGAGAAATTTGCGGGCAAAGCCAGCCTGTAGGCTGATACCCCAATCCGCTCAACAATCGAAAACGGCCCCACGTACCTCGGGTCCAACTTCCTATTCTTGCCAAACCGCTTGACTCCAATCAATGGGGAGACCTTTAAAAACACCGAGTCCCCCACAACAAATTCCAAGTCCGATCTACGCCGATTGGCGTTCTTCTCATATCTCTACTGGGCTATCCGAAGCTTTTCCCGAATAAGCCTCACAGCGGTTTCCATCTCCTCGAGCGCTTCTGGACCCAACAAAGGTCCCTCGCCAAGCTCAGCCCAAAACAAGGGAGTCCTGCAGCGCCTCCCATACAAAGCTTCAAAGGGAGTCATTTGCAAGCTTTCTTGATAACTGTTGTTGTATGCGAATTCCATAAGCCGCAAGCGCTCGTCCCACGCTCCTCCGTGGTCCAGAATATAGCATCGGATCATATCTTCCACAATCTGATTTACTCGCTCCGTCTGACCATTGGTCTGCGGATGATAAGCCGTGGAATATCTCAAATCTGTACCCAACCCTTCTTGAAGTCTCTTCCAAAAACGAGACGTGAACCTGGAGTCTCGATCTGATATGATACTTACGGGTACACCATGCAATCTGACAACCTCTTCCAGATACAGCTCGGCTATCTTCCTCATCGGATAATCGATCTTAAATGGTACGAAATGAGCGCTTTTCGTTAATCTGTCTACAATTACCCAAACTGAATCATGCCCCTTAGGCGATCTCGGTAAGCCGGTAATGAAATCCATCGAGATACTCTCCCACTTCCACATCGGAATCTCCAAGGGAGTCAGCTTGCCACCAGGCCTCCCATGGTCGGCTTTCACACGCCTGCAAGTGAAACACTCTGAAACAAATCTGGCTATGTCCTTCTTCATCCCGCACCACCGGGCAATCTGTTTTAAATCTTGATACATCTTGGTAGACCCTGGATGGTAGGCAACACTAGATCCGTGGGTGTCTCTGCACACCATATCCCGGATGTCTCCAACTGCGGGGATGCAAAACCTGCCACGGTACTTCAAGGTACCCGCGTCATCTATAGAGAAGTCTGGTAATTCACCCTTCTCAGCTCGAAGATACAAATGCAGAAGATCGAGATAGTCCTTCTGATGCAGTCTCGTAAGCGTAATCCACGAAGGTTCTACTACTGCTATGCTACTCTGTGAATCACAGCTTCCCACAGAAATTCCCATCAAAAGAAACTCTTCCACTAGACGCTCGGCGGAAAGATTAAAAATCTTACCTGACTTGCGACTAAAGGCATCGGCCACCACATTTGCCTTGCCTGGATGATACTGAATTTCGACATCATAGTCGGCCACGTACTCCAACCACCGCCGCTGGCGCAGATTCAATTCTTTCTGAGTGAAGACATACTTCAAACTCTTATGATCTGTGAAAATCTTGCACTGCGCGCCATATAGCAAATGCCTCCATAATTTCAACGCATAGATCACAGCTGCAAACTCCAGGTCATGCGTAGGGTAGTTCCTCTCGTGAGTCTTTAGCTGCCTCGACCCGTACGCAATCACCTTTCTGCCCTGCATCAAAACGCAGCCCAGACCGACATGCGATGCATCCACATATATATCATACTCACTACCCTCCGTAGGCAAGGACAAAATTGGAGCCGAACATAGCCTTCTTTTTATTTCCTCAAAAGCCTTCTCACACTTACCATCCCATATAAAAGCTACGTTCTTCTGCGTCAACTTGGTCAACGGCGCGGACAAGGTAGAGAAGCCTTCTGCAAATCTTCTATAATAACCAGCCAAACCCAAGAAGCTTCTGATCTCTTTGGGGGTAACAGGTCTCGCCCATTCCATAACCGCAGTAATCTTTTCTGGGTCCACCGATATTCCCTCCTTATTAATCACGTGGCCTAGAAAAGAAACTTGAGGCAACCAAAACTCACATTTGCTCAGCTTGGCGTATAACTTGTGGTCTCTCAGAGTCGCCAAGACCAGCCGCAAATGTTGATCATGCTCCTCCGCATCCTTAGAATACACCAAAACATCGTCTATAAAGACAATCACGAACTTATCTAGGAAATCCTTGAAAACTCTGTTCATCAAATCCATAAAAGCTGAGGGCGCATTAGTCAAACCAAATGACATAACCAAAAACTCAAAATGTCCATGACGAGAGAGAAACGCCGTCCGCAGAACATCTGACTCCCGAATCCTCAACTGGTGATAGCCCGAACGAAGATCTATCTTGGAAAACACGGCACAACCACGCAGTTGGTTAAATAAATCGTCGATTCGCGGCAAAGGGTACCTGTTCTTAATAGTAACCTTGTTCAGCTCTCTATAGTCGATGCATAACCTCATCGACCCATCCTTCTTTTTAACGAACAGCACTGGCGCACCCCAAGGCGAAGAACTCGGCCTTATAAAGCCTTTTGCCAATAACTCATCCAGCTGAACTCGCAACTCTTCCAGCTCTCGCGGGGCCATCCGATACGGCGCCTTTACAATAGGACGCGTGCCTGGCTCTAAATCTATCGCAAACTCGACATCTTGATCGGGTGGGAGATCGGGAAGATCGTCAGGAAACACATCAGAGAAGTCACACACCACAGGAATCTCTTCCAAGCGGGGCACACTAACAATCCTCCCTACCAGAGAAACCACGCAGGCAAAACAGCCAGAAACAAGCAACTTCTGAGCACGCACCGCAGAAATGACTGGAGACTCCTGGAGAGAATATCCATAAACGCTCCCTGGCTGACCGTTGTCTTTGACGAAGTCCAAGCGCTTACCCTTGCACTGGATCACAACATCGTACCTTGACAACCAGTCCATGCCCAAAATAACGTCGAAGTCCTCCAGGTCAATCACCTTCAAATCTGCCTTGGCTAGAAAATCTCCCAACAAAATCGGACAATCTAGGACACCCAGGTCCGTAACCACAGAGTCACCGGAGGGGAACTTAACGCAGAAGGCACCACCAACACGATCTAGGCCCAAACTGAACCGCTCCACGAAGGCTCTAGCCACAAACGAGTGGGTAGCGCCGGAATCGAAGAGAACGCGCGCCCAGCAGTTCTTTACCTTAAATCGTCCTACGAATTGCACACGCATCTAAGGCAACAAGCGCTAAAACGAAAGCTACAAAAAAAAATAAACGCAACGAAATGACTGGGGAGGAGTCGAACCTGAGATAACCTGGGTCGAGGTCTGCGCTTCGTCTGCCGAAAGCACATTCAGCTTCCCCTTTCCTTTATCCATTTGCTGAGGTGGTGGCAAAGCCTGGAGGGGAACTGGCTACAGAATGGGCTGAGTCTGAGGGCACCTCGTTTTGAGATGACCCTTCTGGCCGCACTGAAAACATACCTTATCTTTTAACCAACAACGGGCAGCCTCATGCCCCTTCCTTCCACACAAGGCACACCCCAAGTCTCCCCTGGAAACACCCTGAATCGCGTGCACCTGTTCCTTCTTCTGCGCTCCCAACCTTTTGAAACACTTCTCAAAGGGGTGGCCTGGCCGGTCACAAAAGCTACAAATCTCTTTGACCTTCTTTCTCGAGACAGCATCAGGTTCCTGATGGCTCTTCCCTCCACCGGACTTCCGCTTATCCTTCCTTAACTCCTGGCCTCTATTCTTGGCATTCTCAATGGCCTCAACTCTCAAGGCAGCTTCAACCACGCTGGCATAACTGACTACTCCATAGGCATTCGCTAACTGCTGAATGTCGCTTCTTAGTCCACCCAAAAATCGCTTAACTCGGTCTGCCTCAACACTCACCAGACCAGGAGCAAACCGACTCAACTTACTAAACTCAATCTCATACTCACTAACCGTGAGTTTCATCTACTTTAAATGAAGAAAGTCATTCATTAGCCGGTCCTGTTCGACTGAAGGCAGAAACTTAACAACATCACCTTAAATGACTCCCAAGTGCAACCTGCCACTAAGCTCTCTTTCTCTCTCAGCCACCAGTTCTTTGCTAAGCCCTTGAGCTGGTAGGCAGCGAGCATCACTCTCTGATCGTCCGTAATCCCTGAGTAAGAGAACATCTCCTCGATGGTAATCAGCCAGTCGTCCAAAATCATGAAATCTGCCTGCCCATCATAGGTAGGGGGTCTCAGCCGCTGAAACTGGGATATGAACGCCATCTCCGGAGGCACCACAACCAAAGGCACGAGAGGAGCAGGAGGGGCAGGAACAGCTACCCCCTCTGCGGGGTTCTGAGCTCTCGGGGTCTGTCCCGCCACCACTACTACAAGGGACTGAATCTGAGCCTGCATAGCCACTACCTGCCTCTATAACTCCTCATTACTCTGCCGCAAGCTTTCTACCAACGCATCGCTCTGCGCTCCTGACGTCTCACCCTCGGATTGTGGGGTCGATCTCGTCGCAGGACGTCTCACCATCCTAAAATCGCACAAGCTTTAGACAAATCCTAACCCATCAACTAGAACAAAACTACCCGGTACGGACAAACACACTTAAATATGAACTTTAACTACAAAACTTGCTCTGGGAGTTGTTTTTACCATGATGATGTTATGCTTATCCTAAGATGGTTCACCACCATCATACTAACTCATGTACCTAAACCATGAATGCATGCATTTGTATTCTTTTTGACTCAAAACCATGTGTGTACATATGTCATCTTGCAAATCGTTAGCTTGGCACGTTGTGCTTATGAAATGTTATGCTATGCATGATGTGCTATGCATTCTAAAAAGGCATTAGTGCATGCCATGGGCGGCGTACACATGAAAATGGTATGCATCCCATACTACATAACATTCCCATGTAACGAAAGATGAAAACGTGCTAGCCGCATTCATGTGGTGAGGTTATGCATCCCATACTACATAACCCTCACATGTTGCCTCCTATGGTGGATCCATATACAAACACATATTATGCATCCCATACTACATAATATGCCCTGTATACTTCTTTATGCTCATGAGTGTAGTGTTCGTGCTTCAGCCAAGACGTGCCGATGATATATTGGTGTGTGAATGGTATGATGCTAAACACTAATTCAGACAAGGGAAAGGTTGCCCAACCATTTGTCAAGCAACCTCCCTCTGATACCAACTGTCACAACCCGCATTTTCTCAACGGTAAAATCGTATCAGAGTAAGAGAAAACACGTGTCGTGATGCCACGTCGTGTAGGGAATAACTGCACACGCTCAGGCAAAACTCCAGACGTTAGATTTTAAGGAAAAATGTTGATTAAATATGAAAGAAAATCAGTTAAGTTGGATGGCCGTATCCCTCGGCACAGCGGATCAGGTAGTCCACAGTTAAAGTTATAACTATACGCAGCAGAAAATACTTTGGTACAATTAAGTTGACACCCTAAATAAGCACGAGAGTCCCCGGGGGACGACTCATGGTATGCACGACTCTAAGGTGAATATTATAGGTATAAAAGATAGTGTTTTACGCTGAGGAAAAATAGTGTCTTTGTTTTAGAAACATGTTATGCATGAAGTACATATATTAATACCTTTAGGTTTTAAAATATCTAACATGCAACCTAGCATAAATCCTTCCCAGAAGCAAGTAACCAACCACATATAGGCAAAATCAGCAGTTTAATTTCATATTCAGCATCACAAGAAGCCACCAGTGGGCGTCAACAACCTGACACGAACACACTGGCGAGTATGTATGTCTATACAGAAAAGTAAGGAACTACCTCACAACAAAACGGGGATCAGCTATCTCAGCAACCCTAGAGGCCACCCACAGCCCCTCCAAAAGTACTAGCCGCAGAACTGGTTACAACCTGGACCTGAGGCATTCAAGAAAAGAACACCTCAGCAAGGAAACAATCGGAAAGGTAAATAGAGCAATAGATTAATTAACAATAAGAAGAAGGGTTTACCAACCCGGCAACCAACTGCTATAAGCAAAAGAAAAGGGGATGACAGTAAGAAAAGAATGCTGTCAAAAACACCGCAGAGCACACCAAGTGCGAGCAATAAAACCAATATGCCTTACCAAGAGAGCCTGTAACAGCACCAAGACATATACATATGCCAAAAGAAAAGAAAGCATAAACAGGAAAGGGACTAACAGTCCTAACACGTGGGTAAGTGGCAGTGGTCAAAACATGGGTCTGAATACATAACCAAAATCAGACCCAAAAAGGGCTAAGGGGTCAAACAGTGACAGCTTTAGGGTCCCACACGCACCAACCCAAACCTGGGCAAAAGGCAGTGGCCACAGCTCTCCACATAAAACCACCCCTCCAGAGGCCACCAAAACTCCACCACCTGCCACAACCCAAGAGTCGGCATGCAGAATTTAGCCGAACACCCAAAGCCCCCTCCTAGGGAAAAGTCCCACTAACAGTCCTAAGAAACACACGAACCCAAGGCAAAATGTCGGGTCCAACCGACGCGGCCTTACACGCCTAACCAAAACCAATCCCGAGTCTCCCTGACCCCAAAACAAGCGCAACACCCAGGGACGACACGATGTGTCGACACCACGACAAGCCGGTGTCGACACAAGGTGTCGACACAACCGCGGCCGGTGTCGACACCAAGTGTCGACACCACAGCGGCCGGTGTCGACACAAGGTGTCGACACTGCCGCGGCTGGTGTCGACACCAAGTGTCGACACCACTGCGGCCGGTGTCGACACAAGGTGTCGACACTGCCGCTGCTGGTGTCGACACCAAGTGTCGACACCACTGCGGCCGGTGTCAACACAAGGTGTCGACACTGCCGCTGCTGGTGTCGACACCAAGTGTCGACACCACTGCGGCCGGTGTCGACACAAGGTGTCGACACTGCCGCTGCTGGTGTCGACACCAAGTGTCGACACCACTGCGGCCGGTGTCGACACAAGGTGTCGACACTGCCGCTGCTGGTGTCGACACCAAGTGTCGACACCACGACTGGCCGGTGTTGACACCAAGGTGTCGACACTGCCGCTGCTGGTGTCGACACCAAGTGTCGACACCACGACTGGCCGGTGTTGACACCAAGTGTCGACACCAAGACTGGCCTGGTGTCGACACAACGGTGTCGACACCCCAACTGGCCGGTGTCGACACAACAGTGTCGACACCCCAACTGGCTACAGGAGCCAGATCCAGCAAACGACCAAAAGCAAGAACGAGGACTCTCTCTCTCTAGAGTACAACCTCCATCGGCAATGGCAACTACTCGACCTAAACCGAACCAAAACTGCCCCTAATAGACACAATCCCTCAGGAAAACTGAGATTCAACTGGAACTTTCTACACTAACCACGGTATGATCGGGAACAAACCCTAGCTTACACCTAAGATCTAAACAAGAAAGAGATAAAACTTTAATCAAAAGAAGACAAAGATCAACTATGGCAAGGATGAGGGTACATCACTTGCCTCAATACCAGAAAAGCTTGGCCGGCGACATCCCCCACTCTCGGATCTAGCCGCAGAGTACCAGCTGAGGAGCAGAAAGAGTGCAGATCCCGGCGAGGGCAGTCCAGATCCACTCTCGAAACCAAATTCCGACCGCAAAATCTCCAGGAAAACGGTGTCCGAAGGCTAGGGTAGTCCGGCGGTGCTCTTTCTCTCGTACAGGCGACGACTTCTTCCAAGCAGAGACACAGGAAAAGAACAAAAGGAACCCAGCACTAATTCTAACCCAAGACTATATACATATATCAGTTTTAATAATAAACAATCAACATAATAATTATTATTTACACTCAATATCAAAACAACCCGAAACCCGAAACTTCTCGGAAAAAGATGAAATTTACGCCACAGCTAAAAACCCACGCTACGAACGCAACTACGAAGTCGAAATTAGCATTCGACGAACAAAACCCGGGATATCACCACCCGAAGCCAAAACACAAGCATTCCCTAAGAGGCCCAACCGAGTCAAGAAAACGGACTCCGGCTAGCTGGGGAATCTTGCTAACAGGCTACAAACAGGCTACACAGGGAACCCTAAGAGCTAAGACCACGCTCTACAACGGAAAAAAGCCGGAAATACGCCATCGTAACGCCAGCCAACGATCAAACACAACACAGAAAAAAACCGGGGGCGTTACACACATCTAGGAAGTCTGTGTCGACACTTTAGAGAATTAGTGTAGACATATGCAGTGTAGGTGTTGACACATCCAAGGTGGTGTCGACACTTAGAATTTACACAGAATTAGTTTAGTAGAGTCTCGACTAAGTGTTGAGCTGAGATATATAAGTGTCGACACATATATTCTATCGACTATATTTGTGTCGACACATAGTTGTCGAGACATTAGAAGTAAGTGTCGACACTTTTCAACAGTGTCGACACAATTCAAGTATTTTAACGCGCCTTTTCACCTTCAATTCTAGACAGGTATAAATAGGTTTTCCCCATTGTTTGTCGACACGCTCACCTTAGTTTCGAGACCAAACTTGTGTGTCGACATCTCTCTTCTCTAAATTCAAAATTTCTTCAAACCCTAATGTCGCCAAAGCTAGAAAAGAACATTAATGAAGGATATAAGCTCGTGCGACACGGCTTTGATGACGCGGAACCAGAAATCCAAGGTGTGATAACCCTAATTACAGAGACTGGTCTAGATTATCTTGTTTCAGAACCTATCAAGATCTGGAAGAAGGAAGTCCTCGAATTCTTGAGTGCAGCAACTCTTGATGAATCTGGACTCAAGATCAAGTCCAAAGTTCATGGGGCAAAGGTGAAGGTCACTCATAAGACTCTAAGAAAAGTACTACATCTCCCTAGAATTAAAGAAGAGGAAGATGTATCTGCTTCAAAGATAAGGGAGGCACTAACATGGTGTGGACTTGATTCAAAGCTGAAGATAGGATCAGTTTTCAACAGGAAAGACATGAACATACAAGGAAAATTTTTATCTGAAATAGTTGGCAAGGTAATTCTGAGAAAGCCTGGAGGACATGACAGAATTTCAGCTCATATGTTCAGTCTAATGACAAGGATAATTTTCCAGCTTAATACTGATTGGTCTGCAGTCATGTTTGATAAGATAAAAGAGAGCCTGAAGAAACCCAATCTGGGTAGAATTCTGAGTTTATACTTAGCTGGCAGTATCCTTGAAGTGATGAACCAAGCTGCTGGTTCTAAGATAAACCACATGAGGAGAATGGATGTAAGAATTTTCTCCAGGTGGGATAGAGTGTTGATAAAAGAACTGCCAACTCCCGAAAAGGAAACACCTCAGAAGAAGAAGCAGAAGACAGCCATTGTGTCTCAAGAATCCTCAAGTAGCTCTGAAGAACAAGTGGTTTTCAGTTCTGATGATGGAGGAGATGACAATGCTGGACAGTCACCAGCAAGACAAGAAGATGCTCAAAGATAGGGGGAGCTACCATCAGCTAGCCCTATTGACCTGGATCCACTCCAGGGGGAGCCTCAACATGTGGATGAGCCAACTCAATTAGAGAGTGAAAGGGCTACCCACACCATTCTAGAGGTACTCACTGAAGTTAATCAATTAAATTTCACTATTGAGGATGAAGTTTTGACTGATTCATTACCTGATGTTAATCCGCAAACACAGATACATAGTCAACCCCAGGATGTAGTCATGGAGGACACATCAGTTGCTGATAGAGAGGTATTAGATGCTCCTGAGCATAGAGATTCACCAGTCCATCCTCAACAGGAGTATACACTAGAAGAGCTGTTCCCTGATCTTTTACATACTGACTTTGAGGGAGACAAAGCAGCTGTTGAGGAGGAGAAGGTCAATATTGAGGAGGAGCATGTAGAGGAGACTGCTAGACAAGAGACTGAGGAGCAAAGAATTGCTGAGGAGCTACCAAGTACTGAGAAGGATTTACATCCTAGTACTAAGGATATAGTAGATATTGCTAGTACTTCTGCATCAGAGGATGAAGAGGCTTCTAGGACCAAGAAAAGGAAGTTCCAGGTTTTCAAGAGAAGAAGCCAGAACTACAAGAAAGCACTACAGAAAATTGCTCCACAGCCTGCCCCAACTTCTGATTATAGTTCTCTGATGGTGGCATTGCAAATAAAGCTAGATGAGCAAAGGAAGGCTTTACAAACTTATATGGATGAAGGCCATAAATCACTTCAATTTGATCTTGCTCAAGACATGAAATCTATAAGATTTGAAGTGAATCAAAACAAAAAGGAAATGATTGATTGTTTCCATAAAGGAGGGAATGCAGTGGTCTATCTGGCTACTCATCAATAGAATCTTAAGAAACAGATTGCTGACTTGGCAGTCAAACAAGGATATGTCCTGTAGAATCAGCTTAGAATGAATGATAATCTAACTGCGTCTCATAATGTCATTGTCACTGAAATGAAAAATATAGCTACTGCCCAAACTGCTGTAATTGCTACTGCCAAAGAAGCCTTTGATAAGCACCTACAAGAGAGCCTAACAGCTGTTAAAACTGCCATTGAAGATTCTCAAAAGGCTATCACTGAAAAGCTCCAAAGGTTAAAACCTTTTTATAAAGATGGAGTTAACTATTTGAATGCTCAGATAAGATTCCAAAAGAATGATCTTAGGGATCATATAGAAAGAGAAGTCATAAAGGGGGAGAGGGTATTAGTCAAACCAGGCTTTGATCATGCAAAATGGATTTCAAACTCTATCAGTGCTACCCTTGGATATCCAACTTTATGTGATGATGATAATGTGACAGAGTCTGGCATAAATCCTGCATATTTTGGAGGAGAACAAGCTGAAGTGGCTCAAGTGATATACCCTCTTGCTGATTTTGACATTATACATCAGGAGGTACAATCTATGTATAGTCCTCCTGAGGGTAATCAGAATGTTATTCTTGAAAACGTTGTACAGCCTGTGCCAGAGGCAGTTCTAAAAGAACAAGAGGCCCAATTATCTAAGAAAAGGTTCAGAGAGCAAGCTGAATTAAGGCCAGATTTTGAGCAATGGAGCCCAACCTCTAGGAATATCATATTGACTGCTTGGAAGGCTGCTAAGGATAATTTCCTAGAGAGAGGAAAATGGTATTCTGACCCGGAATGGAAGAAACATGAGGCTAGGCAAGAGGCCATAGTACAATACAGAAGGAAGGCTAAATTAGGGAAGCTACCTCCTAATGCACAGGAGCCTAGCAAGTATTTCCCTAAGCCTTATCACTATATTGAAAGACAGAAGATAAGGGCTGAAGAACAGAAAAAGAAAGATCTTAAAGGGAAGAAGCCTGCTGATGACAATGATGCTCTAGTCCAAGAAAAGATTCAATCTGGAAAGGGCATTATTATCAAGGAACCAGAGCAGCCATAGGATAGAAATTTTCTTAAGTTTACAATTTGTAATCATTTGCATTTAACTCTATGTAAACTTTTGATTAATGAAAATGTTTGAAGTTGTAAGAATAATGTTATATGTTCAATCTATTACATTATTGTTCTGAGATAATTGTTTATACATGTTCTGTTTATACATGTTTAGTTCTTACCCTGTCATTTAATATTGCTATACATCATATTGAGTATTTGTTATGTATGGTGTATATCATTGACTAAGGGCTATGAATTCTCCAAATAGGGGGAGATTGTTGGGTACATTGGAATATATATACCAGATTTGAAGAAGCCTCACCCTACTCAATGATATACATCAAGGTGTATTTGATGTGCTTTGAGTTTATTTGTGCAGGTTAAGTAACTGCAGGATTGCAGGAAAAGTTTCTAAGTCCATGTGTCGACACCTAGAAGAAACATGTAGACACTTAAGAAGGCCTGTGTCGACACCTAGAGAAGCTGTGTTGACACTTGGAGTAATTGTGTCGACACCAGGAAGGCAGAGTCGACACCAGAAGAAAAGTGTCGACACATACAGGCTGTGTCGACACATTGTGAAGAATTGTCTACATAATCAGTGTCGACACTTAGAAGCATTGTCGACACCCAGAGAAACTTTGTCGACATCAAAAGTGTTGACACCAGGAGGCTGTGTCGACACTCAGCAAACTTCAACAAAGTTAAAGTACATGTGTCGACACAAAGGAGATGTGTCGACACTCAGCAAAGTTTCAACATATGAAGGCATGTGTCGACACAAAGGAGATGTGTCGACACTCAGCAAAGTTTCAACACATGAAGGCATGTGTCGACATAAAGGAGATGTGTCGACACTCAGCAAAGTTTCAACACTTGAAGGCATGTGTTGACACAAAGAAGATGTGTCGCCACTCAGCAAGTTTCAACACAAGAAGTTGTGTCGACACAAAGGAGTTGTGTCGACACACAACAGAAATCAACTAAGTATTGAAGAAGAAGGACTTGTGTCGACACACTCAATCAGTGTCGACACATTCTACAGAAGGCTTGTGTCGACACACAGGATCAGTGTCGACATATTCTGAAGAAGCAGTGTCGAGAAGCTGTTACAACAACACAAGGAGTTGTGTCGACACTATGAAAGCTAGTGTCGACACTTAGTCTACTTGTGTCGACACTTAGTCTACTTGTGTCGACACATAATGACTATCTGTCTCGACACTTTCAGACAGTGACAGAGATTTCAAAAAGTGACTGGATGACTTGATAGCTGCCATTTCAACCGGTCAACTACAACTGTCAGAGCTGTCAGAAGGTTGTTAGAAACCGGATCAGTCGGTTACCTTGGAGGAAGACTATTTATAGACCTTTCTCCTTCGACAGAAGGAGTGATCAATGAATTGAAAAACAACACAACAAATAAGAAGACCTTCAAGAGAAGATCTAAGTAGTTGGAGAGAGAGAGCTCCTTCTAAGAAGAACAACTGTTGAACCAGGCTGAAAAGTAAGATTCAGATTGAGATCTGATTCTCAAGACAGAAGTTGATAGAAGATCATCTTCAGAGGAGATTCAACCCTACTGTGTTCTAATTCAAGAAGCTTTGAAGAAAGCCAAGGATGGTTGATCTCTGCCTAGTTCTTCCAAGAACTCATCAAGAAGCCAGTCAACTCATCTCTCTCTTTCAGAGTTGTGGTTAAACACTTTATAAACTTTATTTTCTGTAGGATCTTGTATAGATCTGAGTTGTAAGAATAAACTATAAAGGCTGAGGTAGGGCTTTAGTGCCTGAGTGTAGGAGATTCCATTCTCTGAGTGTAGGCCTTGATTGAAGGCTGAGGTAGGGCTGTTTACCCTGAGAGTAGGTCTTGGTGAAGACTGAGTGGTAAGGCTTTGTGCCTGAGTTATAGGAGTGGGGACACTTTGAGTTGTACGAACCTGTTTGGGGTTCTGAGTTGTAAGATCTGAGGATCTGAGAAGAAGTGGAGAAGTTAGGCCGAATCTAGTACACTACTAGATAGGCGAAGGGGGAAAGTGGATGTACCCAGTCGTTGGGGAACCATTATAAATCCTGTGTGCACTCTGTGTATGTATGATTGTATGGTTGTTGTGTTGTGATAATTGTAGAATTGCATTTACTGTACTGTATTTCTACCTTTAAAGTTAAAAAGATATAGGTCACCTATTCACCCCCCCTCTAGGTGATTAGGCACTATTACTTTCAGTCAGTCACCACTCGGATTGAGTGTGCCTGGAAATAAGGTCGCAACCTTCAGGCTGAGATGATCAGGGTGAAATCCATCTTCTCCAAAATTGGATACCGGAGCTTGGCCTTCCTCAGGACCTGACTCATGTAGTAAATAGGAAGTTGCTTCTTCCCCTCTTCCCGAACGAGGACGGAGCTCAAGGCCTCGACCCCAATCTCGAGATACAAAAACAGGTCCTCACCCTCCTTGGGCCCTTGGATCAGCGGAGCCTAGGTCAACTGCATCTTGAGGGCCTGGAATGCCTCATCGCACTCCTTGGTCCATTCAAACCTTTGACCGCCCCTTAGCATTTTGAAGAAGGGGGAGCACTTTTCCCCAGCCCGGGAGAGGAACCTACTTAGCCCTGCTAGTTTCCCTGTCAGGTGCTGCACCTCCTTGGTATTCCGTGGCGATCCTAGCTCCATAATTGCCTTGACCTTGTCAGGATTCGGCTCGACCCCTACAGGGGTGAGGAGATGCCCCAAGAACTTACCCCGGCTAGCCCCGAAAACATACTTTAGGGGGTTCAATCACATCTTGCACTTACGCAGGGTAGCAAAGGTCTCCTCTAGGTCCTGGAGGTGGGAGTCCACATCCTGACTCTTGATCATGAGGTCATCCACGTACACCTCTAGGTTCATCCCCTTTTGCTCTTTGAAGACCCTATCCATCATCTTCTGGTAGGTCGCCCCCGCGTTCTTCAGCCCGAAGAGCATCATCTTGTAACAGTAGCATCCATCCCCTATGATGAACGAGATATCCTTGACGTCCGGGGGTGCATCCTGATTTGATGATAACCTGAAAAAGCATCTAAAAAACTCATTACAGAAAAACCAACGTCTGAGTCAACCAACACGTCGATCCGAGGCAAGGGATAACAGTCCTTAGGGCAAGATTTATTAAGTAAAGAGAAATCGATACACATTCGCCACCGACCATCTCCCTTTTTGACCATGACCACATTGGAGACCCAGCCGGGGTATTGGATTTCGGACACAAAGCCGACCTTGAGGAGTTTTGCCACTTCCTCTCTGATGGGCTCTGCCAGCTTATCCGCGGTGGACCTCTTCCTTTGCTGGACGGTGCGTGTTCCCGGGTCCAGGTTGAGGCAGTGGCAGGCCACATCCGCGTCAACCCCCGACATCTCCACGGCATTCCATGCGAAGATGTCCACATTCTTCTGGATGCACTCCAACATCCTGCCTTGATCTTCCGGGGTCAGCCCTCCACTGATGTGGACCTTCTCCACCCTGCCTCCATGGGTGAGGACCTCCAACTCCACCACTTCCTCTACAGCCTCCAACTTGGACTGCTCTCCCCGTCCTTCAGCATCCCTCTCCTCCGGAACGGGGACCTTCTG
Organism: Platanthera guangdongensis; assembly: GCA_039583875.1. Lineage (NCBI taxonomy): Eukaryota > Viridiplantae > Streptophyta > Magnoliopsida > Asparagales > Orchidaceae > Platanthera > Platanthera guangdongensis. The sequence goes on along the minus strand of CM077162.1, from coordinate 159,387,337 downwards.
TTGGATCCCTAGTTGATTTGGGCTAGGTTCACTAGCTTAGGATGTGACCCAATATGTATAGCCAGGGTCAAGTTTGTGTCCTAGAGTCTAGGCCAAGTCCTTAGAGTCAACATCAGATGGACTAGCTATCAGCAAGACCATTAGTGACTCAAGAATTAGAAGATTTCCAGACTAAGTAAAATGAGTTCGACGTTCGTCGAACTCAGCTCGACTAAAGACGTTCTGAGATTGACGATCTTGAGACATTTCTCTCTACTGAGCTCGACGATCTTTGTTCTCTGTTCGACGGAGATTGAGATACTTCAACAAGCTAAAGTCAAGATAACTCCAGATTTTTTCTAAGTCCAACTTCAGACTTTGGTCGACGAACAAGAATCTGAGCTCGACGAACTTGGACCTCAAGTTCACAACTTCTCAGGTCGACGAATTCAGTGCTCTACTCGACGATTTCTGGTCTACGATTTGAATCCTTCTCAGTCAGAGACTTCTCAGATTCTAAGTCCACAATCATTCAGCTCGACGAATTTGGATCTCAGCTCGACGAATGATGATTGTCAGTTCGACGAAGATTGAAGCAGAATTGACAAGTTTCCCTGGAAGACTAATTGCTATTGTCTGGTCGATGAAATCATCAAGCTCAGCTCGACGAACTTAAGCTTAGCTCGATGAACTCATCAACTCAGCTTGACGAACTCAAACTCAGCTCGATGATTTGTGTTCTTCATTCGACGATTCCAGACTAGGTCTTCTCCAGTTTCCCGTCCCTTTTCTTGGCGATGATTCCTCAGTAATTAATTCTCAATCTTCTCGGAATGTTACTGTTAGAACGTGCATTGATCATGGATTATTACATGCTGTTTTTCCATGGGACAGTTAGGGAAATCATTGATTGTCGCTTCCTTCCCAGGACGACTACAATTACTGCTCAAGGTTTCAGATTTCGAATGTTCTTCAATCAGCCGAGAGTCAGAAAAGAAAGGATCAAGCAGTACTACAGACATACTGACAGACATTGTACACAAGAATAATCTTACAGAAATCTAAAGTTCTTTTCTACAATCAGCCTAAGCTAGAGAACATCTTCAAGAAGAAGAAGAACATTCAGTCTCTATCAAGAGTCTTCTTCATTCAATCTTCCAGGATAACTTCAGAAGGACATCAATTACTCTATCTGTCAAAGAAGTTCCTGAAGCAATCTCTGGGCCAGGCAATCAAGTCTTTGAAGACCTATCACCCTGAAGCAGTGCTCCAGTATTCTTGATCCATTCAAGATCTCAGGGGGAGCAATCTGCTAACATCAATCCACAAGTCTTCTCAGTTGTTATTGAGAAAGAGAAGACTCCATCACCCTTTTCCATCCTCTGTACAGGGTTTTAATTCCCTTCAAAATTATTTCTGGTTGCAAGTCTCCTGCCAAAAGACTTGAGGTTTTGGTTTTTGAGCACCTGAACAAAAGCTCATTGGTGTCAGGCACCTGATCAAAAACCTGAGTGGATTCCTACCAGGGTGGTAGAAGAGTGGATGTACCCAGGTTGGGGAACCACTATAAATTTCTTGTGTCGTCTGGTTGCCCCTTCTCTTTTGTTTTGGCTGTGTTCTGTGATTGATTGGGTTGCTGTGCTTATTATTTTATTTGCTAACCTGTTCACCTAGGATTACAACAAAAGTTGTAAAGATTTTTTATGAGAGCACAGTACTCTATTCACCCCCCTCTAGAGTAGTTCAGATCTAAACCTGCACTTTCATTTGGTATCAGAGGGAGGTTGGTTAAACTCCACACCTTACCAGGTTGGTTAATCTACCACACCTTAAGAGGTTAATTGGTTTTACAGGCTAACACCTGAACCATAAAGATCCCTCTTGTTAGATCTGATAATTTTGGTTCCTTTATTATATTTACTTCTTCACAGAAATGGCTCAAAAGAAAGATTATGCAAGCATCAGACCTCTAATATGCAATCTTAACAGATTTGCCATCTGGAAGGCAAGAATAAAATTATACATGAATTCTATTGATGAGTATATTTTTGCTTCTATCTTGACAGGAGTACCTCCAGCACCTGCAGCTTCTACAAGCACCTCTACAAACATGACTGCAGTACCTCCTCCAGAGAATAATGATGCCTACAAGAAAGCCAAAATTGCAGATGTAAAGGTAATGAACATCTTGGCTCAGACTATGTCAGATGACATAATTCAGAAGGTGGCTTAGTGCACCTCAGCCAAGGCCATTTGGGATTCCCTCAACCAAATGGTAGCTGGTTCAGCAGATGAAAGAAAAGACAGGAGATCAAATCTCATATCCCTGTATGAGAATTTTAAGAAGGATGAGGCTGAATCAGTGGCTGAAATGTACAACAGGTTGAGCTTAATCATCAATGAGCTTAAAACCATGGATAAAGACATCACCCTTACAGAGGTGAATGATAAAATCTTGATGTGCTTCCCTAGCTCTTGGGATTTAAGAATCTGGCCTATCAAAGAAGCCAGAAGCCTAAATGAGATATCAACTGAATCTCTGCTAGGCAAATTAAAGTCTTATGAGCAGTTGATTAAGTCAAGAGAAGCAGCTGAACAGAAAGCAACAACTCCAGTGAGAAAGGATCACAGTATAGCCTTCAAAGCATCTGAGAAAAGTGATACCTCAACATCCAATGAGGAACTCATGAGCCTCTTTGCAAAAATATTTTATAAGATGGCAAGAAAGGATTTCAGAATAAAATCATCCAGGCAGGATGATAAGCATAAGTATGATAAGACACCAACCAAGGAGGTTGTGTGCTTTGGATGCAGAAAGCCTGGACATTACATCTCAGAATGTCCAGAAAACCAGAAGAAGGAGAAAAGCAGAGAAAAGTACCCCAGGAGAAAACACAGCAGCAGACCCACCTCAAGCAAGTACAAAAAGAAAGACAAGGGCTTTGTTGCTGAAACATGGAGTGATACTGAAGAAGAATCATCCTCTTCCAGCTCAAGTAAAGAAGAGAAAGAAGCAAGATCCAGGGAGATTTGCCTTATGGCAATTGATGCCTCCAGGAGCAATTCAGGATCAGAAGGAGAATCTGAAGATGAGGTAGCCTCAGACTCAAAGGCTGATCAGGTACAGGGGAAGAACTGTCCAAGGGTGAGTCAGACCTGGTACTTGGACAGTGGTTGCTCCAAGCATATGACAGGAAGCAAGGACAATCTATCGAATTATAAGTCCAATCTAGGACCAAAGGTGATCTTTGGTGATTCAAATAGTGGCCAGTCTGAAGGATATGGAGCAGTAAAGATTGGAACAGTTACCTTCAAGAGAGTAACATATGTAAGAGGACTCAAACATAACCTAATATCCATAAGCCAATTATGTGATGAAGGTTATCAGGTACATTTTAACTCTACCTCTTGTTCTATTATTAAAAATGAAAATCAAAATGTTTTAATTGGATTTAGACAAGGTAACATATATCTAGTAGACTTTATTTCTGCCAAAACTGATGTTTATTTACTCAATATCACTAGTAATCAAAATGAGTTGTGAAATAAAAGATTAGGACATGTAAACCTTAAGAATATAGCTAGGTTAGCTAAAGACAACATTGTTAGAGGTTTACCTTCTGGTCCCCACAAGAAGAAAAACCTATGCAGGGCTTGTCAATTAGGCAAGCAAACTAAAACTAGCTTCAAATCCATTAATAAAATTGATTCACCTAGGATTTTGTATTTGCTTCATGTGGATCTATTTGGACCCATTGCAGTACAAAGCCTAGGAGGGAAGTCTTACACTTTAGTGATTGTTGATGACTTCTCCAGATTCAGTTGGGTAGCCTTTTTGAGAACTAAGTCAGATACATTCAAAGTTCTTACAGATTTTCTCAGGACCATACAAATTGAGTTCTCTACTCATGTTGCATTGATCAGAAGTGATCATTGCACAGAGTTTGAGTCTCTTCTTATACATGAGTTATGTGAGAAGGAAGGTATCAGACAGTGCTTCTCAGCTCCTAGAACTCCCCAACAAAATAGAGTAGCTGAAAGGAAAAATAGGACACTCATTGAATCTGCAGACACATTATTGGCAGATGCTTACATGCCTCTATCCTTTTGGGCAGAAGCAGTAAACACTGCTAACTATGTCCTGAATAGAAGCCTTATACATAAGCTGAAAAATAAGACCCCCCCTATGAATTACTTAAAGGGAAGAAACCTAAAATCACATATTTTAAAGTTTTTGGTTGTATATGTTATATTCACACAAACAATAAAAGATATATTAGAAAGTTTGAGGCTAAGGCTGAAGAAGGAATTTTTCTAGGATACTCCCAAGTAAGCAAGGCCTATAGGATATTTAATAAATCCACCCTTAAAATTGAAGAGTCAGTCCATGTATCTTTTGATGAAGCTAACATGTCTTATAAGGAGAAAGAGATTTCTACCAATAGCCCTTTGCAGGTTCCACAACTGTGTGAGTCTATGGATGGACTAAACCTTGCTGAAGAGGTATCAACCCATCCTTCTCCACAGGCTGCTGAAGACAGTGAAAAAGAGATTCCAGTGGAAGTGGCTGAACTTCCCTCAACAACTAATAACATTCCTCAAGTGGAATTAATTATAGAAGCTGTTGCTGAACAAACTCCACCCACTGATCTTGTTACACTTAGAGATCACCCCAGATCTCAAGTGATTGGAGTCATTTCAGCAGGTGTACAGACAAGGCATCAAATCAACCAAGACTTGATGCATGTCTGTTTTCTCTCTCAGATTGAACCTCTCTCTATACATGAAGCTGAGCAAGATCCCCACTGGATCATTATAATGCAAGAGGAACTAAATCAGTTTGAGAGATGTAGAGTTTGGGATTTGGTTCCAAGACCTCATAACTACCTAGTTATTGGAACCAAATGGGTCTACAGAAACAAGCTAGATGCCCAAGGAAACATAGTGAGAAACAAGGCTAGGCTTGTTGCTCAGCGCTACAGGCACGAGGAAGGAATTGACTATGACCAAACCTTTGCCCCTGTTGCAAGGTTAGAGGCCATAAGAATATTCCCTGCCTATGTAGCTCATAGGAGATTCAAAGTTTAGCAAATGGATGTCAACAGTGCATTCTTGAATGGAGTGCTCCAAGAAGATGTCTTTGTGGAACAACGTCCAGGTTTTATCTCTCTAACTCAACCCTCTTTTGTATTTAAATTGCATAAAGCTATCTATGGTTTAAAGTAAGCTCCAAGAGCTTGGTATGAGACCTTAACAAGCTTTCTTTTAGAGCATAAATTTACAAGAGGAACCATAGATAAAACTCTTTTCACTAGACATCATAAGGACCAAATATTGTTAGTACAAATATATGTGGATGACATATGTTGGATCCCTAGTTGATTTGGGCTAGGTTCACTGACTTAGGATGTGACCCATCTTGTATAGCCAGGGTCAATTTTGTGTCCTAGAGTCTAGGCCAAGTCCTTAGAGTCAACTTCAGATGGACCAGCTATCAACAAAACCTTCAGAGACTCCAGACTTAGAGGTTTTCAAGACTAAGTAAAGTGAGTTCGACGTTCGTCGAACTCAGCTCGACGAAAGGTGTTCTGCGCACGACGATCGTGAGACATTTCTTGGTGTTGAGCTCGACGATCTTAGTTCTCTGTTCGACGAAGACTGAGGTTCTTCATCAAGCTAAAGTCAGGACAACTTCAGAATTTTTCTAAGTCCAGATTCAAGCTTTGGTCGACGAATTAGATTCTGAGCTCGACGAACTTGGACCTCAAGTTCTCAACTTCTCAGGTCGACGAAGTCAGCTTCTCAGGTCGACGAATGTAGTACTCTACTCGACGAATTCTGAATTCAGAGGATTTGTGTCGACACTTAGGGCATGTGTCGACACCAGACAATTTATGTCGATACCAGAAGATTTGTGTTGACACCAGGATATCAGTCAACACCAATTTATGTCGACACCAGAAGATTTGTGTCGACACCAGGATATCAGTCAACACCAATTTATGTCGACACCAGAAGATTTGTGTCGACACCAGGATATCAGTCAACACCAATTTATGTCGACACCAGAAGATTTGTGTCGACACCAGGATATCAGTCAACACCAATTTATGTCGACACCAGAAGATTTGAGTCGACACCAAGATCAATTAGTCGACACCAGCTTATGTCGACACAGAATATCAGCAGATGCAGAATATTTGGCTAAGTCCACAATCTTTCTTAGCTCGATGAATTTGGATCTCAGTTCGACGAATACTGTCTGACAGTGATAGTTATCTGCTCGACGAATTTGGTTATCAGCTCGACGAATTTAGATTGTCTGTTCGACGAAGCTTGTAGCAGTATTGACTTGAAGACTATTTCTTTTATCTGGTCGACGAACTCCTCAACTCAGCTCGATGAACTCAAACTCAGCTCGATGAATTGCATTCTCCATTCGACGAATCCAGACTAGATCTTCTTCAGTTTTCCCGTCCCGTTTCTTGGCGATGATTCTGGAGTTATTAATGCCAGATCTTCTCGGAATGCTACCGTTAGAACGAGCAATTAATTATGGATTATTTCATGCTGGTTTTCCATGGGACAGTTGGGGAAATCATTGATTGCCGCTTCCTTCCAAGGCCGACTGCAATTACTGCTCAACATTCGAATTTCGAATGTTCTCAGTCAGTCAAAAAGAGATAAAAAAGAAAAGAAGGATCAATACAGTGAGTTATACAGTCACACACTGCAAGCAATACAGACAATCAGATAGACACTCAGATTGTACAAAATAACAATCATACTCAAATCAAAAGTTCTACTACAATCAGCCTCAACCAGAGAACATCTTCAAGAAGAAGAAGAACAACCAATCACTATCAAGAGTCTTCTTCTGTCAATTCTCAGGACAACTTCAAAGGACAATAAATTTCAATCTATCAAAGAAGTTCCTGAAGCATCTCTGGTCCAGGCACTCTAGGTCTTTGAAGACCTATCACCCTGAAGCAGTGCTCCAGATTTCCTGATACACTCAAAATCTCAGGGGGAGCAAATTCTGCTGAAATCAATCCACAGTCTTCTCAGTTATCATTGAGAAATAGAAGACACCATCACCCCTTTTCTAATTCCTGCACAGGGTTTTAATTCCCTTCAAAATTATTCTGGTTGCAAGTCTCCTTCCAAAAGACTTGAGGTTTTGGTTTTTGAGCACCTAAACAAAAGCTCATTGGTGTCAGGCACCTGATCAAAAACCTGAGTGGATTCCTACCAGGGTGGTAGAAGAGTGGATGTACCCAGGTTGGGGAACCACTATAAAATTATTGTGTCGTCTGGTTGCCCTTTATTTTTATTTTGGCTATGTTGTTCTGCGATTGTTTAGGTTGCTGTGTTTGTTCTCCTTATTTGCTGACTTGTTCACCTAGGCTTACAACAAAAGTTGTAAAAAGTTTGAAGAAAGCACAATACTCTATTCACCCCCCTCTAGAGTATTTCAGATCTAACCTGCACTTTCAATTGGTATCAGAGGGAGGTTGGTTAAAAATACCACACCTTATTGGTTGTACATGCTAACACCTGAACCACAAAAATCCCTCTTGTTAGATCTGCTTGTTTGTTTTGTTATTAGATTTATCTCTTCACAGACATGGCTCAAAAGAAAGATTATGCAAGCATCAGACCTCCCGTTTGCAATCTCAACAAGTTTGCCATCTGGAAGGCAAGAATCAGGTTATACATGAATTCTATTGATGAGGATATCTTTTCTGTTATCTTGACAGGAGTACCTCCAGCACCTGCAGCTTCTACAAGCACCTCCACCAACATGACTGCAGTGCCCCCTCCAGAAAATAATGATGCCTACAAGAAAGCCAAAATGGCAGATGCAAATGCAATGAATATCTTGGCTCAGACAATGTCAGATGACATATTTCAAAAGGTGGCTGAGTGCACCTCAGCCAAGGCCATTTGGGATTCCCTCAACCAAATGGTAGCTAGCTCAGCAGACGAGAGAAAAGACAGGAGATCCAATCTCATATCCCTATATGAGAACTTCAAAAAGGATGAGGCAGAATCAGTGGCTGATATGTACAACAGGCTGAGTTCAATCATCAATGAGCTCAAAACCTTGGATAAGGACATCACCCTGACAGAGGTGAATGACAAGATATTGATGTGTTTCCCTAGCTCTTGGGACTCCAGAATCTGGCCAATCAAAGAAGCCAGAAGCCTCAATGAGATATTAACTGAGTCTCTACTAGGCAAATTAAAATCCTATGAGCAGCTGATCAAATCAAGAGAAGCAGTAGAATAGAAGGCAACAACTCTAGTGAGAAAGGAGCACAACATAGCCTTCAAAGCATCTGAGGAAAGTGAGACATCAACTTCAAATGAAGAACTCATGAGCCTCTTTGCAAAAAGATTCTACAAGATGGCTAGAAAGAATTTCAGAAGGAAGTCATCCAGACAGGATGACAAGCCCAAATATGACAAGACACCAACCAAGGAGGTTGTGTGCTTTGGTTGCAGAAAGCCTGGACATTACATCTCAGAATGTCCAGAAAACCAGAAGAAGGACAACAGCAGAGAAAAGGATTCCAGGAGAAGACACAGCAGCAAACCCTCCTCCAGCAAATATAAAAAGAAAGACAAGGGCTTTGTTGCTGAGACTTGGAGTGACACTGAAGAAGAAACATCTTCCTCCAGTTCAAGTGAAGAAGAGGAAGAAGCAAGATCCAAGGAGGTGTGCCTAATGGAAATTGATGCCTCCAGGAACAACTCTAGATCAGAAGAAGAATCTGAAGATGAAGCAGCCTCAGACTCAGAGGCAGATCAGGTTATTTCCAGTTTTTATTTTAATTCTGATTCATTTAAAATTGAATTCAAAGCCATGTGTTTAGATTTAATCAATTCAGAAAAAGAAATAAAAACTCTTAGAGAAAGATTAGGAAATCTTGAATCAGTTAACTCAGAAAACATTAAACTAACAGACTAACTAACCTTAGCTAATGAACAAATAATTAAATTAAAATCTGAATTATGTGAGGCCAAATAACTTGAGCAATCTCTCAATGGGAGAAGTATCAAGCTGATGGACATAACGAGCACAGTGAATGCCAGATTAAATGACAAGCTGGGCTTGGGTGCTTCATCAAGTTTATCCACCATAATTAAGAAAAATATACTTACAACCCCCATCAAGTTTATTTCTGCAAAGGGAAAAGAAAAGGTAATAGACAAACCAATATCAGAAAACAATCCAAAACCTATAGACAAGAGAAACAGAAATCAGAAAATAGTTAATAAAAATAAGGTTCAGCAGCATTCTTCGAACGCAGATTGACGAAATGTGGCCAGTTCGTCAAACCCAGATCGACGAACGCTGAACGCAAATTTTAGTAATAACAATTCGTCTAACTGCGATCGACGAACTGTGTATGGTTCATCGAGCAGAGGTCGACAAACTTGGGGCACAAAAAATGACTACTGTCATTCTCTGAGCAGAGATCGACGATCTCATCCCTATTCGTCGAACTCTGGTCGACGATCTTACAACAATTCATCGAACCCAGAAAGACCAAACCTAAATCATTTCTCTTACAGAAATTTTAAGCCAACTAATAAGACATTTAATCCAGTAACTAATTGGGTTATTCCACCTAGGAGATATCACCCCTTAGGTTATAAATCTCAACCTTCCTTATCAGTTATTTCCAGTTTCTTATTTCAACCAAATAAAGGACCCAAGGTAACCTGGGTCAAGAACAATTGAGCTTGGTTTTTCATTACAGGTACATGTGAAGAGCTGTCCAAGGGTAAGTCAGACCTGGTACTTAGACAGTGGTTTCTCCAAGCATATGACAGACAGCAAGGTCAATCTATCCAATTATAAGCCCAAGCTAGGACCAAAGGTGATTTTTGGAGATTCAAACAGTGGCCAGTCAGAAGGATATGGAGCAGTGAAGATTGGAGCAGTCACTTTCAACAAAGTAACATATGTAAGAGGACTCAAACATAACCTGATATCCATAAGTCAATTATGTGATGAAGGTTATCAGGTACACTTTAACTCTACCTCTTGCTCTATTATTAATAATGAAAACCAAACTGTTTTAATTGGACATATACAAGACAACATATATCTAGTAGATTTTATTTCTGCCAAAATTGATGTTTGTTTACTCAATATCACTAGTAATCAAAATGAGTTATGATATAAAAGATTAGGACATGTAAACCTTAAGAATATATCTAGGTTATCTAAAGACAACCTTGTTAGAGGTTTACCTTCTGGCCCCTACAGGAAGGAAAGCCTATGCAGGGCTTGTCAATTAGGCAAGCAAACTAAAACTAGTTTTAAATCTATTAATAAAAGTGATTCACCTAGAATTTTGTATTTGCTTCATGTGGATCTATTTGGACCCATTGCAGTACAAAGCCTAGGAGGGAAGTCTTATACTTTAGTGATTATTGATGACTTCTCTAGATTCAGTTGGGTAGCCTTTCTGAGAGCTAAGTCAGATACATTCAATGTTCTTACAGATTTTCTCAGGACCATACAGATTGAGTTCTCTACTCATGTTGTATTGATCAGAAGTGATCATGGCACAGAGTTTGAGTCTCTTCTTATGCATGAGTTCTGTGAGAAGGAAGGTATCAGGCAGTGCTTCTCAGCTCCTAGAACTCCCCAACAAAATGGGGTAGCTGAAAGGAAAAATAGGACACTCATTGAATCTACAGGCACATTATTGCCAGATGCTTACATAACTCTATCCTTTTGGGCAAAAGCTGTAAACACTGCTAACTATGTCCTGAATAGAAGTTTTATACATAAGCTAAAAAATAAGACCCCCTATGAATTACTTAAAGGGAAGAAACCTAAAAACACATACTTTAAAGTTTTTGGTTGTATTTGTTATATTCACACAAATAACAAGAGATACATTAGAAAGTTTGAGGCTAAGGCTAAAGAAGGTATTTTTCTAGGATATTCCCAAGTAAGTAAGGCCTATAGGGTTTTTAATAAATCCACCCTTAAAATTGAAGAGTCTATTCATGTATCTTTTGATGAAGCTAACATGTCTTATAAGGAGAAAGAGATTTCTGCCAATAGATTTTTGCAGGTTCCACCACTATGTGAGTCTATGGATGGACTAAACCTTACCTAAGAGGTATCGACCCATCCTACTCCATAGGTTGCAAAAGATAGTGAAGAAGAAATTCAAGAGGAAGTGGCTGAACTTCCCTCAACAGCTAGTACCATTCCACAAGAGGAATTAATTACAGAAGCTATTGCTCAACAAACTCCACCAACTGATCTTGTCACACTTAGAGATCACCCCAGATCTCAAGTGATTGGAGACATTTCAGCAGGTATACAGACAAGGCATCAACTCAACCAAGACTTGATGCATGCCTGTTTTCTCTCTTAGATTGAACCTCTCACCATCTATGAAGCTGAGCAAGATCCCTACTGGATCATTGCAATACATGAGGAACTCAATCAGTTTGAGAGATGTAGAGTTTGGGATTTGGTTCCAAGACCCCATAACTACCCAGTTATTAGAACCAAATGGGTCTACAGGAATAAGTTGGATGCTCAAGGCAACATAGTGAGGAACAAGGCTAGGCTTGTTGCTCAAGGCTACAGGCAAGAGGAAGGAATTGACTATGACCAAACCTTTGCCCCTGTTGCAAGGTTAGAGGCCATTAGGATATTCCTTGCCTATGCAGCCTACAGGAGATTCAAAGTCTACCAAATGATGTCAAGAGTGCATTCTTGAATGGAGTGCTTCAAGAAGAGGTTTATGTAGAACAACCTCCAGGTTTTATCTCTCTAACTTATCCCTCTTTTGTATTTAAATTGCATAAAACTCTCTATGGTTTAAAGCAAGCTCCAAGAGCTTGGATGAGACCTTAGCAAGCTTTCTTTTAGAGCATAAATTTACAAGAGGAATCATAGATAAAACTCTTTTCACTTGACATCATAAGGACCAAATATTGTTAGTACAAATATATGTGGATGACATCATCTTTGGGTCTACTGATCCCAAATTATGCAAGAGGTTTGCTGACCTCATGCATTCTAAATTTGAGATGAATAGCATGGGTGAGCTTTCCTACTTCCTTGGTCTTGAAGTGAAGCAGCTCCCTGATGGTATCTTCCTCTCCCAAGCTAAGTATGCTAAAGAGCTTGTTAAGAAGTTTGGGATGAGTGATGCTTCAGGAATGAAAACCCCTATGGCTACCAATGCTGTTGTGGATTCTGATGCAGCAGGGAAACCTGTAGATCAGAGACATTATAGGGCAATTGTTGGCTCCCTATTGTACCCAACAACAAGCAGACCTGATATAATATTTGCCACATGCCTTTGTGCTAGGTTCCAAGTGAACCCTAAAGAATCTCACCTTATTTTCCTAAAAAGAATTTTGAGATATATAAAGAGTTGTCCTAATCTAGGACTCTGGTATCCTGCAGAGTCAGAATTTGAGTTAACTGGATACTCAGATGCTGACTATGCTGGATGTAGAGTGGACAGGAAGAGTACCTCTGGAACTTGCCAGTTCCTGGGTATGAGACTTGTCTCCTAGTTTTATAAAAAGCAGACATCTTTGTCTACATCAACTGCAGAAGCAGAATATATGGCTGCTGACAGCTGCTGTTCACAAATGCTATGGATACAAAACCAACTCCTATACTATGGTGTCAACTTAAATAATTCAAAATTATTTTGTGATAATACTAGTGCTATTGCTATAGCACAAAATCCAATTCACCATTCTAGGACTAAGCATATTGAAATAAGATATCATTTCATTAGAGATAATGTAGACAAAAAGAAAATTAACTTAATCCATATTCCTACTGATTTACAGAGAGCAGACATTTTCACCAAGCCCTTGGATGAGAAAACTCATCTGTTCTTTATAAATTAACTGGGAATAATTAATGGAGAAGAGTTAAATTAGTTTCTGTCAGCATTCGACGAATTTTCTAGAGTTCGTCGAACGGAGTTCGATGAATTAGGGAAAGTTTGAGAGATTCTCGTCGAATGGAGATCGATGAATTCTCTGTGTGGAAACAATTTTCGTCGATCGGAGATGGATGAACTTTGCTTCAGAAGACATTTCGTCGAACGGAGTTCGACGAACTATTTTCGATTCTTCTGGATGAGATCGACGAATTATTTGTCAATAATTTATTTCGTCGAGCTCAGTTCGAAGAATTTTTCTTTTTCGTGGAACGGAGATTGTCAATTCATATTCTAAAAATCTTATATCTAGGTTTTCTTTGACCTCCGTCCCGCGCTTTCAGTTCTTTTGCTCTTGATCGTCATTGTTCTCTGTGTCTTTCTTGCAGGTCATCAACGGCGATTCCCGCAGGAGCTCTGGCGGCAATGAAATTTGATACTGGTTTTGATATGGACTTCGATTCTTTCCAACATTCTGACCCCATCTTTCTCTATATCTTGGAACTTCTAGAATAACTTCATCTCAAGGATTTCATGACCAGACGGATTAAACTACATGCGACTGAAATCAGAGAATGGGTATATACATCGTTTGTTATTGAGGAAGATGTGCTGACAGGCAATATTGGGAGTACTGCTGTTCCGTTATCTCCTGCAATTCTTTCTGAAATATTTGGATTAGTAAATGGAGAAGATAACATGGAAATGGATTCTGAAGAATTTGGTGATATGCTGAAGTTAATGGGATTCTCAGGAAGCAACCCTAACAAGCTGTTGAAGAAGCAACTATCTGCCGCGTACCAGTTCCTGGCGGACATTGTAGGGAAAGTGCTGATGGGCAAGCACTCAACGCACGACTACATCACTCGCTACCAATTCCTGGTTATGTGCGCCATGGTGAACAAGAGACATGTCAACTGGGGCACAATCTTCTTTGAGTTAATCAAGAAAAAGAACTGTAAGAAAGAGGTCTGCTTCGGCAGAATTTTGGGAATTTTTCTTCAAGAGAAGGCTGGTGAATGCATGGTCTCCCAGACCATCTTCATCAATGCCAGCAAGCGCCTCACCTGCGCCTTGTTTGGCAGATGGGAGAGGACTATCTCCAAGCCCTCAAAGGCTTCATCCTCTTCCATCCCTACTTCTGAGAGCACCAGGGCTATAAAATCCACTCCCCTCCCTGCAGAAGAGGTCCTTCCATCTCCATCATCTCTTCCTGCACTTCCAGCACAACAACTCCCTCCTTCTTCCATTCCTTCTACCACACCTAAATCTCCACAACATACTCATGTGCCTACTCCTCCTCCATCTCCACCACTTAACATTACCAACATTCCTACACCACCTCGTCACCTCATGAGACATCTATTCCTACACCTCCTCAGTCTCCTCTTCCCCCTCATCTGTCCTCCATTCCATCTTACAGCATACCCACAGACTCTGTCATGCCAGATGCCAACCTTCCATCTTCATCTCCATCCACTCATCACATACCTGTTATTCCATCCTCCATTCCATCCTCTTCCCCTTACCCATTTGATCCATCTACCATCAAATCCTTGCTCACTCCCCTCATCAAATCTCACATCCAAGAGGCCATTACACATCTTGTGACTTCCATTCATTCTTTATCTGCCCAGATTTCTGCCCTATCTGCTGCCCCCTCTTCATTCAGGGGCCTGGCTCCAGGTTATCCTGAACCCAAGTAAGGGGAGATGCTCTATGAAGAAGCAGCAGCAGATGCAGCAGCAGCAACAGATACAGTAGCAGCCCCCTCTACAGCAGAAGTTTCAGATACAGATACAGATAGTTTGTCAGATTTTGATTCTAAGATGATTGAATTAATTCATTTTATGGATACTGACAATGACTTAGATGAGTCAGTTGAGCAAATAAAACCTGTTGGTGATTTCCATTTAAATCCCACAGTAAATTTGTCTGTTTTGTTAAGAAGTTTTGATACAGTTTTTATGCAGTTTCTTCCAGCAGATTTTACTAAGCCACATTTGGCTATTATACCCTATACCTCCCCAATACGTCCAGTAGTTGCTAAGCAACTCTGTGATAGTCTTGCTTCTCCAGTTGTTGCTCCATCATCTTACGTTATTCTAGAAGTTATTTCAGCCCCAAGTTTTGTCATGGATGACTCTCCTTTGCCTGATTTGGATGAGATTATCCAGGCTGATATAGAAGAGGAGAATAAGGCAGTAGCTGAAAGCTCTGTCTCAACTATTTCTGATTCCTTTACAGTATCCTCCTCTTCTATTGCTGATATTCCAGTTCCTGAACCTTCTGCCCCTCCTCCAGAAAAAGCTATTATTTCTGATAAAGCTTTGAAAGATTTGGATGCTCTTTATGACATCCCTCGGGGTTCTGATTCTGATGAAGAAGATGATGATGATGACTCAGATGAAGATGCTGCCAGTAAGAAAAATAAGATGTTATCAAAGAAAAGGAAGGCTCCTCCTCCAGCTCCCAAGCCTAATCCCTATGCTGACACCCCTTACTACATTCTGCACAATGTCACTCCATACAAGGGAATGCCTGCATGTATGTTGCTATCCAAGAACCGGCAGAAGGAAAGAAAGAGAAGTAGGAGATATTCCCCTCCTCCAGTGCACAGATACAGGAAGGATCCTCCTCCTCCTCCTCCAGCAGCTGGTGCCTCTGGCTCTATCTCCCAGAGATCTGCCCCCATGCAAACATATCAGAGACAGTCAGGGAGATCTTCTGGATGCAGCCAGCGGAGGCAACCATCCTCAGGTAATCATCATCAGCAGCAACAACAAACCTCTGAAGTACAGAAAGCAGACAGTCCAAAAAGGCCTTACTCTCCTCCAACTCCATTTGAAGATCCTGAAACTGCTAATTTTGCAAGAATGGCTAGGTACCAGGAATTAATTGGACTATCTCTGATAAATAAAGCCAACGTTGAAGGAAAAGATATTTCAGGATTCACAACAATGTCAAAGTACAGAAAAGAAGAGTTGAAAAGGTTTGACAAAGGCAATAAATGGTTCAATGTTGATGATTATATGAAGCTTCATCCAGAAGCAGTTGTCCCCAGAGCTACATCATTGAATATTATTGGGGCAGCTGATATGACTATGACAAAGGCTCAGGCTTCAGATCCCAAGAGAGAAATCATCTTCAAAAATCCAGGTGAGCAGACATCTGAAGACAGGTCCAAGCAGAAGAAGCCAAAGAAGTAATTTCATGTTGTTTCAATTTCTGTCTGTTTTTTTTCAAACTATACTATCTGTTTAAACAAGCTGTGTATATATATATCTGCTGCATGTGTTGGTAATTCTCTGCCAGATATACTTCTTTTCTTGCTTTGTTTATCTCTTTGTTTCTATTTTGAGTCTCTGTTAGTGACCTCACCCAAATAGGGGGAGATTGTTGGATTCCCAATTGATTTGGGCTAGGTTCACTGACTTAGGATGTGACCCATCTTGTATACCCAGGGTCAATTTTGTGTCCTAGAGTCTAGGCCAAGTCCTTAGAGTCAACTTCAGATGGACCAGCTATCAACAAGACCTTCAGAGACTCCACACTTAGAGGTTTTCAAGACTAAGTAAAGTGAGTTCGACGTTCGTCGAACTCAGCTCGACGGAAGGTATTCTGCGCTCGACGATCGTGAGACATTTCTTGGTGCTGAGCTCGACGATCTTAGTTCTCTGTTCGACGAAGACTGAGGTTCTTCATCAAGCTAAAGTCAGGACAACTTCAGAATTTTTCTAAGTCCAGCACCAAGCTTCGGTCGACGAATTAGATTCTGAGCTCGAAGAACTTGAACCTCAAGTTCTCAACTTCTTAGGTCGACGAAGTCAGCTTCTCAGGTCGATGAATACAGTAATCTACTCGAGGAATTCTGAATTCAGAGGATTTGTGTCGACACTTAGGGCATGTGTCGACACCAGATAATTTATGTCGACACCAGAAGATTTGTGTCGACACCAGAATATCAGTCAACACCAATTTATGTCGACACCAGAAGATTTGTGTCGACACCAGGATATCAGTCAACACCAATTTATGTCGACACCAGAAGATTTGTGTCGACACCAGGATATCAGTCAACACAAATTTATGTCGACACCAGAAGATTTGTGTCGACACCAGGATATCAGTCAACACCAATTTATGTCGATACCAGAAGATTTGAGTCGACACCAAGATCAATCAGTCGACAACATCTTATATCGACACAGAATATCAGTAGATGCAGAATATTTGGCTAAGTCCACAATCTTTCTCAGCTCGACGAATTTAGATCTCAGTTCGACGAATACTGTCTGACAGTGATAGTTATCTGCTCGATGAATTTGGTTCTCAGCTCGACAAATGTAGATTGTCTGTTCGACGAAGGTTGTAGCAGTATTGACTTGAAGACTATTTCTTTTATCTGGTCGACGAACTCCTCAACTCAGCTCGACGAACTCAAACTCAGCTCGAAGAATTATGTTCTCCGTTCGACGAATCCAGACTAGGTCTTCTTCAGTTTTCCCATCCCGTTTCTTGGCAATAATTTCAGAGTTATTAATGCCAGATCTTCTCGGAATGCTACCGTTAGAACGAGCAATTAATCATGGATTATTTCATGCCGTTTTTCCATGGGACAGTTGGGGAAATCATTGATTGCCGCTTCCTTCCAAGGCCGACTGCAATTACTACTAAACATTTGAATTTCGAATGTTCCCAGTCAGTCAAAAAGAGATAAAAAAAGAAAAGAAGGATCAATACCATGAGTCATACAGTCACACACTGCAAGCAATACAGACAATCAGACAGACACTCAGATTGCATAGAAGAACAATCATACTCAAATCAAAAGTTCTACTGTAATCAGCCTCAACCAGAGAACATCTTCAAGAAGAAGAAGAACAACCAATCACTATCAAGAGTCTTCTTCTGTAAATTCTCAGGACAACTTCAAAGGACAACAAATTTCAATCTGTCAATGAAGTTCCTGAAGCATCTCTAGTCCAGGCACTCTAGGTCTTTGAAGACCTATCACCCTGAAGCAGTGCTCCAGCTTTCCTGATGCACTCAAGATCTCAGGGGGAGTAAATTCTGCTGAAATCAATCCACAGTCTTCTCAGTTGTCATTGAGAAAGATAAGACACCATCACCCCTTTTCCAATTCCTATACATGGTTTTAATTCCCTTCAAAATTATTCTAGTTACAAGTCTCCTTCCAAAAGACTTGAGGTTTTAGTTTTTGAGCACCTGATCAAAAACCTGAGTGGATTCCTACCAGGGTGGTAGAAGAGTGGATGTACCCAGGTTGGGAAACCACTATAAAATTTCTTGTGTCGTCTGGTTGCCCTTTATTTTTGTTTTGGCTATGTTGTTCTGTGATTGTTTAGGTTGCTGTGTTTGTTCTCCTTATTTGCTGACTTGTTCACCTAGGCTTACAACAAAAGTTGTAAAAAGTTTGAAGAAATCACAATACTCTATTCACCCCCCCTCTAGAGTATTTCAGATCTAACCTGCACTTTCAACATCATCTTTGGGTCTACTGATCCCAAATTATGCAAGAGGTTTGCTGATCTCATGCATTCTAAATTTGAGATGAGTAGCATGAGTGAGCTTTCCTACTTCCTTGGTCTCCAAGTGAAGCAGCTCCCAGATGGTATATTCCTCTCCCAAGCTAAGTATGCTAAAGAGCTTATTAAAAAGTTTGGGATGGGTGATGCTTCAGGAATGAAAATACCTATGACTACTAATGTTGTTGTGGATTTTGATGCAGTAGGGAAACCTGTAGATTAGAAACATTATAGGGCAATTGTTGGATCCCTATTATACCTAACAGCTAGCATGCCTGATATCATGTTTGCCACATGCCTTTGTGCTAGGTTCCAAGTGAACCCTAAAGAATCTCACCTTATTTTCTTAAAAAGAATTTTGAGATATATAAAGAGTTGCCCAAATCTAGGACTCTGGTATCCTGTAGAGTCAGAGTTTGAGTTAACTGGATACTCAGATGCTGACTATGCTGGATGTAGAGTGGACAGGAAGAGTACCTCTAGAACTTGCCAGTTCCTGGGTATGAGACTCGTCTCCTGGTTTTGTAAAAAACAAAAATCTGTGTCTACATCAACTCCAGAAGCAGAATACATGGCTGCTGGAAGCTGCTGTTCACAAATGTTATGGATACAAAACCAACTCCTAGACTATGGTGTTAACTTAAATAATTCAACATTATTTTATGATAATACTAGTGCTATTGCTATAGCACAGAATCCAGTTCACCATTCTAGGACTAACCATATCGATATAAGACATCATTTCATTAGAAATAGTGTAGACAAAAAGAAAAATTAACCTAATCCATATTCCCACTGATTTACAGAGAGCATACATTTTCACCAAACCCTTGGATGAGAAAAATCATCTGTTCTTTATAAATAACCTGGGAATGATCAATGGAGAAGAGTTAAATTAATTTCTGTCTGCATTCGATAAATTTTCCAGAGTTCGTTGAACGGAGTTCGACGTATTAGGGAAGGTTTGGGAGATGCTCGTCGAACGGAGATCGACTAATTCTCTGTGTGTGGAAACAATTTTCGTCGAGCGGAGATCGACGAACTTTGCTTCAGAAGATATTTCGTCGAACAGAGTTCGACGAACTGTTTTCGATTCTTCTGGATGAGATCGACGAATTATTTGTCTATAATTTATTTCATCGACCTCAGTTCGAAGAACTGTTTCTTTTTCGTGGAATGAAGTTTGTCGATTCATATTCAAGAAAACCCTATATCTATGTTTTTTCCGACCTCCATCACGCGCTTTCTATTCCATTGCTCTTGATCGCCGTTTTTTCTGTCTCTCTTGCAGGTCATCAATGGCGATTCCAGCGAGCACCTTGGCTACCATGAAATTCGACACCGGTTTCGACATGGATTTTGATTCATTCCAGCACTCTGACCCAATATTTCTCTACATTCTGGAACTTTTAGAAGAACTTGGTCTCAAGGATTTTATGACCAGAAGGATTAAACTGCATGCAACTGAAATTAGAGAATTGGTATACACTTCATCTGTTTCTGAGGAAAATGTCTTGACAGGAAATATCGGGAGTAATGCTGTTTCGTTATCTCCCGCCGTTCTTTCTGAAATTTTTGGGTTGGTACATGGAGAAGATGATTTGGATGTTGATTCTGATGAGTTTAGTGCAATGCTGAAATTGATGGGGTTTACTGGGAGTAACCCTAACAAGTTGTTAAAGAAACAACTCTTTGCCGCCTACCAGTTCTTGGCGGACGTATTGGGAAAAGTGCTGATGGGCAAGCACTCTGCGCACGACTACAACACAAGACATCAATTACTTGTTATGTGCGCATTGGTCAACAAGAGACAAGTTGATTGGGGCCAGATTTTCTTTGAGTTGATTAAGAAGAAGAACAACAAGAAAGAGGTCTGCTTTGGAAGAATCTTGGGGATCTTCCTTCAAGAAAAGGCTGGTGAATCTATGGTCTCCCCGACCATCTTCATCAATGCCAGTAAGCGCCTCACATGCGCTTTGTTTGGCAGATGGGAGAGGACGATCACCAAGCCATCCAAGGCTTCCTCCTCTTCCATCCATGCTTTTGAGAGCACCAGGGCTGTAAAGGCCACTCCCCACCCTGCAAAAGAGGTTATCCCATCTCCCCAACCCCTTCCAGCAACACATCTTCCACCTTCAACCAATCTTCCATCTCCTCCAGCACCCCAATCCCAACAACATTCTCATGTCTCTACTCCTCCTCCCTCTCCACCATTTGACATCCCTGACAGTCCATCTACCCCCCTTCCAGAGAATCCAAACCCAACTCCTCCAGCATCACCTACTCCACCTCATCTGTCTAGCATCCCACATTTTCATATACCATCCCCTTCTCCTCCTCCATCATAAACCACCATAACAGATGCCATTCCTCCTCTATCTCCTCCATCTGTTCCCCTCCCTTCTTCTACTTCTCTACCCTCACCATCTACCTCTCCATCCTTGGAACCCTTCACTGTATCTACAATCATATCCCTGCTCACTCCCCTCATCAAATTCCTAATCACAGAGGCCATTACATCTCTTGTGAATTCTATCAATTCTTTGTCTGCCCAAGTTTCTCTCCTCTCTGCTGCCCCCTCTTCATTCAGGGGCCTGGCTCCAGGATCTCCTGAACCCAGGCAGGGGGATATGCTCTGTGTTGAAGCAGCAGCAGATGCAGATGCAGTTTTAGATACAGATGCAGCAAGTTTGCCAGAATATGATTCAGAGCTGATTAAATTGATTCATTTTATGGATACTGACATTGACTTAGATGAGTCAGTTCCAGAGCAAATCAAAACTGTTGGTGATTTCCATTTAAATCCCACAGTTGATTTGACTGTTTTGTTGAGAAATTTTGATACTGTATATATGCAGTCTCTTCCAGAAGACTTTACTAAGCCACAGTTGGCTATTGTGCCCTATACATCTCCAATAAGTCCAGCAGTTGCTAAGCAACTCTGTGATAGTTTTGCACCTCCAGTTTTTGCTCCAACCTCTACAGTTATTCCATCACCTCCAGAAGATGTCTCAGCACCAACTTTTGTTATGGATGACTCACCAATGCCTGATCTGGATGAGTTAATCCTGGCTGATATTGAAGAGGAAAATAAGGCAACAGCTGAAAGTTCTATCCCCATTACTTCTGATTCCTGCACAATTTCTTCTCCCACTACTACTGAAACTCCAGTTGTTGAAACTTCAACTTCTGCACCTACTTCAGAAAAGACTGTCATTGATGCTAAAACACTGAAAGCATTGGATGCTTTATATGATAACCCTTAGGGTTCTGACAGTGATGATGAAGATGATGATGATGATGATTCTGATGAAGAAGCTTCAAAGAAGAAGAAGAAATTGCTGTCAAAGAAAAGGAAGGCTCCTCCTCCTCCAGCTCCTAAGCTTAATCCAACTGCTGACACTCCCTACTATATTTTACATAATGTTACTCCTTATAAGGGAATGCCTGCATGGATGTGGTTATCTAAGAACCAGCAAAAGGAAAGGAAAAGAAGTAGGAGATATTCTCCTCCTCCAGTTCATAGATTCAGAAAAGATCCACCTCCTCCTCCTCCTCCAGCAGCTGGTGCCACTGGCTCTAGCTCTCAGAGATCTGCCCCCATGCAAACCTATCAGAGACATCAAGGGAGATCCTCTAGAAGCAGTCAGCAAGGCCATCAATCTTCAGGAAATCAACATCAACAATAGCATCAACAGCAACAAAAACATATATCTGAAGAACAGAAAGTTGACAGTCCTAAAAGACCTTACTCTCCTCCTATTCCATTTGAAGATCCTGAAACAACCAACACTGTAAGAATGTATAGGTTCCATGAACTTATTGGTCTGTCCCTGATTAATAAAGCTAAAGCTGAAGGTAAAGACATTTCAGGTTTTACAACTATGTCAAAGTACGGGAAGGAAGAACTAAAAAGGTTTGACAAAGGCAACAAACTCTTCAATGTTGATGATTACATGAAGCTCCATCCTGAAGCAGTTGTCCCTAGAGCTACATCACTGAAAATCATTGGGGCAGCTGACATGACTATGACTCTGGCACAGGCTCTAGATTCAAACAGAGAAATTATCTTCAAAAAGCTAGGAGAGGAGACAACAAAGATAAGTCTTTGCAGAAAAAGAAGAAGAAGTAATCTTTATTTTGTTTCAACTTCTTTCTGCAATTTGTTTTCAAACTATGATTTTTGTTTAAACAAAGCATGTATATATATATATATATCTGCTGCATATGTTAGTAATTCTCTGCCAGATATATTTCTTTTTCTTGCTTTGTTTATCTGTTCTGAGTCTCTTAGTGCCCTCACCCAAATAGGAGGAGATTGTTGAATCTCTAGTTTATTTGGGCTAGGTTCACTAGCTTAGGATGTGACCCAACATGTATAGCCAGGGTCAAGTTTATGTCCTAGAGTCTAGGCCAAGTCCTTAGAGTCAACATCAGATAGACCAGCTATCAACAAGACCATCAGAGACTCAAGAATTAGAAGATTTCTAGACTAAGTAAAATGAGTTCGACGTTCGTCGAACTCAGCTCGACGAAAGACGTTCTGAGCTCGACGATCTTGAGACATTTCTCTGTACTGAGCTCGACGATCGTTGTTCTCTGTTCGACGAAGGCTGAGATACTTCAACAAGCTAAAGTCAGGATAACTCCAGATTTTTTCTAAGTCCAACTTCAGACTTTGGTCGACGAACAAAAATCTGAGCTCGACGAACTTGGACCTCAAGTTCACAACTTCTCAGGTCGACGAAGTCAACTTCTCAGGTCGACGAATTCAGTGCTCTACTCGGCGATTTCTGGTCTACGATTTGAATCCTTCTCAGTCAGAGACTTCTCAGATTCTAAGTCCACAATCATTCTTAGCTCGACGAATTTGGATCTCAGCTCGACGAATGATGACTGTCAGTTCGACGAAGATTGAAGCAGAATTGACAAGTTTCCCTGGAAGACTAATTGCTATTGTCTGGTCGACGAACTCATCAAGCTCAGCTCGACGAACTTAAGCTCAGCTCTATGAACTCATCAGCTCAGCTAGACGAACTCAAACTCAGCTCGACGATTTGTGTTTTTCGTTCGACGATTCCAGACTAGGTCTTCTCCAGTTTCCTGTCCCTTTTCTTGGCGATGATTCCTCAGTAATTAATGCTCAATCTTCTCGGAATGTTACCGTTAGAACGTGCATTGATCATGGATTATTACATGCCATTTTTCCATGGGACAGTTAGGGAAATCATTGATTGTCGCTTCCTTCCCAGGCCGACTGCAATTACTGCTCAAGGTTTCAAATTTCGAATGTTCTTCAATCAGTTGAGAGTCAGAAAAGAAAGGATCAAGCAGTACTACAAACATACTACAGACATTGTACACAAGAATAATCTTACAGAAATCTAAAGTTCTTTTTTGCAATCAGCCTAAGCCAGAGAACATCTTCAAAAAGAAGAAGAACATTCAATCTCTATCAAGATTCTTCTTCATTCAATCTTCCAGGATAACTTCAGAAGCACATCAATTACTCTATCTGTCAAAGAAGTTCCTGAAGCAATCTCTGGGCCAGGCAATCAAGTCTTTGAAGACCTATCATCCTGAAGCAGTGCTCCAGTATTCCTGATCCATTCAAGATCTCAGGGGGGAGCAATCTTCTAACATCAATCCACAAGTCTTCTCAGTTGTTATTGAGAAAGAGAAGACTCCATCACCCTTTTTCCATCCTCTGTACAGGGTTTTAATTCCCTTCAAAATTATTCCTGGTTGCAAGTCTCCTACCAAAAGACTTGAGGTTTTGGTTTTTGAGCACCTGAACAAAAGCGCATTGGTGTCAGGCACCTGATCAAAAACCTGAGTGGATTCCTACCAGGGTGGTAGAAGAGTGGATGTACCCAGGTTGGGGAACCACTATAAATTTCTTGTGTCGTATGGTTGCCCCTTCTCTTTTGTTTTGGCTGTGTTCTGTGATTGATTGGGTTGCTGTGCTTATTATTTTATTTGCTAACCTGTTCACCTAGGATTACAACAAAAGTTGTAAAGATTTTTTATGAGAGAACAATACTCTATTCACCCCCCTCTAGAGTATTTTAGATCTAAACCAGCACTTTCACCTTCACATCCACATCTTCCTCCACGGCCATTACTTCGACCATCTCCTCCTGGCCTCTTCCTGCTGCCTCCTCCTCTGCGCAGTACTCCATCTCCAGCTCCTCCCTGTCTGCTTCCTGCTCAGCCTCCACCATCCTTCGCCCTATATCCTCGACTCCCTCCTGCCAAGAGATGAAGTTCACAGCGGTGACATAGTGTTGGATCCCTAGTTGATTTGGGCTAGGTTCACTGACTTAGGATGTGACCCATCTTGTATAGCCAGGGTCAAGTTGTGTCCTAGAGTCTAGGACAAGTCCTTAGGTTTAATTTCAGATGGACCAACTATCAACAAGACCATCAGAGACTCCAGACTTAGAGGATTTCAAGACCAAGTAAAGTGAGTTCGACGTTCGTCGAACTCAGCTCGACGAAAGGAGTTCTGCGCTCGACGATCGTGAGACAATTCTTGGAGCTGAGCTCGACGATCTTAGTTCTCTGTTCGACGAAGACTCAAGTTCTACATCAAGCCAAATTCAGGATAACTTCAAATTGTTTCTAAGTCTAGCTTCAAGCTTCGGTCAACGAATTGGATTCTAAGCTCGATGAACTTGGACCTCAAGTTCTCAGCTTCTCAGGTCGACGAAGTCAACCTCTCAGGTCGACGAATGCAATACTCTACTCGACGATTTCTGAACTCAGAGTATTTATGTCGACACTTAGGGCATGTGTCGACACCAGACAATTCAATGTTGACACCAGAAGATTTGTGTCAACACCAGGATTTCAGTCAACACAAATTCATGTCGACACCAGAAGATTTGAGTCGACACCAAGTTCAATCAGTCGACACCAGCTTATGTCGACACTGAATGACAACAGATGCAGAATATTTAGCTAAGTCCACAATCGTTCTTCGCTCGACGAATTTGGATCTCAGCTCGACGAATACTGTCTTACAGTGAGAATTATCTGCTTGACGAATGAAGATTGTCTGTTCCACTAATGAAGATTGTATGGTCGACAAACTCAAGCTCAGCTCGACGAACTCAAGCTCAGCTCGACGAACTCAAACTCAGCTCGACGAATTGAGTTCTTCGTTCAACGAATCCAGACTAGGTCATCTTCAGTTTCCCGTCCCGTTTCTTGACGATGAATCCAGAGTTATTAATGCCACATCTTCTCGGAATGTTACCGTTAGAACGCGCATTGGCTATGGACGATTACATGCCGTTTTTACATGGGACAGTTGGGGAAATCATTGATTGCCGCTCCCTTCCAAGGCCGACTGACATTACTGATCATTCATTCAAATTTTTGAATGTTCTTCAGTCAGATACATACAGAAAAGAAAGAGAATCAATCAGCAGTAGTACTATAAGCAATACAGTGATACAGATAGACAATCAGACAGACACTCCGAGATTGCACAGAAGAACAATCAACTAAAATCAAAAGCTCTACTACAATCAGCCTGACTAGAGAACACTTTCAAAAAGAAGAAGAACAACCAATCACTATCAAGAGTCTTCTTCCTTCAACTCTACAGGATTACATCAAAGGACAACAAATAACAATCTGTCAAAGGAGTTCCTGAAACAAATCCTGGTCCAGGCATTCTAGGTCTTTGAGGACCTATCACCCTGAAGCAGCGCTCCAGCATTCCTGATTAATTCAAGATCTCAGGGGGAGCAAGATCTGCTACAATCAATCCACAAGTCTTCTCTCTGACTGTTGACAGATAAGACATCATCTCTTTACTTCCAATTCCTGTACAGGGTTTTAATTCCCTTCAAAATTATTCTGGTTGCAAGTCTCCCTCCAAAAGACTTGATGTTTTGGTTTTTGAGCATCTGAACAAAAGCTCATTGGTGTCAGTCACCTGATCAAAAACCTGAGTGGATTCCTACCAGGGTAGTAGAAGAGTGGATGTACCCAGGTTGGGGAACAACTATAAAATTCTTGTGTTGTCTGGTTTCCCTTCTTTTATTTTGGCTGTGATGTGCTGTGTTGTTCTGTGATTAATAGGTTGCTGTGCTTATTTATTTTGTTTGCTTCCCTGTTCACTTAGGAATACGACAAAAGTTGTAAAAAGTTTTAAGAAAGCACAATACTCTATTCACCCCCCTCTAGAGTATTTCAGATCTAACCTGCACTTTCAATTGGTATCAGAGGGAGGTTGGTTAAAAATACCACACCTTAGTGGTTGCACAGGCTAACACCTGAATCACAAAGATCCCTCTTGTTAGATCTGCTTGTTTGCTTTTGTTATTAGATTTATCTCTTCATAGAGATGGCCCAAAACAAAGATTATGCAAGCATCAGACCTCCAGTGTGCAATCTCAACAAGTTTGCCATCTGGAAGGCAAGAATCAGATTATACATGAATTCTATTGATGAGGATATCTTTTCTGTTATCTTGACAGGTGTACCTCCAGCTTCTACCATCACTTCAACCAACATGACTGCAGTGCCCCCTCCAGAAAATAATGATGCCTATAAGAAAGCCAAGATGGCAGATGCTAAGGCAATGAATATCTTAGCCCAGACTATGTCAGATGATATATTCCAGAAGGTGGCTGAGTGCACCTCAGCCAAGGCCATTTTGGATTCCCTCAACCAAATGGTAGCTGGCTCTGTAGATGAAAGAAAGGACAGAAGATCCAATCTCATATCCCTGTATGAGAACTTTAAAAAGGATGAGAATGAATCAGTGGCTGACATGTACAACAGGCTGAGCACAATCATCAATAAGCTCAAAACCCTGGATAAGGACATCACCTTGACAGAGGTGAATGACAAGATTTTGATGTGCTTCCCTAGCTCTTGGGATTCCATAATCGGGCCAATCAAAGAAGCCAGAAGCCTCAATGAGATCTCAACTGAGTCTCTACTAGGCAAATTGAAGTCCTATGAGCAGCTGATAAAATCAAGAGAAGCAGCAGAACAGAAGGCAACAACTCCAGTTAGAAAGGAGCACAGCATAGCCTTCAAAGCATCTGAAGAAAGTGAGACATCAACTTCAAATGAAGAGCTCATGAGCCTCTTTGCCAAAAGGTTCTACAAGATGGCAAGGAAGGATTTCAGAAGGAAATCAACTAGACAGGATGATAAGCCCAAGTATGACAAGACACCAACCAAGGAGATTGTGTGATTTGGTTGCAGAAAGCCTGGACATTATATCTCAGAATGTCCAGAAAATCAGAAGAAAGATAAGAGTAGAGAAAAGGATTCAATGAGAAAGCATAGCAGCAGACCCTCCTCCAGCAAATATAAAAAGAAGGACAAGGGATTTGTTGCTGAGACTTGGAGTGATACAGAAGAAAAAGCATCTTCCTCCAGTTCAAGTGAAGAAGAGGAAGAAGCAAGATCCAAGGAGGTGTGCCTAATGGCAATTGATGCCTCTAGGAACAATTCTCGATCAGAAGAAGACTCTGAAGATGAAGCTGCCTCAGACTCAGAGGCAGATCAGGTTATTTCTAGCTTTGACTTTAGTTCTGATTTATTTAAAGCTGAATTCAAATCTATGTGCCTAGACTTAATCAACTCAGAAAAGGAAATAAAAACTCTTAGGCCCCGTTCGTTACGTGGGAATTGGGCCGTTGGAATTGGTATTCATTTACCAATTCCAATTAAGGGCGTTCGGTATGGCAAAATAAACGGCGTGAATTAGAAATCAATCGGAATCCGTCCGATTTGCGTATAAGGTAAACGCGGCATCTTTAATTCCGACCTCGCTAGGTCAGATTTGGCGATTCCGCTCCCGTCGCTCCCACTCCCGTGTCGCACCTTGCCGCTGCTGCTTCCGCTCCCGTCGCTCCCGTCGCGCCTTGCCGCTGGAATCTTCTTCTTCTTCTTCCAACTGCAATTTTTCACCTCTTCCAGCTGTTTAGTTTATTTCTGTTACGAATAATTCTGTGCAATCACAACTGCAATTTTTCACCTATTCCAACTGCTAGTGCTGCAATTCTTCTTCTCCTGCAACTGCTGCAATTCTTCTTCTTATTATTATTTGCTGCAACTGTTTAGGTTATTTCTGTGCATATTTAGGTTATTTGCTGCAACTGTTTAGGTTTTTTCTGTGCATGTTTAAGTTATTTCTGTGCAATGGTTATTTGCTGCAGCTGTTTAGTTTATTTCTATGCAATCAATACTAATATTTCTGTGCAATCACTCCAGATTTCTTGTGAAATCTGGACTGAAATCAGTCCAGATCTCTGGTGAAATCTGGACTGATTTCAGTCCAGATTTCACAAGAAATCTGGACTGAAATCAATCCAGATTTCCCAAGAAATCTGGACTGAAATCAGTCCAGTTTTCTTGGGAAATCTGGACTGATTTCAGTCCAGATTTCCCAAGAAATCTGGACTGAAATCAGTCCAAATTTCTTGTGAAATCTGGACTGAAATCAGTCCAGATTTCCCAAGAAAACTGGACTGATTTCAGTCCAGATTTCTTGGGAAATCTGGACTGATTTCAGTCCAGATTTCACAAGAAATCTGGACTGATTTTAGTCCAGATTTCACAAGAAATCTGGAGTGAAATCAGTCCAGATTTCCCAAGAAATCTGGACTGAAATCAGTCCAGATTTCTTGTGAAATCTGGATTGATATCAGTCCAGATCTCACAAGAGATCGTGGGGGCTCACATGATTTCAGTCCAGATTTGTTTAGTGTTGTAATTTTCACTCACATGATTTCTTCCAAATATTGAAGCCTGTATGTGGTTGTGTGTGCTTTTGTGGAAAATGACTATGTAACGTGTGTTTTTTTTATGTTTAGATGGATGAAACAGTGAAACGTCGTAGGTGTAGGAGAGCAGCAGTAGCTGCTGCTTCTGTCGTAGTGTTGATGAAGTGTGGGGTTAGAAGGAATATCGTGGGGGCTGATGCAAAAAATGTTGTAAGGGAAAGTTTGTTTAGGCGTTTGTATGACAGAACAGATATAAATTATTTTAACCAGCTTCGGATGAATAGAAGCTCGTTTGAAGTTTTGTGTAACATGCTAATCCAGCGTGGTTTGTTAAGAGACACAAAAAATGTAGGAATTAGAGAGGCTGTCAGCGTTTTTTTACATGTGTTGGGGCACAACAAAAAATTTAGGGTTGTGGGCGGGACGTATCTACGATCAACAGATACAATTAGCCGTCATTTCAAAACGGTGCTGCGAGCAATTCTGAAATTAGGTCCTGAGTTTATAAAACTCCCAGATGCGTCAACAGTACAAAGATGGCGTCATTTTCCTGTAAGTTATATTTTTTACATTCCTAGGTTTTATTTTAAAATGTCTAAACTGTCCAGATGTCCATATAGGATTGCATTGGTGCGATTGACGACACTCATATTGAAGTGACAGTGCCTACTAAAGATCAGGGTAGGTATCGGAATAGGAAACAGGCCATTACAACGAATGTAATGGCCGCATGTGATTCAAATATGAGGTTTTTGTATGTGTTACCGGGATGGGAGGGCTCCTCATCGGACTCCAGAGTTTTGCGCAGTGCACTAGAAAGAGCAGATCGTTTTGAGGTGCCACTTGGAAAGTACTATCTGGTGGATGCGGGATACACCAATGGCCCTGGCTATCTAGCTCCATATAGGTCAACCAGATATCACTTGAAAGAGTGGTCTGCACAAGGCAATAACCCAACCAATTATAAGGAGTTGTTCAATCTCCGACACTCAAAGGAATGGAATGTCATAGAGCGAACATTCGGCCTCCTTAAAAAAAGATGGGCAATTTTGAGGGGACCATCATTCTACGACATCAAAGTCCAGGTCTATACATTTAAACCTTGAAGATTAAAATAAGTTATTTTATAATGAATTTTTAATTACCTTTTTATTTTAACAGGTTCAAATTATAAACGCTTGCTGCATTCTGCATAATTTTCTTATAGAGAGGAGATTAGAAAATCATGTTCGATTGCTTGCCGAGGTAGATGCGGAAATATTAAATCAAGATACAACTTCTGCTAGTTTCGAGTACGCGGATACATTGACTCCAGTCCAAGCAACACCAGAGTGGAGCACGTTTAGGGAAAATATGGCTATGAATATGTTTAATGAGTACTGTGCTCATCGGGGCAATTAAAATGTGTTTAATTTGTTAACTTCTTTATAATGCATTTATGTGCAAATTTGTGGGTATGTTATGTGTGTGTGTCTGTGTATATTTTGTTGACTTCAATTTAATACACTGGTTCTACTACATTTTTTTGCTAACTTATATATGATGCAGAAATAAATGGATAAAAAAGGAAAGGGGGTCAAAGCAAGTGAACGGTCCTATGTTCCATGGACGCCGCAGATGGATTGTGCGTTATCGACTGCTCTCCTTGAGCAGCAAAATCTGGGAAATAAGGCGGCTAGCGGCTGGAAAAGTGTCGCGTACACGGCAGCAATACATGCATTGAAGGATGATTGCCACGTTGATATTAGCAAGGAGAAGATAATGGTCAGGATTAAAACATGGAACAAATACTACCAGGAAATATCGACTATGCTGGATACCAGTGGTTTCGGATGGGATTGGGAGCGTAATGTGGTGAAGGTTGACAGCGAAGAAGTCTGGGCTAACTACGTACAGGTAATATTTTAGTTGAACAAATATTTAACTGTGTAGAGATTATATTAAATTTTGATTATAATTTAAACTCAACTTGTAGGCGCATCCGACAGTGAGACATTATCGGAGCAAGGTGATCGTCAATTGGGGCGACTTAGCTATGATTTGTGGGGTTGATCGGGCCACTGGAGCTAATGCTGCTACTGCGACTGTGCAAATGAACGAGATCCACATTGAAGACTCCGTGGACGAAAACGGCATGGAGGAGGTTGAGCCAAAGAGCAAGAAGAGGAAGGAGAAAACATCCGCGGTAGATATTATTGCTGATGCTGTTTCTGCGATAGCGATTAACATGGAGCATGATAGCAGCGTGACTTCTCAGCCGCCACCGCCACCGCCTCCGATCTCAAGGGCAGACAAGATATATGCCGCCATTGCAGCTATTGCAGATTTGACTAAGACTGAGGTCATACAGACCATCGATATGCTGAGTGATGACGACAAGAAGGCCGACGTGTTCATGGCTTTACCAATGCCAATTAGGAGGACCTGGCTCCGCTTACGTCTACGCGATTGATTAGATTATGTTAAGGACTTTTGGCATCATGTGCGGACTATTATAATGTTGTGGACTATTTGAATTTTTTTTAATGTTCGGTTCGTGGACTATTAATTTTAATTCTGGTGAAGTATGATTTTTGTGTAGCAATTTCAATTCAGTTTATAATAAAAATTACAAATTTGAATTCTGTACTTCGAATTCCAGGCTACAGCCGAACATCGGAATTGCTAATTCCAATTCATGTGACAGAATTCCTGCATTCAGCCGAACAGCAGAATTGGAATTGAATTCAATTCCAATTCCTGCGGGAATGGGAATTGAATTCAATTTCAATTCCTGCAGCTCAATTCCTGCGAAACGAATGCACCCTTAGAGAAAGACTAGGAAGTCTTGAATCTGTAAATTCAGAAAACATAAAGCTAACAGACCAATTAACCTTAGCTAATGAACAAATAATTAAACTAAAATCTGAATTATATGAAGCCAAGCAACTTGAGCAATCTCTCAATGGGAGAAGCCTCAAGCTGATGGACATCACAAGCACAGTGAATGCCAGATTAAATGGCAAGCTGGGCTTGGGTGCTTCATCAAGCTTACCCCCCCATAGTTAAGAAAAATATTCTTTCAGCCCCCATCAAGTTTATATCTCCAAAGGGAAAAGAAAAGCTAATAGACAAACCAATGTCAGAAAACAATCCTAGACCCATAGACAAGAGAAATAGAAATCTAAAAACAACAAATAAAAACAAAGTTCAGCAGCATTCGTTGAACTCAGATCGATGAAATGTAGCCAGTTCGTCGAACCCAGATCGACGAACGCTGAATGCAAACTTCCGATATAACAATTCGTCTAATAGCGATCGACGAACTGTGTATGGTTCGTCGAGCAGAGGTCGACAAACTTGGGGCACAGAGAATGACTACTGTCATTCTCTGAGCAGAGATCGACAATCTCAACCCTATTCGTCAAACTCTGATCGACGAACTTATAACAATTCGTCGAACCCAGAAAGACCAAACCTAAATCATTTCTCCTACAGAAATTTTAAGCCAACTAATAAGACATTTAATCCAGTAGCTGATTGGGTAATTCCACCTAGGAGATATCACCCTTTAGGTTATAAATCTCAACCTGCTTTATCAGTTATTTCCAGCTTTACTTTTCAGCCAAATAAAGGACCCAAGGTAACCTGGGTCAAGAACAATTGAATTTTGTTTTTCTTTGCAGGTACAGGTGAAGAGTTGTACAAGGGTAAGTCAGACATGGTACTTAGACAGTGGTTGCTCCAAACACATGACAGGCAGCAAGGGCAATCTATCCAATTACAAGCCCAAGCTAGGACCTAAAGTGATTTTTGGAGATTCCAACAGTGGTCAATCAGAAGGATATGGGACAGTGAAGATTGGAGCAGTGACCTTCAAGAAAGTAACTTATGTAAGAGGACTTAAACATAACCTTATTTCAATAAGTCAATTATGTGATGAAGGTTATCAGGTACATTTTAACTCTACTTCCTGTTCAATTATTGATGATAAAAACAAAACTGTTTTAATTGGACTTATACAAGGTAACATATATTTAGTAGATTTTATATCTGCCACAACTGATATCTGCTTACTGAATGTTACTAGTAATCAAAATGAGTTATGACATAAAAGATTAGGATATGTAAACCTTAAGAATATATCTAGGTTATCTAAGGACAACCTTGTTAGAGGTTTACCTTCTGGCCCCTACAAGAAGGAAAGCCTATGCAGGGCTTGTCAACTAGGCAAGCAAACCAAAACTACTTTTAAATCCATTAATAAAAGTGATTCACCTACGATATTGTACTTGCTTCATGTGGATATATTTGGACCCATTGTAGTACAAAGCCTAGGAGGGAAGTATTATACTTTAGTGATTGTTGATGACTTCTCTAGATTCAGTTGGGTAGCCTTTCTGAGAGCTAAGTCAGATACATTCAAGATTCTTACAGATTTTCTCAGGACCATACAGATTGAGTTCTCTACTCATGTTGCATTGATCAGAAGTGATCATGGCACAGAGTTTGAGTCTCTTCTTATGCATGAGTTCTGTGAGAAGGAAGGTATCAGGCAGTGCTTCTCAGCTCCTAGAACTCCCCAACAAAATGGGGCTGCTGAAAGGAAAAATAGGACACTCATTGAATCTGCAGGCACATTATTGACAGATGCTTACATGCCTCTATCCTTTTGGGCAGAAGCTGTAAATACTGCCAACTATGTCCTGAATAGAAGCCTTATACATAAACTGAAAAACAAGACCCCCTATGAATTACTTAAAGGGAAGAAACCTAAAAGCACATACTTTAAAGTTTTTGGTTGTATATGCTACATTCACACTAATAACAAGATATACATTAGAAAGTTTGAGGCCAAGGCTGAAGAAGGGATTTTTCTAGGATATTCCCAAGTAAGCAAGGCCTATAGGGTTTTTAATAAATCCACCCTTAAAATTGAAGAATCTGTTCATGTATCTTTTGATGAAGCTAACATGTCATATAAGGAGAAATTGATTTCTACCAATAGCTTCTTACAGGTTCTACAACTGTGTGAGTCTATAGATGGACTAAACCTTACCCAAGAGGTATCAAAACATCCTACTCCACAGGTTGCTGAAGAAAGTGAAGAAGAAATTCAAGAGGAAGTGGCTGAACTTCCCTCAACAGCTAGTACCATTCCTTAAGAGGAATTAATTACAGAAGCTGTTGCTCAACAAAATCCACCAACTGATCTTGTCACACTTACAGGTCACCCCAGATCTCAAGTGATTGGAGACATTTCAGCAGGTGTATAGACAAGGCATCAACTCAACCAAGACTTGATACATGCTTATTTTCTCTCTCAAATTGAACCTCTCACCATCCATGAAGCTGAGCAAGATCCCCACTGGATCATTGCAGTGCAAGAGGAACTAAATCAGTTTGAGAGATGTAGAGTTTGGGATTTGGTTCCAAGACCCCATAACTACCCAGTTATTGGAACCAAATGGGTATACAGGAATAAGTTGGATGCTCAAGGCAACATAGTGAGGAACAAGGCTACGCTTATTGCTCAAGGCTACAGATAAGAGGAAGGAATTGACTATGACCAAACCTTTGCCCTTGTTGCAAGGTTAGAGGCCATAAGAATATTCCTTGCCTATGCAGCTCACAAGAGATTCAAGGTCTACCAAATGGATGTCAAGAGTGCAATCTTGAATGAAGTACTTCAAGAAGAGGTTTATGTAGAACAACCTACATGTTTTATCTCTCCAACTCAACCCTCTTTTGTTTTTAAATTGCATAAAGCTCTCTATGGTTTAAAGCAAGCTCCAAGAGCTTGGTATGAGACCTTATCAAGCTTTCTGTTAGAGCATAAATTTATAAGAGGAACCATAGATAAAACACTTTTCACTAGACATCATAAGGACCAAATATTGTTAGTACAAATATATGTAGATGACATCATTTTTGGGTCTACTGATCCCAAATTGTGCAAGAGGTTTGCTGACCTCATGCATTCTAAATTTGAGATGAGTAGCATGTGTGAGCTTTCCTACTTTCTTGGTCTCCAAGTGAAGCAGCTCCCAAATGGTATCTTCCTCTCCCAAGCTAAGTATGCTAAAGAGCTTATCAAAAATTTTGGGATGAGTGACGCTTCAGGGATGAAAACCCCTATGGCTACAAATGCTGTTGTGGATTCTGATACAGCAGGGAAACCTGTAGATCATAAAAATTATAGGGCAATTGTTGGATCCCTATTATACCTAACAGCTAGCAGACCTGACATAATGTTTGTCACATGCCTTTGTGCTAGGTTCCAAGTGAATCCTAAAGAATCTCACCTTATTTTCCTAAAAAGAATTTCTAGATATATAAAGAGTTTCCCTAATCTAGGACTCTGGTATCCTGCAGAGTTAGAGTTTGAGTTAACTGGATACTCAGATGCTGACTATGCTGGATGTAGAGTGGACAGGAAAAGTACCTCTGGAACTTGTCAGTTCCTAGGTATGAGACTTGTCTCCTGGTTTTGTAAAAAGCAGACATCTGTGTCTACATCAACTGTATAGGTAGAATACATGGCTGCTGGCAGCTGCTGTTCACAGATGTTATGGATACAAAATCAACTCTTAGACTATGGTGTCAACTTAAATAATTCAACATTATTTTGTGATAATACTAGTGCTATTGCTATAGCACAAAATCCAGTTCACCATTCTAGGACTAAACATATTGAAATAAGACATCATTTCATTAGAGATAATGAAGACAAAAAGAAAATTAACTTAATCCATATTCCTACTGATTTATAGAGAGCAGACATTTTCACCAAGCCATTGGATGAGAAAACCCATCTGTTCTTTATAAATCAACTGGGCATGATTAATGGAGAAGAGTTAACCTAGTTTCTGTCTGCATTCAATGAATTTTCCAGAGTTCGTCGAACGGAGTTCGACGAATTAGGGAAAGTTTGAGAGATTCTCGTCTAACAGAGATTGAAGAATTCTTTGTGTGTGGAAACAACTTTCGTCGACCGGAGATCGACGAACTTTGCTTCAGAAGATGCTTCGTCAAATTGAGTTCGACAAACTGTTTTCGATTCTTCTGGATGAGATCGACGAATTATTTATCTATAATTTATTTCGTCGAGCTCAGTTCGAAGAATTTTTCTTTTTCGTGGAACGGAGATTGTCGATTCATATTCTGAAAATCTTATATCTAGGTTTTCTTCGACCTCCGTCCCGCGCTTTCAGTTCCTTTGCTCTTGATCGCCGTTTTTCTCTGTGTTTTTCTTGTAGGTCATCAATGGCGATTCCCTCAGGAGCTTTGGTTGCGATGAAGTTTGATACAGGATTTGATATGGACTTCAATTATTTTCAACATTCGGACCCCATTTTCCTCTATATCTTGGAATTGCTGGAAGAACTGAATCTGAAGGATTTCATGACCAGGAAAATTAAACTCCATGGAACGGAAATCAGAGAATGGGTATACACATCTACGGTTTCTGAGGATGATGTTTTGACTGGCAATATCGGGAGTTAGGCTGTTCCGTTATCTCCCGCAATTCTTTCTGGGATCTTTGGCTTAGTGAATGGAGAAGACAACATGGAAATGGATTCTGAAGAGTTTAGTGACATGCTGAAGCTAATGGGTTTTTCAGGAAGTAACCCTAATAAACTGCTGAAAAAGCAATTGTCCGCCACCTACCAATTTCTGGCATACATTGTACGAAAAGTGCTGATGGGAAAGCACTCAGCGCATGACTACATAACCCGCCATCAATTTCTGATCATGTGCCTAGTGGTGAACAAGCGCTCTGTAAATTGGAGTAAGGTTTTCTTCGAGTTGATTAAGAAGAAGAACAGTAAGAAGGAAGTCTGCTTCGGCAGAATTTTGGGAATTTTTCTCCAAGAGAAGGCTGCTGAATGTATTGTCTCCCCGACCATCTTCATAAATGCCAGCAAGCGCCTCACACGCGCTCTATTTGGCAGATGGGAGAGGACTATCTCCAAACCCTCCAAGGGTTCTTCCTCTTCCATTCCACCTTCTGAGAGCACAAGAGCTGTGAAGGCCACTCCCCTCCCTGCTGAAGAGGTCCTTCCATCTCAACCATCTCTTCCAGCCAAACAACTCCCTTCCCCCTCCATTCCTTCTACCACACCTAAATCTCCACCACATACTCATGTGCCTACTTGTAACGCCCACGAATTTTTTTCGGCAATTATTTAAATCTTCGTTTGGCGTTACGTTGGCGCATTTCCGGCTCGTGTCGTTGTTAGAGTACCTCGTTAGGTGTTCTTAGAGATTATAGCCTGTTGTTTGGTTTCCCCAGCTAGTCGGCGTCTGTTTTGGAGGCCCGGCTGAGCCTCTTAGGGAATCCTTATGCTTTGGCTTTGGGTGAGGTTAGCCCGGTTGTGTCCAACTTCGCCGATGTTTTCGTAGCCCGAGTGTTTAGCTACGGTGCGGATTTGTTCGGAATCCGAGAGCGTTAATTTTTGCGCCTTTTTGACGGTCGCTAGTTAGCGAGTCGTCATTTATGCGAGCATATTTTCATGTTTGCGCATTTAGGGCATAGCGCGTGTTGTAGACATGCAAGGTTTTAATAATTTGCGTGTGCGTGCCTACGTTCATGTGTTAGTATGTATGTATAAATATATATATATATATATATATATATATATATATATATATATATATATATATATATATATATATATATATATATATATATATGTTAGTATGTATATATGTACGTATGTGTGTAAGTAGATGTAATAATGTACGGATAGGTGCTAATTTATATGAGTTAACATATATATATATATATAGTGGTTTAGTTAGTGTTTAGTTAATATGTTCAATTAGGGGATGTTTTTTACGCTTAAGCTAATTAGAGTTAGGGTAGTATTTTGTTAATTGGGATAGGAATATATATGTATATATATAAATATATGTATATAAATAAATATATATGTATATATATATATATATGTATTAGGGTGTATTTAGGTTTAGGAAATTTCTTCCCCCCCAAAACCCGACGGCGCTGTTGCAGAACCCGAGCGAGAGGCGATACCAGGCGGAAACCCCGGCGCCGCTCCGACTGCCCGCTCGCCGCCCATTTTCCACCCGAAATCTTCGTTTGAGACCGGATCCGAGCTCCTCTAGGCTAGACCTTCGTTCCGAGGTAACTATTTTGGGATTTCAATATTTCTTTTTTCGATCGGGGTTGGAGTTCTCGTTTTTCCCAAGCTAAATCGCCCAGATTTGTCTTTGTTTAGGCTTTCCCAGGTGGTTGCTGTGGCCGGTCCTGTTGGGAAGGGTGTTGCCGGCCGAAGTCCTTCGAGGTCCAGGCAAGTGTACCCTTGCCAAAGAAAATCCATACCTTGCCTTGTTTGCTTGATTCCTGAGAACTGATTGTCTGAATTTCTTTTTTTTTACTTGGTTTTGCATATGGAAATTGGTACAAAACCTCTCATACTTTTCCTTGTTATTGTCATGGCGTTGTTCCCCCCCTTTGTTATTCCTACAAATCCATGGTTGTGCTATTGGGCTGTTTTTTTTTTATTTATTTATGCCCGGATCCGATATAACTCGAGAGCCCCCCGGTAGTAAGTGTGTTCGTTTCATGAGGTATTTAATTGGTTGCGGTCTTCCTTGGGTGTTAACCATTGCTATGGTTTGTTTTATTTAGTTGCAAGATCACATTATAGCCTGCTCCGTAGATGCACCGAAATCGGATTTGTATCAAAACCACCCAGATCTCATGTTTTCTTTTTTTTGTCTAGCGTCGATCCCCTGGTTTGCATTTAATGTCAAAATCCCTTGCTTAGGTGCGGTATCAAATCCTCTCAATTTAAGCGTATATGTTTTGGCAGTAAACTAATCGTACATGTGTGGTACCAATCTACTTGTGCATGTGTAGTATTAAACAACTTGGATACATTTAGTGTTGTGTTACTTTCTTTTGCTTCGTATCAAATTACTCGAATAAACAAATTAGGGGTTTAGTTCGTTGGTAAACTTATAGAATTCGTAGGTGTAAGACCTCTTGATACTGAAGTTTAGCCCAAGATAACTGCTTGCAATATGATATTTTCAAGTGTTTAATTATCTGTAGTGCTTTGTGTACGCAAGTCGAATATAATTTGCGAGGTTGGATGCGTGTCTAATTAACCAATGCCGTCAGCCGCTTGGCAGCTAAGTCTCCTAGGTGGGTTACTCTAGATGTTTAGGGTTCAGTGTTGACTTCATGGTGGTTCATGGAACTACCGGTTAGGGTTTTCCCGAGTCACTTAGTGCTGGAGTAGGATGTGGTTTTGAGGTGGGTCGGACCGATGCCGCCACCCTTGTTTTACTTCTTGTCTTATTAAGACAATGTGAGCTGTTTGGTTGAGATGGACTGATGCCACCACCACAGCACCTTGACATGTTTAGGCCTGTTAGACGTGGTTGGACCATTGCCACCAGTGTAGGCCCTTATTTCTGATTTTTATCCATCTCCAGTATTAGGTGACTCTTTCTGCTCTAGCTTTATGCTAGGATTTATTTATTTTGCTAATCCTTCCTGCAGAGATTTGTGAGGCTTGACTTCGCCCGTGCACTTGGTGCACCCCTTTTTACTCACTATTCCTTCATTTGTTTACTTTAACTCTTACCTGTTTCACATCTTCCTTATACTGTTGTTTCATTTTCATATATATATATTGCTTTGCTGAGGCGTTCTTTTCTTTGAATGCCTCAGGTTCAGGTTTATAGCCGACTATGCGGCTAGGTTTCTTCTGGAGTTTGCTAGTGCTATAGCTGCTGCTGAGTTTTCTTTTCCTCACTCCTGGGAGGTAGTTACTTTAGACTTGTAGTACAAATATGCCTACTCACCAGTGGGTTCGTGTCAGTTGTTGGCGCCCACTGGTGGTTTCTCTTTTAGATGCTTTGTACTTTGCTTATACTGCTAGATTTCCTGTTGTGGAGTTTATTGAACTTGCTTCTGGGATGATTTATGTTATGTTGCTAGTTACTTTAAAATCTATAAAAGAAAATAAGTATTATATCAAAAATATAGACAACATGTCTTCCTTTCTAAAAAAAAACTTAATCACTACTTTCAAAACCACATAAAAGGGCATTTCCTATATATATTATATAAATTAAATCTAGAGTCTTGCATAGTCTTAGGTGTCCCCTGGGGACGCTTATGCATTCTCTTAGGATGTTAAAAAAATGAATAAAGTATTTTCCGCTACGTATAAGTATAATTTTGAAGGGTGGACTAGTTGATCCACGAAGCCGAAGGATACGGCCTCTAAAATATAATTGATTTTCACATCATTAAGCTTTTGAACTTTCATAGTCTTAGTAGCTGGTGGTTGCCTGAGCGTCGGCAGTTATCCCCTGTCCGACGTGGCATCACAACGCGCGTTTTCTTCTACTCTGATACTTCTTAATTTCGGAGAAAATGCGGGTTATGACAGTTGGTATCAGAGGGAGGTTGCTTGACAATTTGTCGGGCAACCTTTCCTTTTAGGTATTAGAAGTTTAGCATCATGTCATACACACACCGATATGTCATCAACACGTCTTGGCTGAAGCACGAACACTACACTCATAACATAACATGAAGTATACGGGGCATATTATGTAGTATGGGATGTATAATATGTGTTTGTATATGGATCCACCATAGGAGGCAACATGTGAGGGTTATGTAGTATGGGATGCATAACTTCACCACATGAATGCGGCTAGCACGTTTTCTTTTCCGTTGCATGAAAATGTTATGTAGTATGGGATGCGTAACATTTTCATGTGTACGCCGCTCATAACATGCATTAGGGCCTTTTTAGAATGCATAGCACAATCATGCATAGCATAACATTGCATAAGCACAATGTGCCAAGCTAAAGGCTTGCTGGATGACATATGTACACACATGGTTTTGAGTCAAAAAGAATATAAATTCATGCATTCTCGATATAGAAACAAGAGTTAGTGTGATGGTGGTGAACCATCTTAGGTTAAGCATGACATTATTTCCTCTGTATAAAAATATATATATACATATATAAAAAAAACCCCAGAGCAAGTTGGAAGTGAAAGCAAGTACTTATGTAGGTTTGTCTGTACCTGTTTGTTTTGTCCTAGTAGTTGAACTAGGTTCTGATAATTGCTTGTTTGATCTTTTTAGTATGGCGCCTAAGCGTAGGGTGGCGAGATCGACTCCCCAATCCGTGGGTGAGTCTTCTGGTGCTCAAAGCGGTGCAGTTATGGAAAGTCTGAGGCAGAGCAATGAGGCTCTATCGAGGCAGATGGTGGACATTCAGTCTCAAATCCAGTCCATGATATCTGTGGTGGCAGGACTAGCCTCGAGAGCGCAGGATCCTGCTGCGGGTTTAGCTATTCCCGCACCTCCTGCACCCCCAGCCCCTTTGGTACCTCCAGTGGTGGTTCCCCCGGAGATGGCTTTCATCACTCAGTTCCAGCGACTGCGACCCCCTACCTACGATGGTAAGGCGGACTTCATGATATTGGATGACTGGTTGATTACCATAGAAGAAATGTTTCATTACTCTGGAGTGTCTGAGGATCAGAAGGTGATGCTGGCCGCCTATCAGCTGAAGGGGTTAGCGAAGAGCTGGTGGATGAGGGAGAAGGAGGGAATGGTAGGAGGAAGCACTTAGGCTTCCTTCAAGGAGATCTTGATGCGGAAATTTCTGCCGTCAGTGGAGCGAGACAGACTGATGAATGACTTCTTGCATCTGAAGCAGAGGCAGCTCTCAGTCAGCGAGTATGAGATTGAGTTTAGCAAACTCAGTCGCTTTGCCCCTAGTTTGGTGAGCTCAGAGGAGGATAGAGCGAAGCGTTTCCTCGGTGGCCTGCAGAGCGATGTACCGCAGCTAGCGGTGGCTCATGGAGCGGTGAGTTATGCTGGGGCAGTGGAGGCCGCTTTGAAGGTAGAGGCCATCGAAAACGCGAAGCAAAGAGGACAACAGGCGAGGAATGAGAAGAGGAAAGCTGTCGGAGCAAAGAGCCCCCAAGTGCCCGGTGCTCCTTCGGGGAAGAGGAGCAAGGAGGTTTGTAGTTTTTGTGTCCGGTCGGGCCATCCTGCTGAGAGATGTTTCAAGAGGGCGGCGGCGCAGAAGGAGCATGTGCATGCTATACAGGGTGCTCCCAGGCAGAATGTGGTGTGTACTCTGTGCAAGAAAGAGGGGAATGATGTTACTCGTTGCTGGTTGAAGGACAAGGTCTGCTATCAGTGCAGACATAAAGGTCATACCAAGGCCCGATGCCCGTAGCTCCAGTCTGTGCACCGACCAGTTCCTCTTCAGGCGTTGCCACCGCCTCAGTCTATGGATAGGGGCAAAGGGAAGCTGAACGTGGTATCCGCAGCGAAGGCTCAAACTTCGACGCACGTCATTTCAGGTAAACCTTCTCGCTAGTCTTTTACTTCCATTGCAGATTAGTTTGGCTTTGTTTTCTGTATTGATTGTGCAATTTTCCCGTTTGTATCTATATAGGGAGTTTTAAGGTAAAGAACCGTTGGGCGCGCGTTCTCTTTGACTCAGGTGCTACCTACTCATTTGTGGCTAGGGCCTTTGTAGAGCGGTTCCAGCTGGTTCTTGATCGTGTCAGTGATGCCTTTTGTGTCAAATTCCCTTTGGGTGATTCCGTGATATCAGATCAGGGCATTCTAGATTGTCCTATTATATTGGGGGATTTCCCAGTCAAGGCAGATCTGAAGGTTATAGATTTGGAAGATTTCAACATCATCCTGGGTATGGATTGGTTGTCCAGATACGATGTAGTGATCCAGTGCATGGGTAAGCGCTTGGATTTCAAGAAGGACAACGGTCAGCCTGGGAGTATTTATGGCGATCCGCGCCAGGCCTCTCCGGCAATTTCTGCGGTATGTGCTCAGA
Source organism: Platanthera guangdongensis (assembly GCA_039583875.1). Classification (NCBI taxonomy): domain Eukaryota; kingdom Viridiplantae; phylum Streptophyta; class Magnoliopsida; order Asparagales; family Orchidaceae; genus Platanthera; species Platanthera guangdongensis. The sequence goes on along the minus strand of CM077162.1, from coordinate 159,344,243 downwards.
GGTTATTCAGTTCTGATTGTTTTGCTTGCTTAGTCTCGGTGCTGGGGACTGTTAGCAGTGTGGCGCTGTTGGATGAGATTCCTGTTGTCTGTGAGTTTTCTGATGTGTTTCCTAGCGACCTTCCCGGTCTTCCCCCTGTCAGATATGTCGAGTTCGTGATTGATTTGGAGCCGGGTACGCGTCCTATTGCTAAGTCGCCGTACCGGATGGCCCCGCGAGAGCTGGAGGAGCTGCGTACCCAGCTGGATGAGTTATTGGAGAAGGGTTTCATAAGGCAGAGCTCGTCGCCCTGGGGTGCACCCGTTCTCTTTGTGAAGAAGAAAGATGGTTCGATGCGCCTTTGCATCGACTATAGAGAGTTGAAAAAAGTCACCATCAAGAACAGGTACCCCCTGCCCAGAATCGACGACTTATTCGATCAGTTGCGTGGTAGCTCTGTGTTCTCCAAGATTGACCTTCGATCAGGATATCATTAGCTCAGGATCCGGGAGTCGGACATTCCACGGACGGCTTTCCGATCGAGGCATGGACATTTCGAATTCCTAGTTATGTCTTTCGGGTTGACCAACGCGCCGTCAGCATTCATGGACATGATGAACCGGGTGTTCAAAGATGTTTGGGACAAGTTTGTGGTCGTATTCATAGACGACGTTCTGATTTATTCACGGAATGCTGCAGAGCATGATCAACACTTGCGGTTGGTGTTATCTGCCTTGAGAGATCACCAGTTGTACGCCAAGTTGAGTAAATATGAATTCTGGTTGCCTCAAGTGTCCTTCCTGGGTCATGTGGTGAACAAGGATGGCATTTCAGTAGACCTGGTGAAGATTTCTGCAGTGATGGATTGGCATAGGCCGAGCACACCCAAGGAGATTAGGAGCTTCTTGGGGTTGGCCGGTATTATAGAAGGTTTGTTGAGGGCTTTTCTACCTTGGCAGCGCCCTTAACTAAGCTGACGCAGAAGCATGCATCGTTCATCTGGAGCGAGCAGTGCGAGGAGGCCTTTCTGGAGCTAAAGAGGAGATTGTGCACTGCTCATGTTTTGACATTGCCTACGGAGGGCAAGGACTATGATGTTTATGTGGATGCCTCGCATGTTGGGCTCGGAGGCGTGTTGATGCAAGAGGGGAAGGTGATCGCGTATGGGTCACGGCAGTTGAAGACTCACGAGCGGAATTACCCTACGCATGACCTCGAGTTTGCGGCGGTGATTTTTGCGTTGAAGCTGTGGAGGCATCTACTCTATGGGGCCCAGTGCAAGATTTTCACAGATCATAAGAGCCTGAAGTACGTGTTTACTCAGAAGGAGCTGAATCTGTGCCAGCGGCGGTGGTTAGGGTTTGTAGCCGATTATGACGTAGATATCCAATACCATCCAGGCAAGGCCAATGTGGTGGCCGACGCCCTGAGCCGCAAGATAGGGAAGATCTTCAACCTCACGGCGGACCATCTAGTGGAAGAGTTCTTGTTGATGGACATCTCTGTGGGATACTGTGATTTGCAAAGCAGTTTGGCAGTGGCAGAGCCATCTTGGATTTCGCTCACCAGGTTGCACCAGAAGGATGATCTGGATTTGTTACACCTGTGCCTTAGTGCTGAGTAAGGGGAGTTGCCGGATTTCTCCATCGATGATTCGGGTACCTTGAAGTACCGCGGCAGGTTTTGCATCCCCGCAGTTGGAGACATCAGGAGTATGGTATGCAAAGAGGCTCATGGATCCAGTGTTGCCTACCACCTAGGATCCACAAAGATGTATCATGATTTGAAGCAGATCGCCTGGTGGCATGGTATGAAAGTGGATATAGCTCGGTATGTTTCTGAATGTTACACTTGCAAGCGGGAGAAGGCCGATCATGGGAGGCCTGGTGGAAAGCTGACTCCTTTGGAAATCCCGACTTGGAAGTGGGAAAGTATCTCCATGGACTTCATTACAGGCTTATCGAGATCTCCAAGGGGATTTGACTCAGTTTGGGTGATCGTGGACCGATTGACGAAGTGTGCGCACTTCATACCTTATAAGATCGAGTACCCAATGAAGAAGATAGCAGAGTTGTATTTGAGCGAAGTCATTCGACTGCATGGAGTTCCCATGAGTATCATTTCAGACCGAGACTCCAGATTTACTTCCCGTTTCTGGAAGAGTTTACAGGAGGGTTTGGGTATAGACTTGAGATATTCTACCGCTTACCACCCTCAGACAAATGGGCAGACCGAGCGGGTGAGCCGGATTGTGGAGGATATGATCAGGTGCTACATTCTAGACCACGGCGGAGCGTGGGATGAGCGTTTGCGGCTCATGGAGTTTGCCTACAATAATAGTTACCAAGAGAGCTTGCAAATGGCTCCCTTCGAGGCATTGTATGGGAGGCGCTGTAGAACTCCGTTGTTTTGGGCTGAGGCTGGTGAGAGGCCTTTGTTGGGTCCTGATGCTCTAGAGGAAATGGAGGTTGCTGTGAAGCTCATTCGGGAAAAGCTTCGGTTAGCTCAGGAGAGATATGAGAAAAACGCCAACCGGCGTAGGTCTGATTTGGAATTTTCGGTAGAGGATTTGGTCTTCTTGAAGGTATCTCCGATGGTTGGAGTAAAGAGGTTCGGCAAGAACCATAAGCTGGATCCGAGGTATGTGGGCCCATTCAAAATTTTGGAGCGTATTGGTGTGGCAGCATATAGGTTGGATCTACCAGCCAGCTTCCAAGGCGTGCATAATGTATTTCATGTGAGCCAGCTGTGAAAGTGTGTGCGGAGCAGTGGGCAAGTCTTGGATGTCGTGCCCCAGTTGGAGCCCAACCTCTCGTATGTTGAGGTGCCGGTCCGCATCTTGGATACTCAGGATCGGGTGCTGCGTTCAAAGTCTATCCCGATGGTGAAGGTTCTTTGGAAGAATCAAGATTGGAAAGTGCGACTTGGGAGCTAGAGTCGGTTATGAGGGAGGCTTACCCTCGCCTGTTCTCCTGATTTGTTGGGTATATTTTATTTCTAGTAACTTTTATTTTGTTACTTTCCTTCTATAGTAGAAGTAACGTACGTAAAGTTTCGGGACAAAACTTTCTTTTAGGGGGAGTGACTGTAACGCCCCCGAATGTTTTTTTCAGCAATTATTTAAATCCTCGTTTGGCGTTACGTTGGCGCATTTCCGGCTCGTGCCGTTGTTAGAGTACCTCGTTAGGTGTTCTTAGAGGTTATAGCCTGTTGTTTGGTTTCCCCAGCTAGCCGGCGTCTGTTTTGGAGGCCCGACCGAGCCTCTTAGGGAATCCTTGTGCTTTGGCTTCGGGTGAGGTTAGCCCGGGTGTGTGGTCGTCGGAGGTTGTGTCCGACTTTGCCGATGTTTTCGTAGCACGAGTGTTTAGCTACGGTGCGGATTTGTTCGGAATCCGAGAGCGTTAATTTTCGCGCCTTTTTGACGATCGCTAGTTAGCGAGTCGTCATTTATGCGAGCATATTTTCATGTTTGCGCATTTAGGGCATAGCGCGTGTTGTAGACATGCAAGGTTTTAATAATTTGCGTGTGCGTGCCTACGTTCATGTGTTAGTATGTATGTATAAATATATATATATGTGTGTTAGTATGTATATATATACGTATGTGTGTATGTAGATGTAATAATGTACGGATAGGTGCTAATTTATATGAGTTAACATATATATATAGTGGTTTAGTTAGTGTTTAGTTAATATGTTCAATTAGGGGCTGTTTTTACACTTAAGCTAATTAGAGTTAGGGTAGTATTTTGTTAATTGGGATAGGAATATATATGTATATATATAAATATATGTATATAAATAAATATATATGTATATATATATATATGTATTAGGGTGTATTTAGGTTTAGGAAATTTCTTCCCCCCCCAAAACCCGACGACGTTGCTGCAGAACCCGAGCGAGAGGCGATACCAGGCGGAAACCCCGGCGCCGCTCCGACCGCCCGCTCGCCGCCCATTTTCCACCCGAAATCTTCGTTTGAGACGGGATCCGAGCTCCTCTAGGCTAGACCTTCGTTCCGAGGTAACTATTTTGGGATTTCACCATTTCTTCTTTCGATCGTGGGTTGGAGTTCTCGTTTTTCCCAAGCTAAATCGCCCAGATTTGTCATTGTTCAGGCTTTCCCAGGTGGTTGATGTGGCCGGTCGTGTTGGGAAGGGTGTTGCCGGCCGAAGTCCTTCGAGGTCCAGGCAAGTGTACCCTTGCCAAAGAAAATCCATACCTTGCCTTGTTTGCTTGATTCCTGAGAACTGATTGTCTGAATTTCTTTTTTTAACAATAGCTAACAGACCGGTGCGCTCCAAGGCGAATCGATCATCAATCCTTAGGATCTTTTTTTTTAACAATAGCTAATCGATATCACTCTCCCTTATTCCATCCTTCTTTTTAACAAAGAGCACCGGTGCGCTCCAAGGAGACAAACTTGGATGCACATACCCATGCTCCAACAACTCTTGAAGTTGCACGTTCAGCTCCGCCATCTCCTTAGGCGCTAGCCGATACAGTGAGCGTGACACAGGCTTCGTACCTGGCACTAGCTCAATCATGAAATGTATCTCCCGTTGAGGCGGGGCTCCAGGAAGATCACCAGGGAACACATCAGGGTACTCAGCTACCACTGAAATACTATCCAACGAAGGCTTAGGTTTTGCAACCTCCACTAGCGTAAAGAACAGCTCTACACCAGCATGAACCGCCTTCACCACCTGAAGGGCAGACATCAACGTCTTGCTTGCTTGTAAAAGTCGTCTCATGACCTGTTACCAACTTGACTTCCTTGAGACCGCAATTTAGGCTTGCTGCTCCGAGAGCCTCCATGACAAATATACGTCGAACTCCAAGCGGTAGTAACGAAGCATGCAGCTCACTCTTGACCTTAACGCCGCAGATTTTATTGCCATCGAACACCCATTCGGTAACAACACATCTAACTTGTCCTTGCAAAGGAGGACTGATGCGCGATATGAATCCTTCGGACAAGAAGGAGTGTGAAACTCCCGTATAGTGCTCTTGATTCTTACAAATCAAAACAAATTCAGTGGTTAACACGCACATAACAAGAGACTTGCCTGTCCGCTTGTTTAATGGCCTCCTGTTGCAAGATTGTTGGAACACCCTATTACTAATTTGGGTCAGGATCACTATGTCTTTAGGAAACCTGTTTTTGAACTCATTGTATAGATCTAAAGGTCAATTAGAATTGAGTCTAAGGGTTAGTAGTTAGGTTTGGAAGCTGCCCTCAAGACCAAGGTTTTTCAGTTTGGAGACCAAGTCATTTCGTCGAGCTCAGTACGATGAATCGTCGAACTCAATCGAAGATCGTTTAGCTCAACTTCGACGGATTGTCGAATCTTAACGCCTGAGCTCAACTTCAACAAATCGTCGAACTCCATCGACGATCTTCGAGCTCTCGACGATCTTGACTCCAGTATTGATTCTCATCTCGAGCTCAGTTCGACCTCAGATTCTTTGTTGTTGTCTAAGTCAAAATCGCTGAAGTTCGACGATAGTGGAGCTCAGTTCGACGTTTTTCTGAAGAGTTAAATGACTTTCAAGATTCAAATTCAGAACCAGTAATTAATTCAGAAGATCTTGTAGCCGATTTATTCTGGAGCAAGTTTCAAGGGATTATCAAGGAATGTTTCATTGGAATTTCCCCCAGAAGACAATTGCAATTAAGGATGTAATTAATGACAGGCTAACTGCTATTCTGACCATTTTCTATTCAGAACAAAGGAAATAAAAGATAAGATTTTTGAATTCCTCAAAACAAGAAGAGAGTGCACAAGAAGAAGAAAAAAAAACTATTCTCTCTTCTCTGGAACAACATCTTTCTCAACAACAATCTCTCAAGATAAAAAGAAAGAGAGTTGTAGACATTCTCTGTCTCACACAAGAACACCCTCACCAAAAGGAGATCAACAAATCAAATCTCTTTTGATTCAAGTGCTCAACTTGACACCTCACATTTTGGCTGTTGTTGATCATTTGCTGGAGATCAATTTCTCTATCACCCTACAAATCATTTCCGGAAACAAGGGGGATGCATTATAACAAGCAGTCCCCACCTTTGTAAAGGGTAAGGTAACAAAAGCTCACACAGATAATCTGGAATTTTTGAGTATCAAAAATTGGTGCCCAGGACACCTGACAATTTGACTTGATATAAATTTAAACCATATTGCTCCTTGTGTCTTCCTGTCACCACATCTGTGGTTAGATTTACGCTCCCTGTTTAATGGTCTCCTCAGTTGGCCAAGATTATAAACCCTTGGTTGAGCCGGAGCATAATGGGACGCGGTTGACTCCACCGCCTTGCCCTTCTCTTCATAAGTTGCTCCCAGCTTCCTTTCAGACTTGGGATGTCCTCTCCAGCAGTCACGGGCAAAGTGCCCGGCTTTCCGTAAGTAAAACATGCACCCGGGGTCCGACCCGTAGTCTCCCTAGAAGCACCGAAAGAAGGAGCTGGACCCGAAGTCCTAGCCTTCTTAAAGAACTTACGGTACCCAGACTTTGAGGTAGTCGACACCTTAAACTCTGACTTCTTATCACCAAAGCCATTGGACGTGAACCGCTCTTTGATTGTACATTCTTAATATCCTTTTACAAAGAGTGGGCCGTGTTGACCAGGGTCAAGAAGCCCTGTGTCATCGGCCATGAGAGTAGTAGCCTCAAGTCATCCCTCAGACCTTCGTAGAAATAGTTGGTCTTACGCTCCTCATCCGCGGTGGTAGAGCTAGCATAATGACCTAACCGAGTAAACTTTTGGAGATACTCATCCACGCTACTCTCTCCTTGTACCAACCTCTGGAACTCATTCTCCAATGCTATCCTCTGCATCGAAGGGAGGTACCTAGCCAAGAACAGTCTCGAGAATTCTTCCATCGAAACGTCTGTAAGTTACCTTCCTCTCAATAGATGCAGCTCCAAACCCTCCCACCACAGCCTAGCATCTCCATCCAATAGGATCGTAGCTATAGTGGTGATCTGACACTCCTCCGTCTCAGTTTCTGTCAAGACTCTCTTTATCCGAGAGAGCCAATCTTCATCTTGAGATGGAGTTCCCAACCTCGAGAGCACTGGAGGATTAAAGCTCATAATGTGCTTGAGCTGCCTTTCAGTTGCTCTTCTTGGCACCAAAGGCTCCACTACTACCTGCTCCACTCTTCTGGCTCAACCTCTGGAAGAGGTACCTGCTCCATCGTAGGAGCGGGCTGCTGTATTTGCCTTGCAAGCTGCACATTGATCATGGCAAACACTACCTCGGACACCAATCGTATGGTCTCAGCCGATGGAGGTGTTGTAGGAGCATCGTTTGGTGCACTACTAGCCTCAGAAACTCGGCGTTTTGACGGCCGAGCACCGCTTCTGGTCACTTATAGTTGTACAAAACAACGTTAAGCGACCATATAAAATTGCAAAAAGCAATTATAGGAATACGCAGGTTCCTCAAACACGTCTATTTTCATTCCTAAGTGGACATTCATGGGTTCTTTTGATGTTATAACAATGACGCACACACATGTGCTCACCACCCCTTAAAAGAATTCGCCAACGAATTCATTTTAAACCTGACCGAAACTAGGAGTCTGATACCAAATTGTAACACCCCCTATCAGTCGCATAGCATATAGCAGTAGGTCCGGCCGGGGCCCGACGCCATATACCACAGATAGACCGGGTGGTTACTCAATGGAAACCATCCAACTAATACACAACGTCCTACACAGAGTCATTCTAGCGGAAGCAAATTTACTAGTGGCAAAATAGAAGAACCTTACTACTAGCATGAATGTCCACTACAAAGCCAACAGGAATGATCGTACAAATACACAAGTACTGGCCTTAAGGCCTTACAATAGTTTGCTTGAATATCAATGTTTTCCAAAACTCGGCACGCGGGCCGGCCATACATGGATAACAGAAAGCACTCAAAAATTAGTCCTTCAGCAACTTGGGCTTTAACCCGCTATTTAGCACTCGGCTCCGCAACACCTGCAAGCAACAATCCACCGCACGGTGGCAAACAAAGGCAACGGTCAGCTATGTTGACCAAATTATAACAATCCCGCCCCCAACTCAGGACGGCGATGCTCCTTCCATACACTTTGTTAGCATAATCCAACAGTATAGTGTAAAAAACACAACAACACAGGCATAGGCACTCACGGCCATACACCTCGTGCACTCATGGCACATTCTCGATGAAACCGTCAATGTCACGTCAGTTTAAGCCATAGACATCTCAGTCTCACCACCGCCACTGGGACGGACGATCTCGTGAGCATTTGTCTTTCAGGCATTGGTCACGTCATTTTAAGCCATAGACTGCCTAAGACCCTCATCTATGCCAATGGCTCCAACCGAACGACATAGAACGAGTACGGTTTTTTTAACCTGTGCTCACATCGCAACGACAATTTAAGCCATATGCACGGGTCAAACTTCTCCGAGTCCCGTTTCTGTTACACACTTCACATAACCCGGTTATGTTCAAGTTGGCTCCCAGGCCACCATGTTGGCAGAGTCACGCATCTGCGCAGTTTTTCGGGTGCAGCTAGGAGTTAATCCCCAAGGCTCCTTATTGCAATCTAGCACGTAGGAAACCCGAAAAATAACCATTTACATGGAGTCTTCTCCGACCCTTCAAGCAATGCAACATCACCGATCCAGACCAACTTGTCCGGGTAGGCTTCACACATCATGCCTATGTCTGTTCTCGATTACGGACTACATGTACACAACGGGGACTATTCATGTCTACCGGAAGGAATGCCTCAAACTCACCGCAAACTCGCGAGAGCGGGCTTCCCTATGCAAAAGAAGTAGAGATGCACACGCTCAAGTAGAGAATCGTTACCCTAGCATTCTTCCTTTGCACCATGAAAAAGTATGCGGATGAAAAGCACTGCACCCTCCTTGCCTCCGTAGATCCGAAGTAAGCTCGCGATTTGGAGCTCCGAAACTCTGCCGGTGATCGGATCTAGCGTTCTTCTTCCTACTTGCTCTCCCCTCTCTCTAGATCTTAGAAAGGGAGCAGGTGAACGGAAATCATGGATTAGAAACCCTATTCTCGGGTATATCCCAGTAGGAGCAACACCCATCCTTCGGATCCCAAAATAAAGAAACGAACGACTATGATCCGGGCCTGAAGTGGAAAAACTAGACCGAACACTGCACGGTTCACGATTCATCCACGTCGAACACAGCTCGTGAAACACAGCTTATGTCATCGAAATTCCACACCCTGTGTCGAAACCCTCGCTGTCCACACCCTGTGTCGAGACCCTACCGGGTGTCGACACCCGGTGTCGACACCCTGTGTCGACACTCGGTGTCAACACCCTGTGTTGACACCCTGGCGTTGTGTCGACACTGCAGCCTTTGTGTCGACACCAGATGGGGCTCCCAATGCTGGCTGTCACACTTTCAAATTTTGGGGTGTTACACCTGCAGTACTAGAGGATGGTCTTGACAAAACCCTATTAATCATACTAGACTCATCAAAGACTAGATGCACTGACTCTTCTGCAACTTGACTTTTCAAGTTGTATATCCTGTAGACTTTTCTATGATTGTTGTACCCAACAAAAATTCCATCAAAGAATTTGGTAGCAAACTTAGTCATATAGGACTTTCCATTATAGAGCACATAATACTTACTACCAAAGAATCTGAGATAGCCCATATTTGGTTTTCTACCTTTCAAGATCTCATAGAGAGTCTTCTTGTGGCATTTGGTGATATAGGCTTTGTTGAGGACATGACATGCAGTGTTGACTGCCTCAGCCCAGAAATATTCTAGGAGAGATGTGTTACTCAACAGGGTCCTACCAGCCACTATAAGAGTTCTATTTTTTCTCTCTATAATCCCATTTTGCTGGGGTGTTCTAGGTGAATAGAATTCTTAATGAATTTCATGTTCTTCACAAAACCTTGTCATGCTATCAGACTGGAATTCAGTTCCATGGTCACTCCTGATTTTGACCACAGAGCTGTTAAACTCATTCTGAATTTGGATGACAAACTTAATGAAGATATCAAGGTTTCATTCTTTCTCTTTAGGAAGAATACCCAAGCAACCCTGGAAAAGTCATCAACCACCATAATGGTGTAGACCTTCCTACCAAGAATATGAACTGGCATAGGACCAAACAAGTCCATATGCAGGGGGTATAGGCACCTCACAGAATCTTTGATCCCAATACCCTTGAAATAAGCTTTTGTCTGCTTGCCCTTTTGATAAGCAGAGCAAATGCCCTCGTTGGAGCACTTCACATTGGTACAATTCCTAACTAGCTCTTGACTAAAGAGCTTGCTAATAACCTTATAATTTATATGGGCTAGCCTTTTGTGCCATATGACACAATAAGAGGCTTTCTTATTTGCCACTAGACAGACATGAGAGTCTGTATTTAAGTATAGAAAGTTCAAGAAATAAACATTTCCACTCCTAGTGCCTGTCAAGATGATCTCTCGGTCACTTAACCTCCTAATTAGGCACTCATCCTTGTGGAAGACAATAACATAGCCAAGATCAGAGAGTTGGCTTATGCTTATAAGGTTTTGTTACAACCCTTCAACACAAGCCACCTTAGTAATGGTGACTATGCCATTGGTGATCTTACCATATCCTCTTATTATCCCTCTATCTGAACCACCAAAGATTACTTTGGGCTAATCTTTTATTGGAGTGTACTCTTACAAATTGCTCCTTGTCCCAATCATGTGCAAGGAACATCCACTGTCCAAGTACTATATAGAGGTATGGTCACTTGCACTAACCTGCAATATACAGTTTACTTTACCTCAGGACTCCACTATCTACTGAGTCATAGGTGCATATTAGTCTAAAACAGAACATGTCCACCAGCAAGATTTCTAACTGGTGGACTAACTTTAGCTCTGGCCATATTGGGATTATGCTAGCAGTTAATGACATATTGGCCTATCTTGCCACATCACCAACAATCATGAATGTTGTATCTCCTCTTCTATGTGGGCCTGTCAATTGGTTTAGCTGCAGTCTTGATAGAAGGAAGAGATGCATCAACCACTTTCTATTTCCTTTCAGCATGGATTTGACTGAAGGTTAGTCTGTTTACTGGACTGTGTGGCTTGTTCTGAATCCTATCAACAACACATCTCTTTTCAGATAGTGTGCTCTTGATAGCATCAGAAGTAGCCATATCAAGCAAGCTAACATACTAACCCTTAGTCTTATTCTGTGCTGGCAGGTTCAAAAAACTGGGTGCAGCCACATTTTTGAGAGGGGGGGCTATAGCACCAAAGACAAATTGTCCATGATGGGTCGTTTGAATTTCTTCATGGACAACCTTAAAGGTACTTGCCCTACTGTAGCTTCCACAATGACATGGAACATCTTTTGTTCCACTTGTGGATGCACCATTCATATAGTGACCATAAATACTTTCTTGGTCATACTTATTTAAAGGGTATATTACCCTCTTGAATGGGTTAGGTGGCCTAGATGTCATTGGCACAACTGGAACTTTCTCTTTCCCTTTGGGATGGGTTGGTCTTGTGTTGCCCTTGAAGCCCAACCCCTTCTTACCCTTCTGTGAGGAGAAGGAATCTATCAAGGGCAACACTGTATTGGGCTGAGAGAAGCTGGCCACAATACTTTTTTCCCACTGATGTTTTCTTCAAGATATTTGATGAGACTATCTTTGCTCTTGATAGTTTCCATCTGGATGCCTGACAAGGTTTTCAGATGACTGAGCTCCCTCATTGTCTGATTCAGCACAACAGCTATTTCAGCATGCTAAGAAGCAGCAGGTTGAAGAGATAAAATCTCTTTAGCATGTTTCTTAGTCATCTTCTTGCATTTCTTGAAGGAATTCAGAAGTTTACTATATCTATCAATCAATTGATTGACATCACCCTCTGATCTAGAATCATATTCACCATTAGATGAGGCTTCTGCATCAGGACTTGTCTCATGCATGGACACGGAAAAGAATGGAGAATGTACCTTACTTTGACCAGGATGATCTTGGCTTCTCTCTTCATCAGTAATTGTCATCATCCCTCTACAGCTGTGGCCATCCTCATCCACCTCTGAGTCACTATCTGATAGTGTCAGATGGGCACTTATTCATGTCCTTCCTGGAGGGAAGACATCTCCTCCTGTAACAGTTTTATCTATTCCAGCAGCAGCAACTAGTCTAATATAGGCTTCCTCTTCTTTAGACTCAGATGATGAAGAGTCTGTCCGGCTCTTTTCTTTCTTAGCCACAAAGGACTTTTCTGTATTTTCTTTGTGCTTCTGGTGAGATTTCTTCTCACCATCCTCCCTTCTCTTTACTGGTCAGTCAGCAATGACATTCCCTGGCTTGTTGCAGTAGTAATAGATAACATTAGCTGAATTATGTTTCCTGGGTTTAGAGTCATACCTGTCCTCCTTAGAGTATTTCTTCCAGTGATCTGCTGAGGAGGAGGGTCTGGTGTTCCAGTGCTTCTTCTTCATCAGCCTATGGAACTTCCTGAAGAATACAACAAAGTCCTCATCAGACATGATGTTGTCTGATGCTTCTGACTCAGAGCAATCGAAATCTGCTAGTCTTCTTGGAGGACAAGGGGTCTTTCTATAACGCCCCCATTTGTCACATGGCATATAACGATGGGTCCGGTCGGGGCCCCACGCTATATGTCATAGACAAGTAGTGGAATTACGTGTGACAATCAAATTATATTCGCATCCTTAACTAAATCCATTCTAGCGCAACCTTTTTAAGTTAAAGAACTCAGCTCAGAGAATGTCCACTTCTATATAAACTCCACATTTATATAACAACACCAGGAATGTATACAACGCACACACACTGGCCTTAAGGCCTTACAAGTTTCTCTTTCCACATAATTACATTTTTGTACATCGACATGCAGGCCGGCCACACATGAAATCCAAACACATTCCTTCGCATGGCCTTCAAGGGCCTTTAGCAGCAGTCCATCCATTCCTCTCATTTCATTTCAAGCAGCAGCACCTGCAAACACATATCCACCAAAGAGCAGCAAACAAACTAACGGTCAGCTTTAGCTGACCACTTATAACGACCCTACCCCTACCCGGGGCAGTGGTTCCTTTTTCGTATGCATGGCCATCATCATATTATCAAACACCATATATATCATTCTCTTTCTCAATTTAACAATCACAATCACATCACAAATGCCGGTATCCACCAGACACTCCGTGCACTCAGGGCACCTTCTTGGCATACCAGGCATCCCAGTAGTACACCGCCGATTCGAGGTACTTCACTTGTTGGTTGGACGGCTCAAGCCTAGTCCACCAGTCTCGCAAGCTGGCGACATCCCGTCCATACCACTCAGAGGTACAACCTCCCAGCATTCACAATTAACCAGAGTAGATCGACCCACAACATGTGGAGTAGCAAGCTGGGTTATCATTGCTCCCCAGGCATACCACCAATCGACCCCTCACATATTTCCTGATCGACCCACCATTGTGGTGCAGCAATTCGGGTGCTCGCTTCTCGGGTCATGCCACCAATCGATCCCTTCTAACTAGATCAACCGACCCTAGTGGTGTAGTCGGTCGGGTACTCGCTTCCCAGCGTACTACCAATTGATCTCTCTTCATAACCAGGAGCTTTCTCAAAGCCTCCTCACAGCCATCATCCCATCCATACATTCATACAATCACAACATAATCTCTTTCATACATCAAATCAATGGAGTCTTCTCCGGTTTACCCATGAACATACCAATCCAGACTACCCGTCCAGATGGGCTTCACACAACATGCCTACACTACTAGAAAACAGACCTTTGGCCAGGGCAAATTGCCCTGGCAAAAAGTCCAAAACCGTGGCTAAAAAGCTTTAGCCACGGTCTAGCCACGGGAAAAATCTGTTGCTAAAGTCGGCGTGGCTAAACATTTTAAGCCACGGATTGGCCGTAGCTAATAGTATTAGCCACGAAAAAAATTGTCGTGGCTAATATCTTTACCTTTAGCCACGGTTTTAATCCCTGGCTAAAGGCAAACTCATCATTTTTTAAAAAACTATTTGCCACGGTTTTAAGCCGTGGCAAATACTAATTTATGTTTTTTTTAAAAAAAACCATATTCAAAATAATAGGAAAATCTTGCAGCACCATCTATTTCTGATTTTTCTTCCCTGTTTATAGTAAAATACAAATTGTAAAAGAACTATTTTGATCATATTCTAATTTAAAATCAGGAATTCATTTCATTCATCCAGAAATACACAATGTGGAATACTATTAATATTTATTTATCCATGAATTAACAATCAGTAATTCACAATGTTTCCCAGATGCGATCATTTTAAAGCGCTGCCCGGGAGGAGGGAGGAGGGGTCAAGTTGGCATCTGCTTCGGAAGGAGAGATGCTAGAGATAGAATCCCAGGTGCAATAGTCTAGTAAAACTACCCAACCATCACAGACTCAATGACTACAAACAAACAACCCATTTAACATTTTTCAAGACAATATATGTTATTTGTGAATAAAATTATGGATACATGATCCGTAGGCTCCTGATTGCATAATCCCTTCAAAAACAAAGTAGAACATATATTAAGTTCAGAAATGGAAAAAAAATCCCAAAAGTAATGAAGCTGCAAATACTCACCTGAGATGCGAGTTTCATTACAAATATAGGAGATCCTGGGACTTCACCCTGTACTTGCTTGAATAGCGCTTTAACTTCTTCATCATTGTGAACCTAGAATGAACAAAAATCAACTATAATTGTTAGCTCTATAGATAAAACTAAGAAAACAGATGTTTCTCCATATAGCAACTAATAAATGAATGGGGTGGAAACAAACACAAGGAAGACGGCATTATTCAACCATCCTTACTTGTCGGGCTCTATCCTAGTTTGTAAGAAAATAAGCTTAGCAACCATCCTTAAATCTATTTGAACACAAGCATGCTATTCTTTAAAATCAGCTTAGCATGCCCTGAAAATATCATCGGGAATTGAATCCAAACAATTTTCTGTTGAAATTTTCACCTACAAGGCCATATTAAAAACAATGAAGATCCTATCTTATCACCTAATGCTGACATAGGTGCTGCTGGAGGCCCAAGAAATATGATTCCCTTCACTTTTAGAGCATCCGGAAGCTCGGGATTTTCAGACGCATGACCCCAACCAGGCCAAACAGCAGAAACATGTGTAATCTCTGCCATCTAATTTCCAAGATGATATCAGAATTAGTCAAACAATTTTGATAAACAGCAACAATTTTGAGACATCTAATAGTCAAACAATTTGATTATTGTTCGCTATGATTTCAAAAATAAACCCGAAATAGGAGATTGTGTTGTATGCACTGAATCAAAAGGTTTAGAGCACAATTTTTCACTAAAATTAGCATATGTACATATGCACTGAATCATATTAGCATATGTTTTGGTTAAGTGCAGTCTGCATGCCCAAATAGATGGCTGATCTCGGAAGGAAGTGGCAACCGAAATCGCCTCCTATTGGAAATTTTCCTTATATATCCCTTATTATTGTCTACACTCTTTGTAATCCCTTGTAATTGTTGAGGAAAGCCCTGCATCCAGAAACTAATAAAGCATTGTGCACTTAATATATAGTCCGAGTCTCTTCATCTTTAACCAATTTATTTTATGTTAGATGACTGGATACCAAAAATAATCACAACCAACTAATCATTTCAATATTCATCGTCTTTTTCCTTCTAATGCCTGCCCCTAATTTGTCATTTACAGGAACACGAAATCGCGACCAAAATGTTTGGGGGACAGCAATGAGTGGTCAGTGGAAAGGCTGCCCGTTCGGGAACAACATCTCAAACAAACCCTCAATAAACAGAGTATACCGCTCTATTAAATCGAGCCAAACTAAACCACTTCACATTTACACCCCCACCCCAAACAACCCTTCTTCTACATGCCTGATGGATCTGTTTGCTGTTGCAGAATTAATGAAGGATTGTCATATACAAGGTAGATTTGAACTAATAGTAACAATAAGGTAGATTTGAACTAATAGTAACAATAAACAGCTACAGCCTGTGAGGAAAGAGAGGCAGCTTAGTTAGTTCAAGCATCTGATAAGAACAAAAAATGCAAGGGTAGCTATGAAAATATGAAATCAAACTGATTTATATGAACCTGAAAGAGGCCATGCTGAAGGAAAACAGGACCATTGTGCTCTTTTAAAGTACTTTTCCCATATGGAACATGTTGAACAGTTAGCAATAGCCAACTCCTTCAATTGTGTTGTTAACTCTTCTACTTCATGGTTTCTACTTAACAGGTCAAGTCCTGTTCTTTATTTCTAGACAAAAGATAAACATTCTCACTCAACAGCTCCCTCAAATAACTGACAACCATGTCACACTTTCCAGGCAGAATTTCTAGAACTTCATCAAAATCAGCATGCATTGCATTTTGATGGGCTCCATTTTTGAGCTCCATAAGGTTACTATTAAACTTTAAAAATAGTTGAATAGCAAGAGAATACTTACCTTGAATATCCATGAATAAACTATTCAGTTTTCATGTGAATCCTGAAGTGTCTTATAGTTCTGATCAAATTCTTCAAGTTTACCATGGAGATTTTTAATTGACAAAATGGTAGTGTCAACTGAATCCACGACATGTGATCTGGTATAGAAATCACATTTTTCTTATGTCAGATTACCATGGAGATTTTTATAATTACTCTAACAATAAGTAGGTTGTAAAGCACATTTCTTTGCAGGGACAAAAGATTCTGACATGTATATGCGTGGGATCAAAGCTTCGACGGTTTTGGAAAATATCAGGTGTGAACTTCTGAGCAGCACTCAAACTTCCCTTAATCTTCATAGATCCCCTGCATCAATCTAGAATTAAAATGCATAAAACAACAAAATCCTCCCAAAATCGCAAAATTTGGCTGCAATTCTATTGAAAAACTTCCTATAGCCACCTAATAAAAGCAATCTGAGGGTTCATTTTCTCAGTGGCGATTGCCAGAAAATCATCGTACTTCAAGGAGAATGAGGCATCAGGCTTCCCCTTGTAGGCGCCTAAGAAGATGAAGAAAAAGGAATTAAAATATAGAAATCACATTTTTCTTGTTTGAACGTGAGAATCCAGCAAAGGGGATCAGGTTGAGTAGGGTTTAGACCTTGAGTTACTTTGCCTACCTTGAGATCGATGACGTAGATCTCCTCGTCCACTCCGATCTTCTGTTTCGGGAGAACAACGGATTCAGCGGCGAACTAATTAGGGTTTCGAAGAG
The DNA here is from genome assembly GCA_039583875.1 of Platanthera guangdongensis. Taxonomy (NCBI): domain Eukaryota; kingdom Viridiplantae; phylum Streptophyta; class Magnoliopsida; order Asparagales; family Orchidaceae; genus Platanthera; species Platanthera guangdongensis. The sequence continues at coordinate 159,326,979 of CM077162.1, read as the reverse complement.
TCAATAAAAGGGGAAGTGATGGACACCTGGGGGCAAAGTTCACCTGATATACTAGACCGGTCTTCTTGATGAGCTCTTTTTCGGCATCAGTCGTGAGATGGGACTTCATCTGCTCCAGAAGGGCCGCCGATTTCAGCGAGCTCCCATATCCCGCCATTGTTTTCCACAGAGAGGGAGTGAGAGGGGCAATTTCTCGAGAGAGAGAGAGAGGGGGAGAAGAAGCACGCGAGTAGCGGGAGAAGAATCACGCGATGCCCTACCTGCGCAGAAGAACAAATAGCCGCTATCTCGACTTTTAGGTGGGGAACAGTGCAGGAAATAATAAATAAAGGCAAGAATGTTACTTTTCATGGCTAATACATGTGTATTAGCCACACTATTTATAACCCTAGCTATAAAATAATTATTAACCACGGTTTTTACAATTGTGGCTAATATCAGTGTATTAGCCACGATTTTTCGTCCCTGGCCAAAAAAAGTGTAGCTAATACTCACTTTTCTAGTAGTGCTATTTCGTACTCCACACTTCCGACTCTAGATGCAGACTCAACGAAGGAATCACTTCCGAGATCCACCTCTTGGTGGAGGATTCCATGCACATGCATAAAGAAAGGTCATTGATGTACAAGAAGGAGATCATTACCCTTGAAGATCGCTTCGGAGCCATGAATCAGCCGGATGGAAATCACCGTCTCAGCCTTGCCTCCACGAATCCGAACTCGGATCTTCAATCCACACTTCGCAGCTCCTCCAGCAGCGGGCTTTCCTCCTCCTTTCCTCCCTTGCTCTCCCTTTCTCTTTCTCTCTCTCTTGGAATGAGAAGAAGAAGGATAAGATGAAGAAGAGGGTTTTAATCCCCATTTCCCCGGCCTTGACCCACCTGGAAGCAGCCCAGCCTTTGGATCCAGGATAAGGGAATCGAACGGCTCATAATTGTCCAGAAAAGCCTGAACATGGACCGACACGCCCTGTGACACCCCTGTGTCATAGGCCGTGTCCCGTAAGCGGCAGTCAACTGACTCAATCCAGCCAGTACACGGCCATGTGACACGCCCGTGTCACTGGCCGTGTCACTTGACACGCCTTCCGACACACCTTTGTCCCTAGCCGTGTCACCCATACATCCCAATCTCCACATCACCCGAGCAGGACACGTCCTTGGGACACGCCCGTGGCCCAAGCCGTGTTCACTAGGACACACCCATGTCCTCGGGCACACGCATTCCCGGTTGAATCGTGCAACTGACACACCCTGTGACACGCCTGTGTCACAGGCCGTGTTCTCTACACTCGACACTCAACACGCAACACTCGATAATCGTCGAGCACATTTCGTCGAACGGGGAGGGGGGACACGCCCTCGGACATGCCCGTGTCCCGGGCATGTTCCCTCCCAAAACTGCGTCGACCGAATTTCGTCGACCACTCGACCAACTGCTCAACCAAACACGACACGCCCTGGGACACAACCGTGTCCCAGGCCGTGTCAACCGACCTGAAACACAAAACTATTTCTGGGGTGTTACAATCCTCTCCTCCTTCAAAGAAATTTCTTCCTCGAAATTTATCTCAACTACACCCAGCAACATAACCACTCACGTTGCACCATACACAACCGCGCACTCAACGAATGCGAGCTGGGTTAGAGCTCAGAGGCCCTGGCTTGTCTCACCCCCAAGGCACCGCACAAACTAAACAAACATACATCACATACATACATCCTGAACTTCCATCTATGCACATGCAGCCACAAAATTTATCAAGTGATCGAGAAACAAACACATCATCGAGCTATATAATAATCAAGCGATCACGTCCATATCACAAGTGTGCACCAACATTTCAACATATAACGTGACATATAACATATTCAACATTATTTACATCCCCAAACTGATACAAGTCACGATCCTTACTTCCGCTCAGCCTCTCGATTTTGCATTTCTCGCGAAAGAGCCAAATTAAACATGCGAGGCTGAATTTCACCAATTGAGCTTTGCGGCTCTTGTACTTCTAAATTGTGCAATCGAGGTTGTGTCTGGGCTGTAGATGATTCGGCCACTGCTTTACCCTTTTTCTTCATACGACGCACCTGTCTTTTGCTCACTTCCTGCAGGGGCATTCCAATAAAATCTCGCTATGTACCCTTGCTTTCAGCACTTATAATAGATACGTGTATCAACATGTCCTTGCCCATAAGTCACCCCCAAAGAAACAGTTGACGGAGTTGATTCAGCAGGCCTGAACCGTTTCTTCTCTCGTCTTCTCGACTCGGATTGCTCCGACTGTGGCATTTTAAATTATGGATTTTTCACGGCCAGTCTCTTCTTTTCTTGTACCCGCTTCAAATCCTTCTCTAGTGCACGGGTTGTATCGACCAATGCTTGGAAGCCTTGGTTCACCGAACTCGGGAGTACCAACCTCAACTCATCCCACAGTCCCTCATAAAAGCGATTCGTCTTTCGCGCCTCCTCCGCAAAGGTAGATCCCGCATATTGCCCCAATATGGTGAACTCATGCAGGTACGTATCAATATCCGTATCACCCTGCACCAGATGTTAAAAGTCGTTCTCCATCGCAATCCATTGCGACATCGGCAAATACTTGGCGACAAACAAGCGGGAGAATTCATCTATTGAAACCTCCGCTAATCCTCGACCCACCAAGTGATGCACCTCCATATCATCCCACCATAATATCGTATCTCCTTCCAAAACAAAGTGGCTAGGGTCACTTTCTTCTCCTCCGGCGTCCGAATTGCCGTCAGGATCCTCTTCACTCTAGCCAGCCCATCTTCCGCTTGTGTTGGGGAAAGCGCCCCACCGTACATAGGTGGATGAAACTCCATAAACCATTGTAGTGACTCCCCCATGGCTTGCTCGTCCACCACAACTCCAACACGCTCTTGCCTTGCACCAGTCTGTCCCGGTACTCCTGCAGGCCTTGCCTATCCAGTCGGCTGTGCCTGTAACACGGCATGTACCATCTCCATCACCACCCGTATAGTCTCCGCCGAAGGAGGCGTAGGCGCTTCAACGGGTGTTGTACTCTCATCGGACCGTTGGGGCTCAGACTGCCCAGCACCACTCCTCGCCACCTATCAATGTACAAAACACCATTAAGTAGCCATTTCATAACGGTAATTATACATTGACTACACACTCATACACTTTAAGTGCATGAACTACATTCCTAGTGGACATTCATGAGTTCAAATATGTTCTCCCCTCCCAAACAATCTCAACTTGGCTCTGATACCACTTTGTAACGCACCCATTCGTCACATGGCATATAACAATGAGTCCGGTCGGGGCCCCACGCCATATGTCACAGACAAGCAGTGGAATTACGTGTGACAATCAAATTCTATTCGCATCCTTAACTCAATCCATTCTAGCGCAGCATTTTTAAGTTAAAGAACTCAGCTCAGAGAATGTCCACTTCTATATAAACTCCACATTTATATAACAACACCAGGAATGTATACAACGCACACACACTAGCCTTAAGGCCTTACAAGTTTCTCTTTCCACACAATTACATTTTCATACATCGGCACGCAGGTCGGCAACACATGACATCCAAACACATTCCTTCGCATAGCCTTCAAGGGCCTTTAGCAGCAGTCCATCCATTCCGCTCATTTAATTTCAAGCAGCAGCACTTGCAAACACATATCCAACAAAGAGTGGCAAGCACAGTAACGGTCAGCTTTAACTGACCACTTATAACGACCCTACCCCCTACTCGGGGTAGTGGTTCCTTTTCTGTATGCATGGCCATCATCATATCATCAAACACCATATCTATCATTCTCTTTCTCAATCTAATAATCACAATCACATCACAAACGTCGGTATCCACTAGACGCTCTGTGCACTCAGGGCACCTTCTTGCCGTACCGGGAATCCAAGTCCTACACTGCCGATTCGAGCTACTTCACTTGTTGGTTGGACGGCTCAAGCCTAGTCCATCAGTCTCGCAAGCTGGCGACATCCCGTCCATACCACTCAGAGGTACAACCTCCCAGCATTCACAACTAACCAGAGCAGATCGACCCATAACATGTGGAGTAGCAAGCTGGGTTATCGTTGCTCCCCAGGAATACCACCAATCGACCCCTCACCTATTTCCTGATCGACCCACCATTGTGGTGCAGCAATTCGGGTGCTCGCTTCCCGGGTCATGCCACCAATCGATCCCTTCTAACTAGATCAACCCACCTTAGTGGTGTAGTCGGCCGGGTACTCACTTTCTGGCGTACTACCAATTGATCTCTCTTCATAACCAGGAGCTTTCTCAAAGCCTCCTCACAGCCATCATCCCATCCATACATTCATACAATCACAGCATAATCTCTTTCATACATCAAATCCATGGAGTCTTCTCCGGTTTACCCATGAACATCACCAATCCAGACTACCCATCCAGATGGGCTTCACACAACATGCCTATGCCGTACTCCACACTTCCGGCTCTAGATGCAGACTCAACGAAGGAATCACTTCCGAGATCCACTTCTTGGTGGAGGATTCCATGCACATGCATAAAGAAATGACTTCGGTGTCCAAGAAGGAGATCGTTACCCTTGAAGATCGCTTCGGAGCCATGAATCAGCTGGATGGAAATCACCGTCTCAGCCTTGCCTCCACGAATCCGAACCAAGATCTTCAATCCACACTTCGCAGCTCCTCCAGTAGCGGGCTTTCCTCCTCCTTTCCTCCCTTGCTCTCCCTTTCTCTTTCTCTCTCTCTTGGAATGAGAAGAAGAAGGAGAAGATGAAGAAGAGGGTTTTAATCCCCATTTCCCCGGCCTTGACCCACCTGGAAGCAGCCCAGCATTTGGATCCGGGATAAGGGAATCGAACGACTCATAATTGTTCAGAAAAGCCTGAACATGGACCAACATGCCCTGTGACACCCCTGTGTCATAGGCCGTGTCCCGTAAGCGGTAGTGAACCTACTCAATCCAGCCAGTACACGGCCATACGACACACCCGTGTCACTGACCGTGTCCGTTGACACGCCTTCCGGCACACCCGTGTCTCTGGCTGTGTCACGGGACACACCTTCCGACACACCCGTGTCGCTGGCCGTGTCACTTGGCACACCTTCTGACATACCTGTGTCGCTGGTCGTGTCACTTAACACGCCTTTCGACACACCTGTGTCGCTGGCCGTGTCACCCATTCAGCCCAATCTCCACTTCACCCGAGCAGGACACGGCCTTGGGACACGCCCGTGTCTCAAGCCGTGTTCACCAGGACACATACGTGTCCTCTGGCACACGCATTCCTGGCTGAATCGTGCAACTGACACGCCCTATGACACGGCCATATCACAGGTCGTGTTCTCTGCACTCGACACTCGACACGCGACACTCGACAATCGCCGAGCATATTTCGTCGAACGGGGAGGGGGGACATGCCCTCGGACACGCCCGTGTCATCGGGCGTGTTACCTCCCAAAACTTCGTCGACCGAATTTCGTCGACCACTCGACCAACTGCTCAACCAAACACGACACGCCCTGGGACACGCCCTGGGACACGCCCTAGGACACGCCCTGGGACACGCCCGTGTCCCAGGCCATATCAACCGACCTGAAACCCAAAACTATTTATGGGGTGTTACACTTTCTCTTGCTCTTGCTTTTGATTTCAGCTTTTAACGCCACTGACTTCTCTTTGGCCTAAGACTTACAGTTTGTCTCTTCTTCTTTCCTGACTGTTAGTTGTATCTCATAAGTGAGTAGATTTCCAAATACGGTGTGAGGTGGAGTGTCACCTAGCTTAGCCATCTCTCTGATAGCACAAATCTTTATGTACTAGTCTCTAGTGAGAGACCTGAGGAGCTTATCATTTAATTCATAATGACTAAAGACCCTTCTATAGGTCCTTAGCTCATTCACTATCCTAAAGAATCTTTCATAGTAGGTGGCTATGTTCTCCCACTTGGTCTGTCTGAAGGCCTCATACTACTGGTTGATCATAGACTTTCTATCACCCCTGTACTCCTCTGTGCCTTCCATGTATATCATCAGAGTGTCCCACATCTCCTTTACAGTTTTGCAGTGAATCAGATTATGAAGGGTAGAATCATTAATTGTAGTGACTATGACATTTTGAGCCCTCTTGTCCATGGTGGCAAGAATGACTTTATCCTTAGTCATCTCTTCATAGGTCTTGGGTGTCTGGATGTTTGCATCCAGGACAGACACTTTCATGGGGATGAAAGGTCCTTCTTTGACAGTTACAAAGATTCTAGGGTCAGCTGCTTCCATGAACACCCTGACCCTCTCCTTCCATATGCCAAAACCTTCTTTCCTGCAGATGAGAAGCTTTATTGCACTGAGCTCCCTATAGTTCACTCCTGAACCCATCTGAACAGTCTGTAGCTACCTTGGAAGATCACTCAGATGGTTTGATCCTTTTTGAGCAACCTCCCTCTGATACCACTTGAAAGTCTTTATTTTCAAGGTAGCTTACAACCTAGGGGGTGAATAGGTTGTATGACTATTATTAATTTCTTTTTGATTTTATCTTTTCCACTATGTGTGTTGCTAGTAGTTTGCTTTCAAAAACCTACACAAAGAAAAACAACATAGTAAGTACACACAGATTTATAATGGTTCCCCAATCTTTGGGTACATCCACTCTCCTACCACCTTGACAACTTCCTGTTAGTAAAGGCACTTTTCCAAATATGATCCTTAGAGCTTACACCTCAAGCCCTTAGCCTTATACTCAGAACTTCAGCAAGTTGCTACACTCAGTAAACTTTTCAGGACACCTACCTCAGAACCAACAAGTTCTTACCTCAGAGCTCTACAATGCTCCTACACTCAATGAACCTCAAGCCACCTACCTTAGCCTTACACAAATTCCAAAAACTAAGGCTTCTCAGTCCTACAGTTTTAGGCACACAACCCTACTCTCAGAGTGCTGCAGCACTCCTACGGCTCAGTACCCAGCAGGTACCTACCTCAGTGCCCTTCCAGGAACCTATACCTCAGATCCAGTTGGATCCTACAACTTAGAGAGCTTCACTCTCCTACAACTCATGCAATATTGTCCTACCTCAGGCCCAAAGAGCCCTACAACTCGGATCCAAAAAGGATCCTATAGGAATAAAGTAGATTTATATTTATCACAGAGAAATTTCTCTATGACAGCCCCTTGAGCTGAGTTATCTCAGCTCAACCTTTCTTCACAGCTACAAAGATCTTGAGCTAGAAATATCTAGCAGTAAACTGCTTTGCTTTCTCCTCCTTCTCTGGACAGAGTCAGCCACTTTATCCTTTATTCTAGTCAGCTTCAGAAAATGGATCTTCAGTTTAGATCTTGCTGTGCTCAGAAGCAACTTGATCTGCAGAGACGTCTTCTTTATTTCTGCTACTCCCTTAGAAGGAAAGCCTTCTGATCTTGCTGGTGTCGATGAATAAGACATACAGCTAACTGAACGTTTTGCAGGAAGACTTCAAGATTTTTCACACAGTAATGGCGAAGAAGATGAAGTCCAGCCACAACACCTTTTTGAAAATGATAAGCCTTCAAAGTTGTTATCGTCTTGCACATTCCCTTCCTTTTGTAGTTCGTCGATCAATGGCTCTTAGAAGTCAGTGGGCGTCGCTTGCAGCATCCAACTACACCTTGCTTCAACGGAAGAAGACGTACAGTAGCTTTACGACAGAGTTTGTCGTGTTCTGTAGCTTCTCTGTACATGGTTTGAAATAAGTTGACTTTGTCGATTTTGCAGATCTTACTAATGTCAGCACCTGTAGACTTAGCCAAAATCAAACATCAGTAGAATATGTGTTAAGTGAATGAGCTTCACTCAATGCCTAAGTACTTAAACAATTCTATTTATCTAGGCATTGGCAGCATTGAGTGAGCAAGCCTCACTCAACGCTTTTTTCCTTAACCATTTCTGCAGCATTTTATGCATGCTTAGCATTGAGAGCGTTGAGTGAGCACACCTCACTCAACGTCTTGTGCCTTAGCCACACTTTATGTTATTTAGGCATTGAGAACTTTGAGTGAGCATGCTTCACTCAACGCTTTCTGCCTTAACCTTATCTGCTTCTTTAGCATCTTAAGTGTTGAGAGCGTTGAGTTACCACGCCTCACTCAATGCTTTCTGTCTTGACCATTTCTGCATCATGGCATTGAGAGCTTTGAGTGACCATGCTTCACTCAATGCTTTCTTTCTTTGCCAGATTTTTCTGCTCCGTGGGATTGAGTGAGTAAGCTCCACTTAATGCCAAACAACTTAACAGATTCTCTTCTGTTATCTTGTGTTGAGTGAATGAACTACACTCAACACATTTGGACTTAGCCAAATTTTTGTGTCTAAGAAGCAATACTGACTTAGAGAATTAGTCAACACATTATCACATGGCGTTGAGTGAGCTTGCCTCACTCAATGCTTGTGGACTTGGTAAATATTCACAGTTATCAAATACGTTGATTACTTTTACTTTCGTCGAGCTAAGCTATGAGTTCGTCAAACTGAGCTCTAAGTTCGTCGAACTGATCCTTCACTTGGTGCTATAAGTCATCTGGCATTGAGTGAATGTCCTTTTCTCAACTCCTGTGGACTTAGATAATTTTTTGTCTTTCCACGCCCTAGGTAAATATTTACCTGACCTAGCCACTTAGGCTATCTGACCCATCATTATTACTAGGACATCAAATACACTTATATATATCATTGACAAGATTGACTTCAATCAAATCTAGGACATTGAGGGCAATGGACCCAATAGTCAGTATACAAGTATAAGGCTAGGATCGTAGCCAAAGATTATTCTCAGATACCAGGTGTAGATTTTAATGAAACATTTGCATCTGTTGTAAGAATGGAGACAATTAGAACTCTTCTAGCTTTTGCAGCACAGTATGGCTACACAGTTTTTCAATTAGATGTAAAGTCAGCGTTTTCAAATGGTGAAATTGAAGAAAATATATATATAGAACAACCAAGAGGATATGAAGTGGTTGGTGAAGAGAATAAAGTTTGCAGGTTAAAAAGCTCTCTATGTATTAAAACAAGCTCCGAGAGCTTGGAATGCAAACATTGACAAATGTTTTCTTTCAAAATAGTTTAATCGAAGCAAGTATGATCCCTCATTATATCAGAAGTAGCTAAATAGACATAAGATAATAGTTTGTGTTTTTGTTGATGATCTCATTTTCACTAGCAGTAATATAAGCCTAGTAGATGAATTCAAAATGGATATGAAATATAAATATTAAATGACAGACTTAGAACAGCTTCAATTCTTTTTAAGGTTGCAAATCATATAGAGCCCAAGTTATATAAAGTTATCTCAAGAAAAATATATTATAGTTCTATTAAAGAAATTCAAGATGGAAGAATGTAATCCTATGTTACTACCCATGACACCTAGTGAAGCTCTAACACCAGCAAAATGCAATGAAGAAATGGTAGAAGCAACTACATTTAGAATCTTGGTTGGATAATTGATCTACCTAACAAATACAAGATCAGATATAGAATTTTTCGTGAATTTTATTTCAAGGTTTATGAATAATCCAACCAAAGCTCACTACAAGGCAGAAAAGAAAATTCTCAGGTATGTTCAAGGGACCAAGAGTTTTGGTCTAATTTACCAAAGACATCACCATAGCCAACTTACAGGGTATATGGACATAGATTGGGGGAGATCAGTTGAAGACTGAAGAAGTGTTAGTGGATACATTTTATTCATTGGGCAGAATGTTATAAGCTGGTCTTCCAGAAAGCAGCATTTCATTGCCCTCAATTCTGTTATAGCAAAGTACATGTCCCGAAGCAAAGCAACCACAGAAACCATTTGGCTATGAAGACTCGACAAATAAATCTTCTCAGAAAAGCGAGAGGAAACACTTCAAAGACTATTTACTCTGATAGTTCCTTGGAAATAGTCCTAGCAAATAATCCTGTCTTCCATAGCTGTAGTAAACACATAGAGATCAGGTATCATCACATCATGGAGAATATCGAGAAGAGAGAAATCAATTTAAGGCACTTATCTTTTGAGCAACAACTCGCAGATCTGGTTACCAAGCCCTTAGAAAAACCTCATTTTGAATACTTGAGAACGAAGATAGGCATTCAAGATCTCTCGTGCTTAAGAGGGGATGTTAAAATACAAGATGAAGGTATAAGCTCAAGAGTCATCAAAGTAGAAAGCAGCTTTTCAAAGAATAAAAGGGGAAAAGTGAATCATGGTGAAGAGCCAGCACATCAAACTTGCTTAGCCGTGAAGAAAAACCTGTAGAGATGTCGTCGGTCTGCAAAAGAAAAGTGATGGTTAGGAATAGTTGTTGTTTCTAAGCAAAAGGTTCCCATGAAACATGTGCCCATTGAAAAAAAAAGCTTTAATATTTTACCACTTTCTTTTGTCTATTTAAAGTCCCAAGATGGACAATGTAAGCAACAATTAAAAATTACTGTTGTGCGTACCTGCCTTTGACTATTGAACATTCTTCTCATTTCTTTTTCTTGCTCCTTTTTACCTACTGTACAATAGTCAGTTCTTATTTAAGTTTTCAACATCTCTTTGGGGCAGCCACTTTAGTCACCGCTAAGGAAATCTCAAGCGTGTTGCAGAATTATTGTGCAATTTCAGTGAGGCAATCAACTGGCATAAGTCTAGCATCCTATTTGGTCCTATTAAATAAGATGAAAAGGACATCTCCCCAATCTGACCATTGCTCTTCAATGGCGTTGCTGTTTTGCTTTGGAAATTGTTCTGTTTTCTTTGGAAATGGTTCTCTCTCACTTTTTTCTCTTCAAAGTTTAATGGTCATTTTTATGTCTATTTACTATTTTAGTTATAGGTTACTAGCCTTTGGGCTGTATATATATGTTCATCTTTGGTTGAATACGGACATCTCACTTTTGCTCTCTCTCTCTCTCTACCTTTCTTGTTTGTGCATTGTTTTCTTCATGGTATATGAGGGACCACATATGGCTGACTCATCTCTTTCTCTTGCTTCCTCCTCTCTCCCCTACAAACCTGCGCTTCGTGTGACTTTCAATCCCCAGTCTCTGTTTGTCAATATTCACCTCACCAAAGACAATTATCTTCTATGGAGCAACCAATTTCTCACGATCCTGCGTACTCACAATCTTGAAGACATGCTCACATCCTCTCCTCCACCGGAGATCTCCGAAGATGGACTCTCAAATAGTGAATACACCTATTGGATGAATGCCTCAAACCTTATTCTCTCATGGATTCAAGCAACTGACACTGTTCAAATTCTGCCCTTTCTGTGTGGTTGTAGCACCACTCCCGAAGCATGGGCAACCCTTCACTCTCAATGTCTAATGCGCCTCAAAATCCTTCATCTTCACTCTTCGAAATTGCTTATTCTGACTTCGATAACAACCAAATTAGTCCATGTGTGATTTTCTATGTTAGCCAAGACCACTGTTAATGCTCTTCAGGTTGCCGGTGATCCTGTGTTCGACTCCGAACTCGTGGACCGTATCCTTTTTAGCCTGAAGCTTGAGTATTGAGGCTTTGTTCCGTATTTTCATCTCAATCCCAAATGTTATTTTGATAATTTATATGATCTTCTAATTCAAGAAGAAAGTTTCCATCAACAAATCAGTGAAACCTCCACTCTCCAAAACATCACCTCCTTTTCCGCACAACAGTCGTCCTCTACTAAACATCCTCAAAACTCATACAACCCTCATGGTGGACGCAACTCTTACAACCCTCATCATGGTTGTGGAAGAGGTAGAAACTGGCATCAACAGACACTAAGACCACCACCACCGCAATCTCAGCAACCACATCTTTTACCTCTTCCATATCAACCCCCTCATTTTCCTCAACTATCTGAGACATCTATTGTCTGTCAGATATGTGGAACTACTGGTCATAGTGCTCGCACATGCTCTCATTGTAAAAATCTTGGCTATGCTGGCTCGCTTACTCGACCACCCACTTCAGCGGGATCCTCCTCTTGGTGCCTTGACACCAAAACTACCAATCATATGACTAACTCTCTATCTAAGTTATCTCATCCAGTACCATACAATGGAGTTGATACTGTCGTCTTTTGTAATGGAACTTCTCTCTCTATTTCACATTTGGGTTTCTACTTTTATCTCCTCCCCTGCTCGTCCTTTACTCATTAATAACATTTATGTATTCCCACCTTCACAAAAATCTATTATCTATACGACAATTTTCCAAAGGTAATGATTGTTTCTTTGAATTTGATCAATTTGGTTTTTGTGTAAAGGACAATCATATGAAGGACCTCCTAGCTGGAACTAATTTTGGTTGTCTCTATCATCTTCGCACATCATCAATCATTCGTGGACCTCTTGCTATTATTGGTGAGTGTACCTCTCCTACCGTATGACATAATCAGCTAGGTCATCCTAGTTCTGAGGTTCTGAATGTGTTGTATAAATCTAAGAAAATTGATGTTCAAGTGTCTTCTCCCAGGTTTTTGTCTATGTGTCATGTTTGCCCTTTAGGAATAGCATGTCAGCTTGTGTTTCACTTTCGAGACTATAAGTCAAATGCTCTGTTGTTTTTGTTACATTTGGATGTATGGGGACCTTCTTCCTCACCTTCTGTGTCAGGGTATCGCTACTTTCTCTCTATTGTGGATGATTTCTCAAGATATGTATGGATTTATCCGCGATTTCGTAAATTGGATTTCATGCTTGTTTTCTCTCAATTTAAAACTCTAATTAAAAATCTTCTCTCTAGTCGCATCAAGATATTTCAAACAGATGGAGGAGGAGAATTTACTAAAAATGATTTCACAAACTTCCTTCGTACACATGGAGTCTCTCACCATCTCCTTGTCCTTATACCCCGGAGCAAAATGGCATCATTGAGCAAAAACATCGTCACATTGGTGAGATGGGATAGTGCTTATTCTCACATGCTCATCTACCAAGTCATTTTTGGCTTGAAGCTTTTAACACTGCCTCCTTCTTGATTAATCGGCTCCTGATGAAGTAATTTGGTTACAAATCCCCCAACGAGATCCTTCTGCATCGCCAACTGGACTACTCTATGCTCAAGACTTTTGGTTGCTTATGCTTTACCTTACTCCCTCTGTGCAAACAAAAAATACTTGAACCGAAATCCCCTAAATGTGTGTTTCTCGGTTATGACTTCTTCCGGAAAGGTCATCGTTTTCTTAATCCAATAACGAATCGTTTGTATATCTCACGCCATGTGTTGTTTGATGAACAAACATTTCCCTTCTCAACCACTAATAGTTTGGAACATTCTTAACTTCCAAGGTTGTTTGAGTCGTGTACCCAACATAGCAACTCAGACTGTCAATCTGGTTCTTCTACCTTTTCTGGAGACTCTATGGTTCAGACATCTCTACTTCAAACTCTACCTCCAACACTAGCAAAACAGCTGAATGGTCCAAGCATCTCTACCTCCAACATTTACAACACTACTATTGATCTTTCTTCACCTTCCCATGAACCTATCAGTCCTACAAAATAGTCGAATGATGATTCCTCTCAATAAGAACTTTCACCCTCATCTACACCTGTATCAGCAGAATCTTCTCCCTCGGCCAAACCACCTCCAAAATTCTGAAGCATCAATGAATTGGTTTATGGATCACGACACTGTCTTCCTAGAGCTCTGATGGCCACACATTGCATACCGGCCCCTATTCATGAACCACACACCTTATGGCATGTTGCACGTGTCTCTGAATGGTGTCATGCTATGCAAGCTAAAATGAGTGCCTTACATTAAAATAAAACTTGGAGTCTTGTTCCACCTCACACATCTATGAATATTGTGGATTGTAAATGGGTCTGCAAACTTAAACACAAAGCTGATGGTGTAATGCCCCAAGATTTCCAAAGCAGGAAAAAAGGGTTTTCTGGAGGTTACCGCCCGGAGGTAGGGCTAATACCGGCGGTAGCTCCGGGATAGTTGGCTTCAGGTGCCGAGACCATCGAGAGCATTGAGTGAGGTGAGGTGACTCAACGTCTAGTCTACCACACGGCGATAGGTTGTTAGTGCACGGCGTTAGCCATTTGAAAGTTATTAATTCAAGGTTAGCTAGTCACCTAGAGGGGGGTGAATCGGTTTTTGAAAATTTCTGTCTTTTTGTTGTTTTCTTTCTAAGTGTTTGGCTTTCTTTTACTTTCTACCTAAGGTTATCTTAGAGCTTGTCCTTAGTACCTGCAATATAAAAGAAGAACAAACAACACAGCAAAGCACAAAGATATTTATAGTGGTTCCCCAATTAGGTACATCCACTTTCCCTCCCTCCTTTCTAACTTATGTTATACAAGGCCCAAACTCCTCCAAAATGCTCCTCAGAGCTTACACCTCAGACCCTCATCCTTCAACTCAGGTTCTCTTCAGAACCCTACCTCAGAACCACAAAGGTTCCTACCTCAGAGCCCTGTAGCTCTCCTACAACTAAGTGGCCCTCAAACCACCTACCTCATCCTTATCTCTAAAGCCTACAGCTCAAGATTTTCATCCCTATAACTTCAGGCACAAGGCCCTACTCTCAGAGTGCTGCAGCACTCCTACAGCTCAGTACCCTTCTAGGTACCTACCTCAGTGCCCTTTTAGGCACCTACAGCTCACTGACATACTTGTCACCTACCTCAGGCCAAAATGCCCTACACTTAGTCTCCTCCAAGACCTATAACTCAGTGACACACTTGTCACCTATAGCTCAGTGACTTAACAGTCACCTACCTCAGACCAAAAGGCCCTAGCCTTAGGATGGGAGTGTGAGATAAACTCGGCTTGCTACACCACTAGGGTGGGTTGATCTGTATTAGTTGATGGGTCGATTGGTGGCAATGCCTGGGGAGCCGAGTTAAACACGGCTTGTTACACCACTAGGTTGGGTCGATCTGTGTTAGGATGGGAGGTCGATTGGTGGTAATGCCTGGGGAGCACAGATACACCCGACTTGCTACACCACTAGGGTGGGTCGATCTGCTCATGGTTATGCTATGAGGTGAGTACCTCTGAGTGGGATGGACGGAATGTCTCCAACCTGCGGGATTGGTGGACTAGGACCGGACCGGCTAACCAACAAGTTAAAAACCTCTGATCAGCGGTGGACGACTAGAAGATCTGGTACACCAATATGGTGCCTTGAGTGCACAGAGCGTCTGGTGGATACCGGCATTTGTGATATGGTTGTGATTGATAAATTAATAGATATTATGATGGCAATGCATGCAGGGAAGGAACCACTGCCCCGGGTAAGGGGTAGGGTCATTATAATTGGTCAGCTAATGTTGAACGTTGCTTTGTTTACCGCTTTTGGGTGGATATCTAATTACAGGTGCTGATGCTTGAATTGAATTGAGCGGTATGAAGGATTGCTGAAAAAGGCCCTTGAAGGCCGTGCGAAGTGTGTTTGGATTTCATGTGTGGTCGGCCTGCGTGCTGATGTATGAAACTGTACATTTGTAAAGAGGAACTTGTAAGGCCTTAAGGCCATGAGTGTGGGTGTTGTATACATTCCTGCTTATATATATATATATATATATATATATATATATATATATATATATATATATATATATATATATATATATATATATATATATATATATATATGGAGTTTGTATATTAGTGGACATTCACTATGTTGAGTTCATCTAACCTAAAATGCTGCGCTAGAATGTGTTGAGGTAGGATACGAGTAGATTTTGATTTCCACACGTAATTCTGACGCTTGTCTGTGAAATATGGCATGGGGCCCCGGCCGGACCCACCGTTATGTTCCATGTGACGAGTGGAGGCGTTACAAAGTGGTATCAGAGCCAGGTTTGAGATTTATGGGAGGGAGAAAATAATTGAACTGAAGAATGCCAACTAGGAATGTTATACAAGCACGTGAGCAGTGTCACCATGGATTCAATGTATAATGAATGGATGATTAATGGTGTTTTATACATTGATAGGTGGCAAGAAGTGGTGCTGGGCAGTCTGAGCCCCAGCATTCGGACGAGAGTGCGACACCAGTTGAAGTGCCTATACCTCCCTCGGCAGAGACCGTACGTGTGGTGACTGAGATGGTGCTTGCAGTGTTACAGGCACAACCTACTGGGCAGGCAAGGCCTGCAGGGGTGCCAGTACGGCCTGGTGCAAGAGCGCGTTGTAGTTGTGGTGGACGAGCACGCAACGGATGAGAAGTTGAAAAGGTTTATGGAATTTCATCCACCTACGTTTGGTGGGGCAATTTCCCCAACGTAGGCGGAAGATTGACTTACAAGAGTGAAGAGGATCCTGACTGCAATCAGAACTGAGGAGGAGCAGAAAGTGACCTTAGCCACTTTTCTGCTAGAAGGAGATGCGAGATTGTTGTGGGATGATGTGGAAGTGCATCACTTGGCAGGTCGAGGTTTAGAGGAGATATCCATTGATGAGTTCTCCAGATTGTTTCTCGCCAAGTATTTGCCAGTGTCGCAGCGGATTGTGATAGAAAACGAGTTTCAACGTTTGGTGCAGGGTGAGACTGATATTGATACATACCTGCATGAGTTTACCAGACTAGGGCGCTATGCGGGGTCTACCTTCGTTGATGAAGCATGGAAGACGAATCGATTTTATGAGGGACTGCGGGATGAGTTAAGGTTGGTACTCCCGAGTTCAGTGAACCAAGGCTTCCCAGCGTTAGTAGATACAGCTCGTACGCTGAAGAAGGATTTGAAGAGGGTACAAGATAAGAAGTGACTGACCGTGGAGAAGCCAAAATTCAAAGTTCCACAGGCGGAGCAATCGGAGTTTAGAAGACGAGACAAGAAAAGGATCAGGCCCGATGAATCAACTGCGTCGACAATTTCTTTGGGGGCAACCTATGGGCAACGACGTGCTGATACACGTACCTGTTATAACAGTGGCAAAAAAGGACATATAGCCAAAATTTGTCGGAATGCCCCTGCAAGGAGTGAGCAAAAGACAGGTACGTCTTATGAAGAAAAGGGTAAAGCAGTGGCCGAGTCATCTTCATCCTGGACGCAACCTCGATTGCATAATTTGGAAGTGCAAGAGCCGCAAAGCACAATTGGTGAAGTACAGCCTCGAGTGTTTAACTTGACGCCAAATCAGGCAGCTGAGCGGAAGTAAACATAGAGAAGTGACTTGTATCACTTTGATGATGTCATGTAAATCTTGGTGCACATTTGGTGTTATATAGGTGATCGATCAGTCGTGGTATAGATATAGAATGATTTTGGATATAGATCATGAGATGAACTTGTGGATGGATGTGCACATGAGAGAGATTTGTATGTGTGTATGTGTTGCATGTGCTGTTTGTTTTGTGCGATGCCGTGGGGCGAGACAAGTTGCGGCCTCTGAGCTCCAACCCGGCTCGCTTTATTTGAGTGATCGATTGCTTGTGAGGTAACGAGAAGTGCTAGATGAGTGTCTGTAGTTGAGCGAAATTTCAAGACGAAATTTTTCGACAGAGGGGAGGATTGTAACACCCCCAAAGCCCACTTTGTGTTCAGGGTTGTGTGACACAGCCTGAGACACAGGCGTGTCCCCAGGCGTGTCGTGCACGGGTTGAGAAGTTGAGTGTGTGTTCGACGAAATTTGGTCGACGATCGTCGAGTGTAGAGTACACAGACTGTGACACGGGCGTGTCACAGGGCGTGTCCTTTGCGGGTTTCAGTGAGGAATGCGTGTGCCTGAGGATACGGGTGTGTCCTGGAGGACACGGCCTGGGACACGGGCGTGTCCAATGGCCGTGTCCCTCTCGGTTGAGATGAAGTTGTGCTGTGTGAAGTACACGGCTATTAGACATGGGCATGTCTGGCGTGACACAGGCATGAAGGGTGTGACACGGGCGTGTCACACGGCCGTGTACTGTCTGGATTTGAGTCGGTTGTCTGCCTCTTAAGGGACACAGCATGTGACACGGGCATTTCACAGGGCGTGTCAATCAGTATTCAGCCTATTTTTGGGCAAATCAGAGCTGTTCGTTTCCCTTAGCCTGGATCCAAGGGCCCATGCTCTTCCCTGCTGAGATAAGGCCGAGAATGAGGGGGGAGAAGTATTTAAGCCATTCTTCTTCTTCTTCTCATTCTCATTCTCAAAGTGAGAGAGAGGGCAAGGGAAGGAAAGGAGGAAAGAGGAAACCAGTTATTGGAGGAGCTTAGAAGTGCAGAATCAAGATTTGAGTTTAGGTTCATGAAGGAAAAACCGAGGCGGTGATTTCCATCCGGCTAGTTCATGGCTCCAAAGCGATTTTCAAGGGTAACGATCTCCTTCTTGGACATCAAAGTCCTTTCTTTATGCATATGCATGGAATCCTCCACCAAGAGGTGGATGTCGTAAGCGATTCCTTGTTTGAGTCTGCATCTAGAGCCTAAAGTGTGGAGTGCGGCATAGGCATGCTGTGTGAAGCCCATCTGGATGGGTTGTCTGGATTGGTGATGATTATGGGTAAACCGGAGAAGACTCCATAGATTTACTGATGTGTAAGATTGATGAGTATTGGCTTTGTTGTATGGATGTATGGATGTATGGATGTTGATTATGGATGTATGGATGCTTTGCATAAGCTCCTGGTTGTGTTGAGAGGTCAATTGGTAGCAACGCCTGGGGAGCGCGAGATAAACTCAGCTTTCTACACCACTAGGGTGGGTTGATCTGTATTAGTTGAGGGGTCGATTGGTGGCAATGCCTGGGGAGCCGAGTTAAACTCGGCTTGCTACACCTCTAGGGTGGGTCGATCTGTGTTAGGATGGGATGTCGATTGATGGTAATGCCTGGGGAGCACAGATAAACCCGGCTTGCTACACCACTAGGGTGGGTCAATCTGCTCATTGTTATGATGTGAGGTTAGTACCTCTGAGTGGGATTGATGGAATGTCGCCAACCTACGGGATTGGTGGACTAGGACCGGACCGGCCAACCAACAAGTTAAAAACCTTTGATCGGCGGTGGACGACTGGAAGATCTGGTACACCAATAAGGTGCCCTGAGTGCACGGAGCGTCTGGTGGATACTGGCTTTTCTGATATGGTTGTGATTGATAAATTGATAAATATTATGATGGCAATGCATGCAGGGAAGGAACCACTGCCCCGGGTAAGGGGTAGGGTCGTTATAATTGGTCAGCTAATGTTGACTGTTGCTTTGTTTACCGCTTTTGGGTGGATATCTAATTGCAGGTGCTGATGCTTGAATTGAATTGAGCGGTATGAAGGATTACTGAAAAAGTCCCTTGAAGGCCATGCGAAGCGTGTTTGGATTTCATGTGTGGCCGGCCTGCGTGTCGATGTATGAAACTGTACATTTGTAAAGAGGAACCTGTAAGGCCTTAAGGCCATTAGTGTGTGTGTTGTATACATTCGTGATTATATATATAGGGAGTTTGTATATTAGTGGGCATTCGTTATGCTGAGTTCATCTAACCTAAAATACTGCGCTAGAATGTGTTGAGGTAGGATACGAGCAGATTTTGATTTCCACACGTAATTCCGCCACAACTGCAGCGCGATCTTGCCTGGCACTAGGCCGTACTGGCACCCCTGCAGGCCTTGCCTGCCTAGTAGGTTGTGCCTATAACAATGCAAGCACTGTCTCAGTCACCACACGTATGGTCTCCCAAAGGGAGGTGTAGGCGCTTCAACTGGTGCCACACTCTCGTCCGACCACTGGGGCTCAGACTGCCTAGCACCACTCCTCGTCACCTATCAATGTACAAAACACCATTAATCTTCCATTTCATCATGGTCATTTTACATTGAATACATGGTTACACTGCTCACGTGCTTGTATAACATTCCTAGTGGACATTCTTGAGTTCAATAATGTTCGCCCTCCCATAAATCTCAAACCTTGCTCTGATATCACTTTGTAACGCCTCCACGCGTCACATGGAACATAACGGTGGTTCCGGCCGGGGCCCCATGCCATATTTCACAGACAAGCGACGGAATTACGTTGGAAATCAAAATCTACTCGTATTCTACCTCAACACATTCTAGCACAGCATTTTAGATTACATGAACTCAGCATAGCGAATGTCCACTAATATACATATATAAGCAGGAATGTGTATATATATATCAATTTATCAATCACAACTATCTCACAAATGCCGGTATCCACCAGACGCTCCATGCACTCAAGGCACCTTATTGGTGTACCGGATCTTCCAGTCGTCCGCCGTCGATCAGAGGTTTTTAACTTGTTGGTTGGCCGGTATGGTCCTAGTCCACCAATCCCGCAGGTTGGCGACATTCCGTCCATCCCACTCAGAGGTACTAACCTCACAGCATAACCATGAGCAGATCGACCCACCCTAGTTGTTGGGTACATTGGTTCTAATGTACATGATTTGAAGAAGCCTCACCCAACTCAATGATATACATCAAAATGTATTTGATGTGTTTTGAGTTTACTTGTGCAGGCTAAGTATTTACAGGAAAGAAGAAAAAGTTTCTAAGTCCATGTGTCGACACCCAGAGGGAAAGTGTCGACACTTAAGAAGACTTGTGTCGACACCCAGGCAAGCAGTGTCGACACTTGGAGTCATTGTGTCGACACCAGTGATGCTGAGTCGACACCAGACAGAAAGTGTCGACACAAGGAGCTGTGTCGACACTCAGTGAAGAAAAGACAGTGAAGCTGTGTCGACACTTAGCAGTTGTGTCGACACCCAGAAAAACAGTGTCTACACCAGAAAGTGTCGACACTTGAAGATGTGTCGACACTCAGCAAAAGTCAGCAGAAACTAAGTACAAGTGTCGACACCCAGAACAATGTGTCGACACTTAGCAGAAGAGTCAACACTGGAAGTAAGTGTCGACACCCAGAACAATGTGTCGACACTTAGCTGAAGACTCAACACTTGAAGAAAGTGCGACACAAGGAGCTGTGTCGACACTTAGCAAAGAACAACAAAGTTCAACAAAATATTCTAAGTACAAGTGTCGACACTAAGGAGTTGTGTCGACACTCAGCCAGAGTCTCGACAGAAGAAGAAAGTGTCGACACCCAGAGCAATGTGTCGACACTCAACAAGTATCAACACTGAAGACATGTGTCGACACCAAGAAGCAGTGTCGACACTTAACATATTCAACACATGAAGATGTGTCGACACAAAGGTGTTGTGTCGACACTTAGAAGAATTCAGCAAAATACTGAAGTACAAGTACTTGTGTCGACACTCAATTTCAGTGTCGACACATGAAGAAGAAGTAGTGTCGAGATACAAAATCTACAACACAAGGAGTTGTGTCGACACCTTGTAGACTAGTGTCGACACTTAGACAACTTGTGTCGACACTTGGTCTATAAGTGTCGACACTTAAAGACAGAAAGTCTCGACACTTAAAGACAGTTACAGAATTTTCAAGAACTGACTGAATGACTTGACAGCTGCCATTCCAGCCGGTCTACAGCACCTGTCAATGTTGTCAGAATTCAGTTATGGACCGGACCAGCCGGTTACCATGAAGAAGGCCTATAAATAGGCTTATACAGTCTACAGAAACTGTTGTTGAAGTTGTCAAAGTTCAGATCAAGTAATTGTCTAAAGAAGATCTAGCTATCAAGTGAAGATCTAAGAAGTTTGAGAGAGAGAGCTCCATCCAAGAAATCAGCTGTTGGAACCCAGCTGAGAAGAAGGATTCAGATTGGTCTGAATCTTAAGAAGCAGAGATCAAGGATCAACTGCAGAGGAATCAGTCTTATTGTGTTCTACTTTCAAGAAGCTTTGAAGAAAGCCAAGTCAGATTGATTTCAGCTGAGTTCTTCCAAGAACTCATCAAGAATCTCACAACTTATCTCTCTTTCATCTAAGTTGTTGAGTTTATACATTTTGTATTCATTATAACTTGTAGGATCCTTAGGGATCTGAGATTGTAAGCCTGCAATTATAAAGGCTGAGGGTAGGAGAGTTAAATCTCTGAGTGTAGGCCTTGGTGGCTGAGTGTAGGCCTTGGTGGCTGAGTGTAGGCCTTTGTGGCTGAGTGTAGGCCTTTGTGACTGAGTGTAGGCTTTGTGGAAAAGCTGAGTTGTAGGGCCTTGGGCCTGAGGTGTAGGAGCCTGTTTTGGGTTCTGAGATAGTGGAGGAGTTTGGCCGAATCTAGTACACTGCTAGATAGGCGAAGGGGGAAAGTGGATGTACCCAAAGCTTGGGGAACCACTATAAAACTATGTGTCTACCGTGTGATTGTTGTTGGCTGTGATTGCTGCATATGTGTTGTGATATAGTAGATAGAATTCCGTGATATTATCTGATTGCTGCATAAAAAGTTAAAAAGATTCAAGTCACCTATTCACCCCCCCCCCCCCCTCTAGGTGATTAGGTACAATATCTTTCAAGTGGTATCAGAGGGAGGTTCCTCAAAAAGGGACATAATTGTCTGAGGAGATCTTGTTGGCAGATTCAGGTTAAGTCAATTACAGATTCAAGAAAATCAAGAACCATGGGTTCCACTGAAAATCACAAGGAATTGGGATCCATGAAACTACCTATATGTAGGAAGGAAATCTTTGGCATATGGAAGGAAAGGGTGAGGCTGTTTATGGAAGCCTCAGACCCTAGGATTTATATCACAGTAAAGGAAGGGTCATATGTGCCCATGAAGGTGTCAGTATTAGATGCAAATCAGAGAACACCAAAGGATTTCTCTGAAATGACAAAGGATGAGATTGTTCTGGCTACCATGGACAAAAGGGCTCAAAACATCATTATAAGTGCTATAGATGATGCAACTTTTCAGAATCTGATACACTGTAAGACAGCTAAAGAAATGTGGGATACCCTAATTGTGTATATGGAGGGTTCTGAAGAAGTGAGGCAAGACAGAAAATCCTTGCTAAATCAAGAGTATGAAAGTTTTAGACAAGGAAAATCTGATAGCATAACTGAGTGTTATAAAAAGTTCTACAGGATAGTGAATGAGCTCATGTCCTATGGCAGAGAGTTCAGTAATTATGAACTCAATGATAAGTTTCTAAGGTCCCTAACTAAAGTTTGGGACACCAAGATCTGTGCCATTAGAGAAATGGCTAAATTGGCAGAAATTCCTCCACCTACACTGTTTGGCAAACTGCTGTCTTATGAAATGCAGTTGACAGTAAGGAAAGAAGAGGAGAAATCCACAAGAAGTGAACAAAAAGAAAGGACAGTAGCCTTCAAGACAGAAGCCCCCAGAAAGTACAGATGTAAGTCACCTTCACCTCTAAAAGCAGCTGATTCTGAGTCAGATGAGTCAGTCAGCACAAAATCTGAAAGCAGTGAAAGTGATGAGGACTTTGCTGCCTTCACAAGACATTTTCAGAAATTCTTAAAGAAGAAACAGTGGAGGTCAAGGCCATCTACTTCACAGGGAAAGGAAGACTCTTATCAGAAAAAGAAGTCTTCAAAGAAAGACAAGAAAAAGTCAAAGTCTAGCAAAGCTACACTATCAAAAATTGTGTGCTATTGCTGTAATAGATAAGGTCATGTCATTGTAGACTGTCCAGAGAAGGGGAAGGAGTCAAGTGACAAGAAAAGGACTCAATACAAGGGCAAGAAGGAGAAGTCTTTTGTTGCCAAAAAGGACAAGAGTCTGCTAGATATTTCTTCTTCAGAAACTGAGTCAGATGCTGAGGCATATATAGGGTTGTTTGCTGAGGAAGAAGAAGAAGAGTTCATGCAGATTATGAATTCTATATATGAACAAGAAGACTGTCAGTGCCAAGGACTAATGACATTGACAGAAAGTGACAAAATCCTGGAGCAGCCAGGACCTAGTAAGGTACAAAGTTCAACTTTAAGTTCAGTTTCTTGTGCCAGTACAGAATCAGATTCATCTTCATCAAATGATGAGAGTGCATCTGAGTCTGAAGAGGATATTCATCAGTTGATAGATGAATACAAAGTACTGTTGCAAGCTTACAAGAAGAGCAAGTCCCTAGCCAAAAGTCAGGCAAAGGAAATTACAAATCTCAAAGCTGCAGCAACAGATTCTGAGAAGTTATTTGATCAAAAGCTTAATGAGATAGCCAGACTGAAGCACATAACTGTGATTCAGATGGGTACTATATCATTTAAAAATGATCAAATCAAGAGTCTGGAGATTAATCTTCAGAAGGAGAAAGACTTAGTTACTAGGTTTTCTAAACCAAAGTCTGTTTTACCCATAATTGATGAATTTGTTCGTCACAAAGGTAAAGCTGGACTAGGATTTACAAGACCTGCAAGGACTGTTCAGTCCAAGTCTATGTCCAAGGGCAAAGCCCCAACTCTCAACAAGTCTGCTGTAGATAAAACAGCAAAGACAGTACCTAAGCAAAGGTACAATAAGTTTAAGTGTTGGTGTTGTGGCAAGGTAGGCCACTATGCAATGAACTGTTGGCACAATGCTAGTGCCAAAGTGAGTAGCAATCTGCCTGTTGGAAAACCAGCAGGTAGCTTTGTCAGGATGCAAACTAACAAGTACCAAGGACCCAAGAATTTTTTGGGTTCTAAGGTTTACTAATCTGTTTTGCAGGTGAGTCCAAGTGGCCATCCCCCAATATGGTACTTGGACAGTGGATGTTCCAGACATATGACTGGAACAAAGGGATTACTAAGGGACTACATTCCAATCAAAGATGCTCCAAAAGTTACCTTTGGTGGTTCTGAAAAAGGAATCATCAAAGGGTTTGGTAACATTTCTAGTAACTTAGTTACCATTACTCAAGTGGCTTATGTTAAAGGGTTGAAACACAACCTAATAAGTATAAGTCAATTAAGTGATGTAGGGTATGACATCTCATTTGTTAAGAATGGTTATCATATCAAGAGGTCAACTGATCAAGAGATCATTTTGACAGGTTATAGAAAGAGGAATGTCTACTGCCTAGACATTATGTGTGAGACTAATGGTTCTCAAGTGTGTCTTGTAGCAGATCAGAAAGTCTCTCATTGTGTCAAATGCCACAAGAGGCTAGCTCATCTAAACAACAAGACAATTGTCAAACTCTTTAGCAAAGAGTTAGTGAGGAATGGTCCTCAAGTTAAGTGTGTTAAAGATGGTATTTGCTCAGCTTGTCAAAAGGGCAAGCAGACTAGATCCACATTTAGAAGCATAGAAAACAAAGATGTTGTGAGGTGTTTATACCTCTTGCATATGGATCTCTTTGGTCCAATGCCAGTTCACAGCCTAGGTAGGAAGGTCTATACCTTTGTAGTTGTAGATGACTACTCAAGGTTTTCCTGGGTGTTCTTCTTAAGACAGAAATCTGAAACACCTAATGTCTTCTATAGCTTTGTCAAGCAAATTCAGAATGAACTAGACAGTACAGTGGTCAAGATTAGAAGTGACCATGGTACTGAATTTCAGTCTGAGAGTATGGCAAAACTATGTGAAGACTTTGGGATATTTCAAGAGTTTTCTTCACCAAGAACACCTCAGCAAAATGGCATTGCTGAGAGGAAGAATAGAACCTTGATTGAGGCTGGTAGGACCCTATTAAGTGATACATCATTACCAGAATACTTCTGGGCTGAAGCAGTTAATACTGCATGCCATGTTATTAATAGGGCTACCATTACTAAAGGCCTCAACAAGACCCCCTATGAGGTTATGAAAGGCAGGAAACCAAACCTATCATACTTCAGGATCTTTGGATGTAAGTGCTTCATACTTAACAATGGAAAGTCTTACTTGACTAAGTTTGTTGCCAAGTCCCAATAGGGAATTTTTGTTGGGTACAGCAACAATAGTAAGGCTTATAGGGTCTACAACTTGTCTACTCAAGTTGTAGAAGAGTCTGTACATGTAGTATTTGATGAAACTAGACTTATTAACAATGAGTTGTCTAGTAGTGTATGCAGCCCCACAGGTTTAACAAAGAAGATGGACAAGCTTACTATAGAAGAAGTACCTACTGCAAGACAGCAAGTAGAAGACAGTGGCTGTTGTCCAGGGGGAGAACTACATGTACCAATTGCTGATGAAGTTCAAGGAGCTCAGCATGATGAAGATGTTGAAGAAGCTCAACCTGAATTCAGGATGCTTCCAGCCAATAGGCATCTAAGAGATCATCCAGCTGAGCAAATCATTGGTGATCCAAGACAAGGGGTACAAACAAGGAGCAGAAACCTGAATGCAGCAATCTACTCCAGTTTCCTATCCCAAGTTGAACCTAAGAAGTTTGAAGAAGCCATCAAAGACCCTCTTTGGATTGAGGCAATGCAAGAAGAACTCAATCAGTTCAAGAGGTGCAAGGTCTGGGAGCTTGTTCCTAAACCTAAAGACCACAATATAATTGGAACCAAGTGGATTTATATGAATAAGATGGATGAGCAAGGAGTCATCATTAAGAATAAAGCAAGATTAGTTGCTAAAGGATATAGGCAGGAAGAAGGTATTGACTTTGATCAAACCTTTGCTCCAGTAGCCAGACTGGAAGCCATAAGGATGTTCCTGGCCTATGCAACTTTTCAAGGATTCAAAGTTTACCAAATTGATGTCAAGTCAGCATTTCTGAATGGTAATCTTAAAGAGGAAGTCTATGTGGAACAGCCATCAGGTTTTTTTGATTCAACTCTACCTAATCATGTCTATAGACTTAGGAAAGCTTTATATGGGTTAAAGCAAGCCCCTAGGGCTTGGTATGAAACCCTGTCTAGTTTCCTCATTGAGAATAAGTTCACAAGGGGGAAAATAGACAAGACTCTATTCCTTAGGGAATCTAGAGGCAAAGTAATACTAGTCCAAATATATGTAGATGACATTATATTTGGGTCTACTGAAAGTAGCCTTTGCAAAAAGTTTGCAAAGCTAATGCAAGGTCAATTTGAGATGAGTAGTATGGGAGAGCTAAAGTTCTTCTTGGGTCTCCAAGTAAGACAGACTGAGAGTGGTTTATCCATATGCCAGTCCAAGTTCACCCTAGAACTCATAAGGAAGTATGGTATGGATTCATCCAGTACCATGAAGACTCCTATGGGGTCAAATATGTCTCTTAGCAAGGATGATGCAGGGAAACCTATAGATGAAACCTTGTATAGAGGGATAGTTGGCTTCCTATTATACTTGACTGCAAGTAGACCAGATATCATGTATGCTACATGTGTCTGTGCAAGGTATCAAGCCTGCCCTAAAGAGTCTCATTTGACAGCAGTCAAAATAATATTGAGATATCTAAAGGGCACTCCTTATCTAGGCCTCTGGTACCCTAGGAATGGGGATTTTGAACTAACAGGTTATTCAGATACAGACTTTGTAGGATGCAAAGAAGACAAAAAAAGCACTATTGGAACCTGTCAATTCCTAGGTGGAAGACTGATTTCTTGGAGTAGCAAAAAGCAAACAAGTGTGGCTATCTCCACTGCAGAATCAGAGTATGTGGCTGCAGGAAGTTGCTGTGCTCAACTTCTGTGGATACAACATCAGCTTGAGGACTATGGATTTCAGGTAAGTAGAACTCCACTCTTCTGTGATTCTACAAGTGCTATTTCAATTGCATATAACCCTGTATCACATAGTAGAACTAAACATATTGAGATAAAATATCATTTTCTTAGGGAGCATGTAGAGAAACAGGATATTTTACTAGAATATGTTAAAACTGATAATCAACTAGCTGATATGTATACTAAGCCCCTAGAAGAAGCTAAGTTCAATAGGTTTAAAATTGAACTAGGAATGATAAACTTAGAGTAAGTTTAAAAAATTAGAAATGGCTAAGTAAAAAGGTGTCGACACACAGAGTTCTCTGTGTCGACACAGAAAAGTGGTGTCGACACTTCAGGGAAAAGGTGTCGACACATCTAGGAAGTTGGTGTCGACACTTCAGAATAATTGTGTCGACACATAACAAGTTGGTGTCGACACAACCAAGGTGGTGTCGACACATAGTGTTTACTCAGAATTATCTAAGTAAAGTCTCGACTATGTGTCGAGTTAAGTGGTGTCGACACATAAACAAGTGTCGACATATATAATTTGTTGACTAAACTTGTGTCGACACGTAAGTGTCGAGACATTATAAGTCAGTGTCGACACTTATTGACAGTGTCGACACAATTTAAGTTGGCTGTCCGCCTTTTCATCTTCAAAATTAGAAAGGTATAAATAGGGTTTTGCCTTAGTCTGTCAACACGCTTTCAAAAGTTTCGAGACCAAAACTTGTGTGTCGACACCTCTCTTCTCTCAGTTCAAATTCTTCAAACCCTAATGGCGCCAAAGCTTGAGGAGAACGTCAACGAAGGATACGAACTGGTGCGTGACGCATTTGATGATGCCGACCAAGAAATCAAGACAGTAGTAACCCTAGTTGCCGACTCAGGGTTAGAATATCTTGTTTCAGAGCCTACAAAGATCTGGAAGAAGGAAGTCTTGGAATTCCTTAATGGAGCTAAGGTAGACGAAACTGGATTCAAAATCAAATCCAGGGTTCATGGTGAGAAGTTTAAGGTTTCACCAAAAAGCTTGAGGAAGATTCTACAGCTACCAAAATCTAAGGAAGAGGAAGAAGTTACTGCTTCAAAGACCAGGGAAGCTCTAACTTGGTGTGGACTAGATTCTAAGATGAAGATTGGCTCTGTTTTCAATAGAAAAGGCATGAACAGCCAAGGCAAATTCATGTCTGAGATTATTGGAAAAGTAATAGTATGCAAACCTGGAGGGCATGATAGAGTATCAGCCCATATGTTCAGTATAATAACAAGAATCATCTTCACTTTGAAAACAGATTTGTCTGTTATAATCTTTGAAAAGATAAATGAAAGCTTGAAGAAGCCCAATATGGGCAGGATCATAAGTCTATACCTAGCTGGTACCATACCAGAGGTTATGCAACAAGCTGCTGGAAGCAAAATCAACCACATGAGAAAAATGGATATGAGAATTTTCTCCAGATGGGACAGGGTGTTGTCTAAAGAGATGTCAACCCCTGAGAAGATAGTTCCTGAGAAGGTATCACCTCCAAAGAAGAAGAGGAAAACTGCTCCAGTGGCTCAAGTGTCCACTAGCAGCTCTGAAAGTGAAGAGCAAGTGGTTTTTACACCAGATGAGAATGAGGAAGAAACTACTGTAAAGTCTCCTGCTCCTCAAGTTGTTGCTGAGATCCAGGGGGAGCTACCTCAAGCTAGCCCCATACACAAGGATCACATCCAGGGGGAGCCACTAGTTGTGGAAGAACCCACTCCTCTTGAGAGTGAGCAAGCAACCAACATCATCCTAGAGGTAATCACTGAGCTTAATGCTTTAGTTTTTCCTATAGAGGATACTGATTTGTCTGATGTTTATCAGCAACCACAGACTGCTAGTCAAGTCCCAGATGTTGTCATGGAAGACACATCTGCTGCAGCTCAGTTTGTATCTGATCCAGTGGTAGATGAGCCCAGAATTTCTCCAGCTCATTCTCCACAAGAGTATACCATGGAAGATTTATTTCTAAATCTGGATCAAGAAGGTTTTGACAAGGAAATTACTGCTGCTGAGGGGGAGAATGCTCCACTTAAGGGGGAGCAAGTGCCAATTAATGAAGAACCTGCAAGGGAAGAGACTGAGAAGGCACCAAAAGTACAGAAGGAGCTACCTAAGGAGAGGGTAGAGATAGCAAGTACATCTGGATCTGAAGATGAGGAAGCTTTAAGGGCTAAGAAAAGAAAGTTTCAGATCTTTAGAAGAAGGAGCCAGAGTTATAAGAAGGCTCTCCAAACTGTTGCTCCACAGTCTGCACTACAGCCAGCCCCAACTTTTGATTATAGTGCACTGATGGTTGCTATGCAGATCAAGCTGGATGAGCATAGAAAAGCAATAGAGACTTATGTGGATGAAGGGCAGAAATCATTACAGTTTGATTTGGCCCAGGATATTAAGTCAATAAGATTTGAAATGAATCTTAACAAGAAGGAGATGACAGACTGCTTCCACAAAGGGGGGAATGCAGTAGTGTACTTAGCTACACACCAAGAAAAGATTAAGACTCAAGTAGATGACATAGCCCTGAAGCAAGGATATGTACTTGAAAATCAACTCAGAATGAATGACAATTTGACATAATCTCACAATGCCATAGTCACAGAGTTGAAGAATCTAGCTGCAGGGCAGACTCCAGCTACTGTTAAAGCAGAATTTGACAAAGCATTTCAAGAAGAAATAACTGCTGTTAAGACTGCCATCCAAGACTCACAAAAGATTATAACTGACAAACTCCAAAGGTTAAAACCTTTCTTTAAAGATGGAGTCAATTATTTGGATAATCAAGTGAGATTTAAGAAAGATGATGTCAGAGATCATATAGAAAGAGAAGTCATAAAGGGGGAGAGGGTTTTAGTCAAAGCCAGCTCTGATCATGCCAAGTGGATATCAAATTCTATCAGAGCAACTCTTGGATATCCTCCTCTTTGTGATGATGACAATGTTGCTGAATCTGGAATTCATCCTGCATATCTAGGAGGGGAGCAACCTGAAGTGGCTCAAGTCATCTACCCTCCTCCAGATTTTGATATGGTTCATGCTGACATACAGTCCATGTATAGCCCACCTGGGGGCAAGGACAATGTAATTATTGAGAAAGTTGTTCAGCCAATTTCTGAAGTCATGCAAGAGGCACTGTAGAAAGAAGAAGAGATTAGATTGTCTAAGAAGAGGTTTAGGGAACAAGCTGAACAAAGACCAGACTTTGAGCAGTGGAGCCCTACCTCAAGAAATATTATTTTGACTGCCTGGAAAGCTGCCAAAGATAATGTGCATGACAGGAACAAATGGTTTTCTGAGGCTGAATGGAGAAAACATGAGTCCAAGCAAGAGGCAATAGTCCAATATAGAAGAAAGGCCAAGATGGGAAAGCTTCCTCCTACTGCCCAGGAGCCTAGCAAGTACTTTCCCAAGCCTTATCATTATTTTGAGAGACAAAAGATTAAGGCTGAGGAACTTAAGAAGAAAGATCTGAAAGGCAAGAAGCCTGCTGATGCAGTAGTTGCTGAAGCTCCTGTTCAAGCCAGAGTTCAAGCTGGAAAAGGAATAGTGATTAAGGAGCCTGAACAGAATTAGAATTAGAATTTTCTTAAAAGTTTACTATGTAATCTTTTGATGTAAAACATTCTGTAAACTTTTGAAAATGAATATGACAAAGTATTGGAACAATGTGTTGTGTGATAAATTAGCTATGTGTTAAATTTATTTCATAATTGTTCTGAGATGTTATCTGATTATGCATGTTTGTTTAATACATGTGATGTACTTTCTTGTTTACATAATCCTGGTTTACATCATTTTGTAATTTTATTATGAATGGTGTATATCATTGACTAAGGGTTATGACTTCTCCAAATAGGGGGAGATTGTTGGGTACATTGGTTCTAATGTACCTGATTTGAAGAAGCCTCACCCAACTCAATGATATACATCAAAATGTATTTGATGTGTTTTTAGTTTACTTGTGCAGGCTAAGTATTTACAGGAAAGAAGAAAAAGTTTCTAAGTCCATGTGTCGACACCCAGAGGGAAAGTGTCGACACTTAAGAAGACTTGTGTCGACACCCAAGCAAGCAGTGTCGACACTTGGAGTCATTGTGTCGACACCAGTGATGCTAAGTCGACACCAGACAGAAAGTGTCGACACAAGGAGCTGTGTCGACACTCAATGAAGAAAAGACAGTGAAGTTGTGTCGACACTTAGTAGTTGTGTCGACACCAAGAAAAACAGTGTCTACACTAGAAAGTGTCGACACTTGAAGATGTGTCGACACTCAGCAAAAGTCAGCAGAAACTAAGTACAAGTGTCGACACCCAGAACAATGTGTCGACACTTAGCAGAAGAGTCAACACTGGAAGTAAGTGTCGACACCCAGAATAATGTGTCGACACTTAGCTGAAGACTCAACACTTGAAGAAAGTGTCGACACAAGGAGCTGTGTCGACACTTAGCAAAGAACAGCAAAGTTCAACAAAATATTCTAAGTACAAGTGTCGACACTAAGGAGTTGTGTCGACACTCAGCCAGAGTCTCGACAGAAGAAGAAAGTGTCGACACCCAGAGCAATGTGTCGACACTCAACAAGTATCAACACTGAAGACATGTGTCGACACCAAGAAGCAGTGTCGACACTTAACAGATTCAACATATGAAGATATTTTGACATAAAGGTGTTGTGTCGACACTTAGAAGAATTCAGCAAAATACTGAAGTACAAGTACTTGTGTCGACACTCAATTTCAGTGTCGACACATGAAGAAGAAGTAGTGTCGAGATACAAAATCTACAACACAAGGAGCTGTGTCGACACCTTGTAGACTAGTGTCGACACTTAGACAACTTGTGTCGACACTTGGTCTATAAGTGTCAACACTTAAAGACAGAAAGTCTCGACACTTAAAGACAGTTATAGACTTTTCAAGAACTGACTGGACGACTTGACAGCTGCCATTCCAGCCGGTCTACAGCACCTGTCAGTGTTGTCAGAATTCAGTTATGGACCGGACCAGCCGGTTACCATGAAGAAGGCCTATAAATAGGCTTATACAGTATACAGAAACTGTTGTTGAAGTTGTCAAAGTTCAGATCAAGTAATTGTCTAAAGAAGATCTAGCTATCAAGTGAAGATCTAAGAAGTTGGAGAGAGAGAGCTCCATCCAAGAAATCAGCTGTTGGAACCCAGCTGAGAAGAAGGATTCAGATTGGTCTGAATCTTAAGAAGCAGAGATCAAGGATCAACTGCAGAGGAATCAGTCTTATTGTGTTCTACTTTCAAGAAGCTTTGAAGAAAGCCAAGTCAGATTGATTTCAGCTGAGTTCTTCCAAGAACTCATCAAGAATCTCACAACTTATCTCTCTTTCATCTAAGTTGTTGAGTTTATACATTTTGTATTCATTATAACTTGTAGGATCCTTAGGGATCTGAGATTGTAAGCCTGCAATTATAAAGGCTGAGGGTAGGAGAGTTAAATCTCTGAGTGTAGGCCTTGGTGGCTGAGTGTAGGCCTTGGTGGCTGAGTGTAGGCCTTTGTGGCTGAGTGTAGGCCTTTTTGGCTGAGTGTAGGCTTTGTGGAAAAGCTGAGTTGTAGGGCCTTGGGCCTGAGGTGTAGGAGCCTGTTTTGGGTTCTGAGATAGTGGAGGAGTTTGGCCGAATCTAGTACACTGCTAGATAGGAGAAGGGGGAAAGTGGATGTACCCAAAGCTTGGGGAACCACTATAAAACTCTGTGTCTACTGTGTGATTGTTGTTGGATGTGATTGCTGCATATGTGCTGTGATATAGTAGATAAAATTCTGTGATATTATCTGATTGCTGCATAAAAAGTTAAAAAGATTCAAGTCACCTATTCACCCCCCCCCCCTCTAGGTGATTAGGTACAATATCTTTCACTAGTGGTGTAGCAAGCCGGGTTTATCTATGCTCCCCAGGCATTACCAACAATCGACCTCCCATCCTAACACTGATCGACCCACCCTAGTGGTGTAGCAAGTCGGGTTTAACTTGGCTCCCCAGGCATTGCCACCAATCGACCCCTCAACTATTATAGATCAACCCACCCTAGTGGTGTAGCAAGTCGGGTTTATCTCGTGCTCCCCAGGAGTTGCTACCAATTGACCTCTCAACATAACCAGGAGCTTACGCAAAGCATCCATACATCCATAATCAACATCAATACATCCATACATCCATACAACAAAGCCAGTACTCATCAATCTTACACATCAGTAAATCCACGGGGTCTTCTCCGGTTTACCCATAATCATAAACAATCCAGACTACCCATCCAGATGGGCTTCACACAGCATGCATATGCCGTACTCCACACTTCCGGCTCTAGATGTAGACTAAAACAAGGAATCGCTTACGACATCCACCTCTTGGTGGAGGATTCCATGCATATGCATAAAGAAAGGACTTCGATGTCCAAGAAGGAGATCGTTACCCTTAAAGATCGCTTTTGAGCCATGAACTAGCCAGATGGAAATCACCGCCTCGGCTTTGCCTTCACGAATCCAAACTCAGATCTTGATTCCTCACTTCTCAGCTCCTCCAGTAGCTGGTTTCCTCCTTCCTCCTTTCCTTCCCTTTCCCTCTCTCTCTCTCTCTCTTTGAGAATGAGAATGAGAAGAGGAAGAAGAAGAATGGCTTAAATAATTCTCCCCCCTCATTCTCGGTCTTATCTCAGCAGGGAAGAGCCTGGGCCCTTGGATGCAGGCTAAGGGAAACGAACGGCTATGATTTGCCCAAAAATAGGCTGAACACAGCCTGACACGCCCGTGTCACAGGCCGTGTCCCTTAAGCGGCAGACAATCGACTCAAATCCAGACAGTACATGGTCGTGTGACACGCCCGTGTCACACCCTACACGCCCATGTCACGCCAGACATGCCCGTGTCTAATAGTCGTGTACTTCACACAGCACAACTTCATCTCACCTGAGTGGGACACGTCCATTGGACACGCCCGTGTCCCAGGCCGTGTCCTTCAGGACACACCCGTGTCCTCTGGCAGACGCATCCCTCACTGAAACCTGCAAAGGACACGCCCTGTGATACACTTCATGGAGACCCACCTCAACGGGAGATTGATTTCACTATCGATCTAGTGCCAGGTGCGAAACCTATGTCACGTTCTCCGTACTGGCTAGCGCCTAAGGAAATGGAGGAGTTGAAGGTTCACCTTCAAGAGTTGTTGGAGCAGGGGTATGTGCGTCCAAGTTCGTCGCCTTGGAGCACACCAGTCCTTTTTGTTTAGAAGAAGGATGGAAGCTTGAGACGGGCATGTAGGGTGTGACACGGGCATGTCACACAGCCGTGTACTGTCTGGATTTGAGTCAGTTGTCTGCCGCTTAAGGGACACGGCCTGTGACACGGGCATTTCACAGGGCGTGTCAGGCCGTGTTCAGCCTATTTTTGGGCAAATTAGAGTTGTTCGTTTCCCTTAGCCTGGATCCAAGGTCCCAGCTCTTCCCTGCTGAGATAAGGCCGAGAATGAGGGGGGAGAAGTATTCCGCCACTTGTCTGTGAAATATGGCATGGGGCCCCGGCCAGACCCACCGTTATGTTCCATGTGACGAGTGGAGGCGTTACAGGATGAGTCAGAGTCTGTTGCTGACATGTACAACAGATTGAGCTCAATAATTAATGAGTTGAAGACCTTAGATAAGGATATCACCCTTACTGAAGTGAATGATAAAATCCTCATGCGTATCCCAAGCTCATGGGATTCCAGGATCTGGCCAATCAAGGAGGCCAGGAGTTTAAATGATATTTCCACAGAATCTCTATTGGGAAAACTCAAATCCTATGAGCAGCTAATAAAGTCTAGAGAAGCTGTAAAACAAAGGACTCCTCCAGCAAGAAAGGAGAAAAACATAGCATGCAAGGCTGCTGAAGAGACAAAAGCTTCAACAGTTAATGAAGAACTAATGAGTCTCTTTGCCAAGAGATTCTACAAAATGGCAAGAAAAGACTTCAGGAGAAAAGCACCTAGGCAGGATGATAAGCCCAGGTATGATAAAACTCCTACTAAAGAAGTAGTATGTTTTGGGTGCAGGAAACCTGGACACTTCATCTCAGAGTATCCAGAGAATCAGAAGAAAGAAAGAAGAAGAGAAAAGGACTCCAGAAGACAACCATACAGCATGCCTTCCTCCAGCAAACAGAAAAGGAAGGAGAAGGGCTTGGTTGCTGATACCTGGAGTGACACGGAAGATGATTCCACATCTTCCAGTTCTAGTGAAGAGGAAGAAGAGGCAAAGGCTAGAGAAGTTTGCCTCATGGCCATCAATGCCTCTAGCAGCCCATCAGATGATGAAGAAGTATCTGATAATGAAGAGGCTTCAGAATCAGAAGCTGATCAAGTATTATCCTTATTTGATTATAATTCTGATGTTTCAAAACTGAATTTAAAATCATGTGTATTGATTTAATTAACTCTGAAAAGGAAATCAAAATACTTAGGGAAAGACTCACTAATCAAGAAAATGTGATTTCTGAAAATACTGCATTAAAAGATGAACTAATCCTAGCTAATGAACAAATTATTTCTTTAAAAACAAAGTTATGTGAGGCTAAGCAACTTGAGGAATCTCTCAATGGGAGAAGCCTTAAGCTATTGGACATCACAAGTACAGTCAATGCTAGACTGAATGACAAACTGGGCTTGGGTGCATCATCAAGCTTACCCCCCATACTTAAGAAGAACATATTAACAACCCCTATAAAATTTGTTTCAGCTAAGGGTAAAAAGGTAATAAACAATAAACAATCCACAGAATAATTACCTAACTCTAAAAATCAAAAGAATAAAAACCTGAAAACTCTAAGTAAAAAACAAAGTTCAACAGATTTTGTGGAACTTAGGTCGACGAAATGTGCCTAGTTCGTCGAACTCCGATCGACGATCTATGAACGCAAATATTAGCTATAATAATTCCTTGAACTACGATCGACGAAACCAGTATGGTTCGTCGACAAGAGATCGATGATTTTGGAGCTCAGAGAATGACTTCTTTCATTCTCTGAATAGAGTTCGATGAACTCATCCAAATCCATCGAACGAAGGTCGACGAACATACCAGAGTTCGTCGATCCCATGTCATTATTACAGAAACTCTAACTCTAACCGAAACTTTAATAAAGATCTTAAACAACTTAGGGAGAATATCAACTCATTCACCCATTGGATTATTCCATCTAGAAGATTTCACCCCTTAGGATATAAAAGCAACCTGAATGTTCATACATTTCCAACTTTTCTTATGAAAAGAGACAAGGACCCAAGGTGACCTGGGTCAAGAACTTCTAATTTATTTCCTTGCAGGTGAAGAACTATCATATCACTCAAAATACGTTTTATCTGGATAGTGGGTGCTCAAAGCACATGACTGGATGCAAGGATAGCCTGATCAATTTCAAGGCAAAGCTGGGTCCAAAAGTAATCTTTGGAGATTCCAGCTTTGGACAAACTGAAGGCTATGGAGACTTCAACAGTGGAGCTGTCACATTCAGAAAAGTGGCATATGTAAATGGTCTCAAACATAACCTGATATCTATAAGTCAGTTATGTGATGCAGGTTATCAGGTTTGCTTTACTAATTCAAAATGTATTATTTCTTCAAATAACCAAACTGTTTTAACATGGTGTAGACAATGGAACATATACTTAGTAAACTTTAATTCTGCTAGCTCAGAAATATGTTTATTCAACCAAGTTAGTAATAACAATATTCTTTGGCATAAAAGACTAGGTCATGTTAACCTTAAGAACATCTCTAAGCTATCTAGGGACAACCTTGTCAAAGGATTGCCTTCTGGCCCCTACAAGAAGGAAAGCCTATGCAAGGCTTGTCAAGAAGGCAAGCAAACTAAAAATAGCTTTAAGTCAATTAATAAGTCTGAGTTTGAGTTAACTGGATACTCAGATGCTGACATTGCTGGATGCAGAGTAGACAGAAAAAGTACCTTAGGAACATGTCAGTTCCTTGATATGAGACTAGTCTTATGGTTTAGCAAGAAACAGTCATCTGTGTCTACATCAACCGCTGAAGCAGAATATATAGCTTCTGGCAGTTGCTGTTCCCAGATGCTATGCATTCAAAACCAACTCCTAGACTATGAGTTCAACTTAAATAATTCAACTCTATTATGTGACAACACAAGTGCTATATCCATAGCACAAAATCTAGTCCATCACAGTAAGACCAAGCATATAGACATTAGGTATCATTTCATAAGAGAGTGTGTAGACAAAAATAAAATTAATCTTGTCTATATCTATACTGATTTATAAAGGGCAGATATCTTCACCAAACCGTTGGATGAGAGAAATCATTGTTCTTCATAAATCAGCTTGGAATAATAAACGGAGAAGACTTAATTTGATTTCTGTCTACGGTCGACGAATTTTTCAAAGTTCGTCGAACGGTGATCGACGAATAGAGAAAGGTTTGAGAGAAATCATCGAACAGAGCTCGACGAACTCTCTGTGAGTGAAGCTATTTTCGTCGAACGGAGTTCGCCGAATTTGCTTCAGAAAACTTTAGTCGAATGGAGCTCGACGAAATGTTTTCAAATCTTCTGACGGAGATCGACGAATTTTTTTAACTATAGAATATTTCGTCGACCGCAGTTCGAAGAATTTTTTTATTTTTCACTAAACGGAGTTTGTTGATTCATATTCTGAAACACCTTATATCTAGGTTTTTCTTCGACCTCCATCCCGCGCTTTCAGTTCTCTTGCACTTGATCTCCTTTGTGTTTGTTGCAAGCGAACTCATGGAGATTCCAGCAGGCAGTCTTGGAGCAATGAAATTTGATACAGGCTTTGACATCGACTTTGAGTCATTTCAACACTCAGATCCTATCTTCCTGGAAATTCTGAAACTGCTTGAAGATCAGCAGTTAAAGTATCTGATGACCACAAGAATCAAGATAGCTGGAATAGAAATAAGAGAATGGGTTTACACCTCCTCCTCCCTAGATAATGACACCATGACGGGAACCATATCGGGTAATGAAATATCTCTTACCCCCCGCCGTCTTAACAAACATTTTTGGATTAGTTAATGGTGAAGATGATTTAGAGATTGATACTAATGAATTTAATGAGATGTTGAATAAAATGATAAAGAAACATTTGTCTGCTGAATACAAGTTTCTAGCAGATGTTGTAGGCAAGGTACTGCTGGGAAAACACATAGCCCATTACTACATCACTAGGCATCAATTCCTGGTGATGTGTGCTGTTGTGAATAAGAAGCCTGTAAACTGGGCCAAGATTCTGTTTGATATGATCAGGAAGAAAAACACCAAGAAATAGGTGTGTTTTGGAAGGATTCTGGGAATCTTCCTTCAGGCAAAGGCTATTGAATCCCTGGTCACACCGACCATATTCATTAATGCATCCAAGAGGATAACTTGTGCCCTCTTTGGTAGGTGGGAGAGGAATATCACCAAGCCCTCCAAGGCTTCCTCCTCTTCCTCCAGACCGTCTGACAGTACAAGGGCTACTCTAGCTACTCCCCACCCTGCTGAAGATGTTCCACCTCCACCTCCTCCAGCCTCCCCAATTCATCTCTCCTCACCAGTTCATACCACAGTCCCTACTCCTACACCTCCATCATCTCCAGTGCACCATCCTCAAACTCATATTCACTCTCATACATCACCTCCCTCACCCCATGGTAGACCAACTCCATCACAACATGGTACACCAACTCCATCACAACATGGTACACCAACTCCATCACAACATGGTACACCAACTCCATCACACCCTGGTACCCCACCCTCATCTCCTCTACCAACACATCTAGCCAACATACCCCTTTCCGACCTCCTCTCACTCCCTTCTTTTGCCCTATTATCATCCCCCCCTTCATACTCTATCACCTGTAGATGAGCAAATGCCAGACTCTCTACCTTCCCATCCACCATCATCTTCCATCCATACTTCTGTATCCACTCAGACACCTTCAAAGTTCATGCCATTGGACTCTCCTTTCATTCCATCTCTTCTGGGAATGCTTACTCCCCTCATCAAAAACCTCATAGCAGAGGTTATTTCACCTCTTGCTTCTTCAATCTCCTCCCTTGCTGCTCAAATCTCTGCCCTCTCTGTCCCACCTTCTTCAGTCAGGTACCTGGCTCCAGTGACTACTAAAACCAGATAGGGGGAGATACTCCATGAAGAAGTAGCTCCAGTCCCAGTAGAATAAGAAGCAGAAGCAGCGGCAGCAGCAGAAGCAACCGCAGTAGCAGAAGAAGCAGCAGTAGCAGAAGCAGCAGCATAAGCAAAAGCAGCAGATGATTTGATTGATTTGATTAATTTTATTGAATCTGATATGGATTTGGATGAGACAGATACAGTTGAAATAAACACTGTTGGTGATTACATTATCAATCTCACAGTGGATTTATTCTTTTTATTGAACACTTTTGATACAGTTTATTTAAAATTTCTTCCAGAAGACAGCATAAAGCCATCCATGGCTATAGTTCCCTACACCTCTCCAATAAGCCCCAAAGTTGTCATGCAACTCAAGGCTAGTTTTGCAAGTATAGAGGCTCCAGTTATTCCGTCTCCACCAAGAGAAGAATCTTTCATTGATTCATCCCCTCCCATAGCCATCTCTCCTCCAACATTCATTATGGATGATAGTCCCATGCCTGATCTAGATGAGTTGATCATGGCAGATATTGAAGAAGAAAGTAAATTAGTTGTTGAAAGCACTGATGCATATAGTTCTCCAGCTCCAGCTCCAGCTCTTCCTCCTGCTCCTCCTCAAGCTAAAAAATTATTGATATCTGCAGAAGCCTTAATAGAAATTAATGCCTTATATGATAATCCTCAGGGATCTTCTGATGATGAAGATGAGGAAGATGATTCTTCTGATGATGAGCCAAAGTCCAAAAAGAAAATCTCTAAGAAAAGGAAAGCCCCTCCAGCAGCTGCTCCAAAACCAAACCCAACTCATGATACCCCTTACTATATTCTTCAGAATATCACTCCATACAACGGTATGCCATCTTGGATGTGGTTATCCAAGAATCAGCAGAAGGACAGGAAGAAAAGCAGGAGATACTCTCCTCCTCCACCACAGAGATACAAGAAAGATCCTCCTCCTCCACCACCTACTACTAGTGCTTCAGGTACTTCCTCTCAGAGACCTACCCAATATCAAACTTATCACAGACAGCAGGGTTGATCCTCTTCATATTCTGGAAGCAGCCAGCACAGGTACTCTTCAGGCAAGCAGCATCAACATCAACAACAACAGCAACATCTACAGCAAGCTCATGAATATCAAAAAGTTGACTGTCCAAAAAGACCCGAACCTCCTCTTGTTCCTTTTGAGGATCCTGAAACAGCTACTACAGCTAGAATGATCAGGTTTCAGGAACTAGTTTGACTATTTATGATAAACAAGGCAAAAGCTGAAGCAAAGGATGCCTCACAATGCTCAACAATGTCCAAGTACAGGAAAGAGGAACTAAACAGGTTTGCAAAAGCTAATAAATTCTTTAATGTTGATGATTTTATGAAATTGCATCCAGAGGCTGATGTGCCAAGGGCTACTTCCCTCAACATCATTGGAGTTGTTGATATGACCATGATAAAGAGTCAAGCAGCTGATCCAAATAGCGAAATTAAGTTCACTCAGCCTGGTGATAGAGCTAAGGAGGATAAGCAAAAGGAGTCAAAGAAGAAGAAATAAGTTTAAACTGTTTAGACTTTTTGTATGTCTTAAAAACTGTTTATTTACATTCTATCACAAAGCTACATTGTATAAATATCTGCTGCATGTTTTCAATTTTCTTGCCA
This sequence comes from Platanthera guangdongensis, assembly GCA_039583875.1. NCBI lineage: Eukaryota > Viridiplantae > Streptophyta > Magnoliopsida > Asparagales > Orchidaceae > Platanthera > Platanthera guangdongensis. Next base: position 159,285,724 of record CM077162.1, on the reverse strand, counting down.
GATATATTTTTCTGCTTTGTGATTGTTTTTTTTTGTGTTTGTATTAGTGACTTCACCCAAATAGGGAGAGATTGTTGGATCCCTAGTTTGATTTGGGCTAGGTTCACTAATTAGGATGTTTGACCCAACTTGTATAGCCAGGGTCATGTCTTTGTGTCTTAGAGTTTAGGCTAAGTCCTTAGAAACAACCACACATGGACCAGCCAAAAGAAGACAGCAGAAGACTCAAGACTTCGAAGAAAATCAAGTTCAGAAAAGTGAACTCGACGTTCGTTGAACTTAGCTCGATGAAAGTCGTGCTCCGCTCGACGAACTCAGAGTAAATTCTCGGAGTTGAGCTCGACGATATTTGAGCTCAGGTCGACGATTTCTGGAAGCTCAACTTCAACACATTAAGTCCAAAATCCTTTCTCTGAACTCAGGTCGACGAATTTGCATTATCAGCTCGATGAACTTAGAGCACAGAATTGACAAGATTTATTAGAAAGCAGTTTGTCGTTCTCAGGTCGACGAACTTGGATCTCAGCTCGACAAACAACATTTATCAGGTCGGCGAACTTGGATCTCAGCTCGACAAACAATATTTATCAGGTCAATGAACATGATTTCTCAGCTTGATGAACATTGGACTCAGGTCGACGAAATCTGTTCTTTGCTCAACGAATTCTGTGTAGATCCGGACTTGGATTTTTCCTTCTTTTGTCCTTATTCTATTGCAGTAATTCCTGAATAATCAATGCTTAATATTCTCTGAATATAACTATTAGACGCAGCATTGATTATGGTATTCATCAGGATTATTGTTTGCCTCTTTTCAATAGGACAGTTTGGGAAATCCATTAATGCAGATATTCTATCCAGTTGTATTACATTCTCCAGGCCGTCATCAATCAATGCAGACAATTCAAAAATTCAAAAGAGAAATTTGACTGATCATATAAAAGAGATTTTCTCTCTTTCCAACAGATAGAGAATCCAGACCAGAAAGAAAAGACTAGGCACACAGAGAAGATCAACAACAACAACAACATTCTAATCCTTCTCTGTGTAGAAAATAATCTGGTTTTCACTTTGACATTGCTGAAGAAGAAGAAGAAGAACATTCATTCCAAATCAAGAGTCCCCGTCAACCTTCACTCCAGGATTCTTCAAGGACAACAAACCACTACCAGTCAAGAAGTTCCTGGATCTGTTCAAATCAAGGTTGAAGATAGAAGACCTACACCCTGAAGTAAAGCTCCAATCTTGCTGAATAACTCAATATCTCAGGGGGAGGTTTAACAATATCAAGATCCACTTGTATTCTCAGTTGTTTTGAGAAAGAGAAGACTCCATAAATCTCTCACCCCCTCACTGTACAAAGAGTTCTTTAACTCCCTTCAAAAGATATTCCATTGGTTGCAATTCACCTGATCAAAAGACTTGAGGTGGTTTTTGAGCACCTGATCAAAAGCTCATTGGTGGCAGTCACCTGATCAAAACCTGTAGTGGATTCCTACCAGGGTGGTAGAAGAGTGGATGTACCCAGGTTGGGGAACCACTATAAAGTTCTTGTGTCGTCTGGTTGCCTTTTTTTCTTTTTTTGTTCTTGTTGTGCCTGTGTTCGTTTAGTTTTTGCTGTGAATGTGTTATATTAATTTATCCTAGGTTATATCTTTGTTTACAGTAATTATTAGTATATATTATTTGCTCAACTCTGAAAATTTTATAAACAGCAAAAGATTTAAAGATACTCTATTCACCCCCCCCCACACCTCTAGAGTATATCAGGTCTAACCCTCACTTTCAGCTTTTCCTGGTCTCTTAGGGTTTACCTTAATCTTGATGTCCTCAATCTTAGACTTAAGTGTGTTTTGAGAAGAAGACATCTTAACATTGGAGAAGAATTCTACTACCTCTTCTCTAAGAATGGTGGAGGGTTCAAATAGGGTGTATTCCAATCCTGAGGACTCAGTCATCCTTATGACTTCTCTAATCTCAGAAGATTCATGAATGAATCCATTTCTGACTATTTCATAGCCATCCAGGAGCTCCTTTGAGATCTTCGGCGCCATTGAAGCAGTACGGCGAGATGCTGAGAAGGGTTTTATCTCAACGGCAGGAGTTAAGACTTTTTAGAATAGTGAGGCTTTTCGTTTTATGTCGCCCTTATATATATTTTGAAAACGTTTAATTACTTTATCATACGATTAAGTGATTAATCATGTTTGTACAACCCTGTGTTCATCGAGCGGGCCACGCCAGGAAAATCGAGCGAACCAAGTTCCACGGCCCGCACCCAAGCAACAAGCAGGCATGCGGCAAGAGGCTGGTCCGCTCCCGCTCTGTTCAAGCGAGCGAGCCAGGAAAGACGACTCCCCAACCCCTCCCGCTCGCTCAGAGAATCATCGACCGGAGCGGGGGGCGCCATTCGTCGAACCGGTACTCGCGGATGGGTTCGACGACCCGCGATCTGCGAGCCGTTCTAATGGTCACGATGGCCGCCAGCCCGTTCCCTATTCGCGACCTGGCCGCCTATCCGCCTCGGCAGAGGACTAGCGGGTCGCTGTGGCCCGTCTCGCACTCACCCAAGAAGAATAGGCGAGCCGCTAGAGCCAGGTCGCGCCCGCCTCTCGCGGAGAGGGATTGATGGCGAGCTGACCTCCCCATGGGTGCGAATAGCTTCTCAGAACAGCGGAGCCACACTGTTGGCAGACCAGGTTGGACTGCACATAGCTGTTCAAAACAGCGGAGTTTGGCTGTTGGCAAACCCAACCAAGGGTTTTCTAGTAATTTCAGGTCAGTTCTTTTGGTTATTGGCAGTTCAGATTTCTAAAAACTATAAATAGAACCCAAGGGGGGCACCTCAGGACACGCTCTCATACTCTCTTGCTCCCCGATTTAGTAGTGCTTCCTGAGGTAGCCTTAGCTCGGCCAGTGGCTAAGGAGGGGAGGTATTCTCTAGTCTTCTGGGTGTGTGGTGGGTCCTCCCCGCCGAGCCCCTTGGGTCGATTTCTCCTTGTTTTCTCTGTTGTTTTGCTTGCAGGAGTGAAGTAGGCGCGAGACCACCCCTTCCCCAAGGGTCAAACTCCACAGGAGACCGATTTTCGGTTTCAACAATGTTAGCTTAAGAATGTACTTTAGGGTTTAAATATTATTTCTCGCTTCCTGTTATAAGACAGTGCACCAAACTCTGAACGCAGTTCGACGAAATCTTAACTGATTTCAACGAATTTTGAACTCAGTTCAACGAAATTGGACTTAGCCAAATTTCTCAAACTCTGAGCTTAGTTCGACGAACGATTAGCTCAGCTCAAAGAATTCTGAACTAAATTCGACGAATTTTGAACTCAGTTCAACGAAATTGGACTTAGCCAAATTCTTCAAACTCTGAGCTTAGTTCGACGAATGATTAGCTCAGATCGACGAACGCTAAACTCAGTTCGACTGATTCTGAACTGAGTTCGGTGAACTCAGATACTTGTTGTATGGCAAATTCCTGCCTTTCCTTCATCTTCACTTTGTGACCACCTGTCACATCACTATTTTGATGTACCCTATTATCCAAATATTTTATCAATTTTGAGTAGAGTGAAGACCTATTATGCTAATAAGATAGTTTTTTATTAACAGACTTATTATCCACTGGTTTACAGGTTATTTGAGCTAGAAACAAATCTTCAAAATTTAATAGTGCAGATAATCTGATAAATAAGTAAATCACTATTCTCCAACTGATGCTCTTGATTAGTTTTAACTTAAGCACATCTAACTTAATTCATGAATTTGTAAACTTAGTCTCTATACAAGAGAGAGAGAATTACCTTGAGGTTTGTTGCCTCTAGCTTTTGAGGATTACACACTTAACAACCTTAACCTTTGTTTATTGCTTTAGATGGAACATATTCTTTGAGCAATCATCCTATCCCAGACATTTGCCTGGAACATTCATTGTCCAAATACCAAGTCTTATCTAGACAGGTATTTGGACTAACCTGCAAAACAAAAAATTCATTTACCCTTAGGCACCTAATAATTATTGGATCCTAGGTTCACATTAGCCTGAAAATAAGCTTATCTTCCTGCAGTATTCCTGACAGGTTGGCAATCTCTGGACACTGAAGGATTGTGCCAGCAATCTACAGCATAGTGGCCCACTTTGCCATAGCACCAGCACTCTTGTACATGATATCTCCTTTTCTGTTTAGGAGCAGCATTTGGCTGGACTGCTCCCTGAACAGTGGGAAGATGTGTTGTTATATATCTCTGATTTCCTTCAGCAACAATTTGACTGAAGGTAAGTCTTTCAGCTGATTATTTTGGTCTTTTCTGAGAGCCACCAGCTACATGTCTCTTTTCAGCTAACATGCATCTAACAGTATTAGACATTGTCATTCCAGCCTTGCCAGAAAACCCACCTTGAGTCACTACTTTTGTTGGATGACTCAGATTTCCTGCAGCAGCATTATCCTTGAGTTTTGGGGCTGGGGAACCAAAAACAAATGGTCCAGGATGAGCCATAGCCTTGGGTTTGAGGATGTAGTCTCCATCCGATAGATGTCAGACGGGTTCAAGTGCCGACACTTCGCTATCACACTCAGGGAGAAGGCAAGGGAGTGGTTCCATCAGCTACCGGCCAGCTCCATCTACTGCTTCGAGGACCTATGCCGGGGGTTCATGCTGAGGTTCACTACCTCGAAGAAGAGGAAGAAGGAGTCTGAGTCCCTATTCCACTTCAAGCAGGCGGTGAACGAGACGTTGGGAAGCTACGTGGACCGGTTCCAGGAGGAGGTTACTCAGGTCCAAGAGATGTCAGACCATAGTCTGATGATGGCATTTACCCTGGGCCTACAGCAGGGGTTCTTCCGGATGGAGCTGAAGAGAGTTCCCCCCCCCCCTCTCCTATAAGGAGCTGATGGAGAGGGCGGCAAGAGAAGTTGACGGGGAGGCGTCGAACCCGGAGTTTGCAAGGAAGCTGGCCAAGTGGGCCACGGAGGAAGAGAAGGAGACAAGAGGAGGGAGAGGACGGGAAGAGAGAAGAGGAGAGCCTCGGCAGAGGGAGCAAAGGTAGCTCCAGTGGCAGCAACAGCCGAGGTGGGGGCGTCAGGAGCCCGACCATCGACTGGGCTGGAGACCTGAGTGGCAAGGGCAGGGTCCACAAAGGGGATACCACAGAAGGGATCACTACCAGGGGAGGCAAGATCAGTTCCACCCTCCAGGCTGGAGGCAGGCCCAAAGGCCCCGGCTTCCCGATCAAGAGGAGGCAATGACCATAGCCTTGGGGGTGAGGAGGGGAATGATGAGGAGGAGGAGGAGAGAAGTGAGGGTGGAGTTGCCCTATTGTGACTTCCATCAGGAGGAGGGGCACACAACAGCCACGTACCCGGAATTTCTTGAGATGAGAGGGAATAGGGAGCAGCAGCAGCAGCACGGGCGACAAGAAGTGAGGATTGAGGAGGTCCTGCCTCGGGCGGAGGAGGATCGTTGCGAAGACCGGGTGGATGTTCGAACCCGAGGAGGGATCGGAGTAATCCACGGGGGAGTGGGGGTCGAGGCTTCCCGCTAGGCGAGTCTCCACACCATGTACCGCCGGAGCGTTTCCTCCACTTCCCAGACCCCGCCTCCGGAGGAGAGGATCAACTTCTCTAGGAGCGACATGCCAGATCACGAGGATCCATTCTGTGATGCGCTGGTCATCAAGGCATCCATCGAGAATTTTACCGTCTCTCGGATCCTCATGGACAACGGGAATTCCGTCAACGTCGTCTTTAAAAGGGCGTTTGACGCGATGAAGGTGGAGGCAAAGAGGGTGCTCGCCTCGGATGGACCCTTGTTTGGGTTTTCAGGAGAGAGGAAGGAAGTGGAGGGAGGAGTAGGCCTCCATGTTACCTTGGGTGGCAGTCCAGAAACTGCAGGTTCATCATTGTGGACGCCCCCAACAGCTACAGTGCCATCTTCGGGAGGCCCCTTATCAACGCCTTCCGCTGCGTCCCCTCATCTTTCCATCAGTGCTTGATGTTCAACACTGAGGGGGTCCAGGTTAGGTTCAGGGGGGACCCAAAGGTGGCGCGGGAGTGTTATGTCACTGCGGCGAACACCATCTCCTAGCAGGAGGGAGCCGAGGAGATGGGGTGAAGGATGGAGGAAGCTGAGCAGGAAGCGGGAGGGGAGGAGCTGGAGATGAAGAGCTGCGCAGAGGAGGAGGCAGCAGGAGGAGACCTGGAGGAGGTGGCCGAAGTGATGGCCGTAGGGGAGGAGATGGAGGTAGAGGTCCCCGTCCCGGAGGAAGGGGATGCTGAAGAATGGGGAAAGCAGTCCAGGCTAGAGGCTGCGGAAGAAGTGGTGGAGCTGGAGGTGCTCACCCGTGGAGGCAGGATGGAGAAGATCCGCGTCAGCGGGGGCTGACTCCGGAGGATCAAGGCAGGATGCTGGAGTGCATCCAGAAGAACGTGGACATCTTCGCTTGGAACGTCGCGGAGATGCCGGGGGTTGACGCGGATGTGGCCTGCCACCGCCTCAACCTGGACCCGGGAACACGCCCCGTTCAATAGAAGAAGAGGTCCACTGCGGACAAGCTAGCGGAGCCTATCAGGGAGGAGGTGGCGAAACTCCTCAAGTCCGGCTTTGTGTCTGCGATCCAATACCCCGGCTGGGTATCCAACGTGGTCATGGTCAAGAAAGGAGACGGCCGGTGGAGGATGTGTATCGACTTTTCTTTACTTAATAAAGCTTGTCCTAAGGACTGTTATCCTTTGCCTCAGATCGACGCGCTGGTTGAATCAGCCGTCGGTTTTTCTGTAATGAGTTTTTTAGATGCTTTTTCAGGTTATCATCAAATCAGGATGCACCCCCCGGACATCAAGGATGTCTCGTTCATCACAGGGGATGGATGCTACTGTTACAAGATGATGCCCTTCGGGCTAAAGAACGCAGGGGCAACCTACCAAAAGATGATGGATAGGGTCTTCAAGGAGCAAAGGGGGAGGAATTTGGAGGTATATGTAGATGAACTCATGATCAAGAGTCGGGGTGTGGACTCCCACCTCCGGGACCTGGAGGAGACCTTCTCCACCCTGCGCAAATACAAGATGCGGTTGAATCCCCTAAAATGTGTCTTCGGGGCTAGCAGGGGAAAGTTCTTGGGGCACCTCCTCACCCCCGCGGGGGTCGAGCCGAATCCTGATAAGTTCAAGGCTATCTTGGAGCTGGGGGCGCCACGGAATGCTAAGGAGGTATAATGGCTGACTGGGAAGCTAGTAGGGTTGAGTAGGTTCCTCTCCCGGGCAGGAGAAAAGTGCTCCCCCTTCTTCAAAACACTGAGGGGTGGTCAGAAGTTTAAATGGACCAAGGAGTGCGAGGAGGCATTCCAGGCCCTCAAGATGCAGTTGACTCAGGCTCCGCTACTCCAAGGGCCGAAGGAGGGGGAAGACCTATTTTTGTACCTCGGGGTCGGGGCAGAGGCCTTGAGCTCCGTCCTAGTTCGTGAAGAGGGGAAGAAGCAGCTCCCTATCTATTACGTGAGCCGGGTCCTGAGGAAGGCCGAGCTCCGGTACCCGATTTTGGAAAAGCTGGCTTTCGCCCTGATTATCTCAGCCCAGAGGCTGTGACCCTACTTCCAAGCACACTCAATCCGAGTGGTGACTGACCATCCCCTCCGCAACATCTTTGAGGGGGTGGAGCATTCAGGCAGGCTGGCCAAGTGGTCGGTGGAGTTGAGTGAGTTCGACGTCTCATTCGTTCCACGGCTCTCGATCAAAGCTCAAGCGATGGCCGACTTCTTGGCTGACTATGTGATTGAAGTGGCGGAGGAAGAGCTCACCCGTCCGGCTCCTTGGAAGGTGAAGGTAGACTGCGCCTCGGGGAGTCATTCCCTAGGAGTGGGGGTGATCCTGGAAAGCCCTCAGGGGACTAGAATTGAGCAGACGGTGGTGGTACACTTCCCCATTACGAACAATCAGGCCGAGTACGAGGCCGTGATAGCAGGGCTACGCCTGGCCAGGGAGCTGGGGATGTTGGACGTGGAGGTCCTCACCGTCTCCATGGTGGTATCTTGTCAGATCAATGGGGAGTTCGAGGCAAGGGAGCCCACCCTGCGATTATACTTAGCCAAAGTGAAGGGGGTCATAGGCGCTTTCCAAACCTTCTCCATCCGACACGTGCCCGGGAAATAAAATGAACAAGTCGACCAACTAGCAAAGCATGGTCCCCAGGTGGGGGGCACCATCACCGACCTATTCCGCCCCTCCATCGAAGAGGGGGAGCTCATGGAAATTGATCAACAAACTTCGTGGATGGACCCAGTTGTGACTTTCCTCTCCACGGGAGAGTATCCGGAGGGGACAAATAAGAAGAAGCTAAGGCACAAGTCAGTGTATTACCTCCTCCAGGACGGGCAGCTGTACAGGAAGACACTCTCGGGGATGTTGGCCCATTGCGTGGCCGAGGAGGAGGTACAGAGGATCTTGGAGGAAGTCCACTCCGGAGAGTGTGGGAGCCACTCCGGGAGTCGGACCCTTGAAGGGAGAATAGTCCGGCAGGGGTACTTCTGGCCCACCCTAAGCCAGGACGCCGCGGAGTTCGCGAGGAGGTGCCCTAAGTGCCAGCTGTTTGCCCCCCTCCAGCTACAGCCGGCCCAGCGACTCAAGAGTATCACGGCCCCCTGGCCCTTCGCAATTTGGGGAATGGATTTGGTCGGGCCGTTTCCCCAGGCCAGTGGGCAGAGGAGGTTCCTCCTAGTGATGATCGATTACTTCTCCAAGTGGTTGGAAGTGAAGGCACTGGCCAAGGTGACCTCCCAGGTAATCAGGAACTTTGTTTGGGGGGAGATCATCTGTCACCATGGGTTGCCCCAGGCCATTGTCACAGACAACGTGCCTCAATTCGCCAGCGTCGAGTTCACTAGCTTCTGCGAGTAGCTTGGAATCGACCTCAGGTTCGCCTCAGTCCACACCCCAGGAGCAACGGGCAGGTGGAGGCCGCGAACAAGATCATCGTCAACCTCCTCAAGAAGAAGGTGGAGAACTTGAAGGGGAGTTGGGTGGAGCAGCTCCTCGCGGTTCTTTGGGCCCTAAGAACCACCCCCAACACGGCCACTGGAGAGACCCCCTTCAAGCTCTCCCATGGGTGCGAGGCAGTGCTCCCCGTGGAATTTGACATCCAAACACCTCGAATCATCGCGGCCAAGGAAGGCAGAGAGGAATGGCGGGCAGAGAACGAGGAGGAGCTGAGGCTCTCCCTTGACATGGTGGAAGAGCTGAGGGACCTTTCCGCTATCCAACAGGAGGAGGTGAAAAGAAGAATGGTCAAATACTTTGACAAGCATGTCAGGATCAAGCAGTTCGTGGAAGGGGACTTGGTGTTGAAGAAGGTGGATGCAGCAGGGAGGTAGGCATCCGTAGGGAAGCTCAACCCCAGTTGGGAGGGACCATTTATTGTAAAGGAAGCTTTGAAGTCAGGAGGCTATCGACTCCAAAATGTAGAGGGCGAGACCCTGAGTCTCACCTGGAGTGGTGACGACTTGAAACGTTTTTTTCCCCTGAAGCATGTAAGCGATACTTTGATTATAATAAATTTCTTCAACACTCCAGTACTATCATAGCTAACCTGCATAGAGAAATAGAATGTGTTTGGACACCGAGCAGATCCCGCTGCCAGGCTCTCACCTAGCTGGCAGGGCCGGAAGTCACTCGGTGTCATCCTTGGCCTCGAGCAGATCCCGCTATCAGGCTCTCACCTAGCTGACAGGGCCGGAATTCACTCGATGGAATGTGTTTGGACCCCGAGCAAATCCCGCTGCCATGCTCTCACCTAGCTGGCAGGGTCGGAAGTCACTCGGTGTCATCCTTGGCCTCGAGCAGATCCCGTTGTCAGGCTCTCACCTAGCTGACAGGGCCGGAAGTCACTCGATGGAATGTGTTTGGAGCCCGAGCAGATCCCGCTGCCAGGCTCTCACCTAGCTGGCAGGGCCGGAAGTCACTCGGTGTCATCCTTGGCCTCGAGCAGATCCCGTTGTCAGGCTCTCACCTAGCTGACAGGGTCGGAAGTCACTCGATGGAATGTGCTTGGACCCCGAGCAGATCCCGCTGCCAGGCTCTCACCTAGCTAACAGGGTCGGAAGCCACTCGATGGAATGTGTTTGGACCCCGAGCAGATCCTGCTGACAGGCTCTCACCTAGCTGGCAGGGCCGGAAGTCACTCGGTGTCACCCTTGGCCTCGAGCAGATCCCGCTGTCAGGCTCTCACCTAGCTGACAGGGCCAGAAGTCACTCGATGGAATGTATTTGGACCCCGAGCAGATCCCGCTGTCAGGCTCTCACCTAGCTGGCAGGGCCGGAAGTCACTCTGTGTCATCCTTGGCCTCGAGCAGATCCCGTTGTCAGGCTCTCACCTAGCTGGCAGGGCAGGAAGCCACTCGACGGTATTTATAGTGGATTGGAGTCGCGAAGTTAACCGAAAAGGGGGTCTAACGTAACCTCCCAGCCCCCAAAATGACGGCCGAAAGGAGGCGAGAACCCATGCCGCATTACAAGAGGGTCAACCCACAAGAAATCCGATGAATTAGGCGAGCGACGAGCTGGCTCGCCTCTCCTGGTAAGCGAGTAGTCACCACAACGGGGTCGGGCTGCAGAGACAGGTCGCCACTAGCGGGACGACCGATCGGGTCTCCCATGACTCCTAAACCAAATTCGTAGGCGTGCGACCTCGTCAACATAACGCGAGATGAACGACTGCGAGCACGGAAAGGGAGAATTCACATCGCGCAATAATAGCAAATATGCATTTGAGGCGGGCGAGTAAGCATTTATAACAACATAAATAGATGAAAACCGCAAAGTCCAGGTGCGGATCGCACTTACATCTCAAACAACTAAAAAATGCATGAGGTATACATATAACAAGCGAATTTCAAATGCGCGAGGGCGATGTGAGATCCTAGGCGGGAAGTCCTAGATGGGCTGGTAGGACTTATCCCCGGGGTCCGGCACGGGAAGGAACAGCGTCGACACCACCTCGCTCGCCGAGAGTTCCGCGTTCTCGCTCTTGAGGAGGTCTGCACGTCGCAGCATCTGCATTGTGTACTTCGCGGCACTGGCGGTGTTCTTTTGCATCAACACCTCCAACTCGTAGTCGGAATGATGTTCGAGCGGGCAGGCTCCATTGGCTGGCGGAGGGGCAGCAGCGGCAGCCTCCAGCTCGCGCACCCGCGCCTCCAGTGCCGACTTGTCCTGACCAAGGGCGGCGATCTCAGCACCCATCCGGCTTGCTGTCGCCGCATCCTGAGAAAAGAAAAGGTCGTAAGGTGGGTTCGCGGAAGGAAGCGGTAATTGGGAGTAAGCACGTACCACCCCTCCCAAGTACTGCGTGAGGGTCTCCTCGGCCGCGTCGTCCCGCTTCCTCTGGAGATCCGCATCCTCCTGAGCAAGTTTCCGGGCCTCCTCCTTTTCGTCCGCCAGCTTCTTGAGAGAAGTGGCGTTCCGCTCCAGCTGGGTGCAGCGCCGCCCAACCATATGGGCCAACTCCAGGCCGTGTAGTTGGGCCCGCGCGCTTTCATGAACCAGTACTCGCGTCGCCTCCTTGTCGTAGATAGCGGCGTCCTCCCGTGAGTAAAGGCCAAACGAGAAGTTGTAGGCCTCCCCGCCGATGGTGTCCTGCTCCAACCAACTCGGCAACAGATTCGAGACCACCGCGCGATTTGATTCCTTGTCCCATAATAGAAGCGGGACGCCGAGCTCGTCCAGGTATTTCTCGCCGTAGCCGAAATTGCGGTGCCCTCTCGGCACCGGCTTCGCAGCAGTGTGCGCCCCATCGGGCGGCCCATAAGTGCCCGCCGCCCCACCGGGAGTGTCGCTGGTCGAAGCGACCAAGGGTGGGGAACCCTCGGCCAATTGCTCCGTCGGGGCCTTGCCTTTTCTCTGGCCCACGGCGAGTTGCTGCCCCGCAGTCTTCGCCATCTTGGGCAGGGGAGCAGGTTGTTCGCGGCTCGGCCGCTTCTTGGCAGGGACCGATGGGACATCGCGCTGGGCGGCGTCAGCGGCTTGAGCTCGGGCGAGGACCCCAGAGGCGACCCTAGCACTCTCGAAGGGGGGGGGGGGTGAAGGGGAACGTCTCGCTCGCCTGCGAAGAGGAGAGAGGGTGAAACTAAAGAAGAAAACGGCGAGACAGAGCAATGGCGAGTGGCTAACCTCCCCCAGGCGGGACGGCAGCTAGGCCATCGAGGTTGCGGCGCAAGTACGCGACCTCGAAGTTCTTCCCGGCAAAGAACCCCCACAAGTCGGCCTCGTGGCCCCCCAGGCTGGGCGGGCAGTAACTCGCCTCGCTGAGCTGCACCGGCGAGAAGGGGACGTTGCCAAAATCCCCCTTGACGAACAAGAACTTCTTGAGCCAGTTGTGACTCTTATTAACGGTCTCCCGCACCTTGAGGTGGGCGCTGGAGAAATAGGTGGTCCCGTCCCGGTTCGCGCGGAAGGAGAATAATTTGCGGAAAACCGCCAGACTAAATTCGATCCGCTCCTCTCGCAAAAAGCAGGCGAACCCTACCATGACGGCCACGATGTTTGGGGTCATCTGGCCGATGACAACCCCGAAGTATTTCAACACTTGACGCACCTCCGGCCACAGAGGAAGCTGAAGACCCACCTCAAAGTGAGCCAGAGGAATGACGAGCTCGTCCCTGGATAGATCATTGATCTTATCCCCTTCCCCGGGCCGTCTCGCCGAAAATCCAGGCGGGACGTGATCGCCAAGGGCGTCTAAGTACTCGCACTCTGAGATAACGGCATGGGGGAAGTCATGCTCCGAGAAGGTCCAGACGCATTTACTCCTCTCGTCCGCATCGCCGCCGCCGCCACACATTTCACAAACGACCACCGATCGAGCGAGACAGATCCAGAAGGCGAACACGAGCCGCGCTTCGCAAAGAGCAGGAGAGGGTAAAGTGCTTTGAAGCGGTGGGAGGACAAGAACCGGCAAGGCCTATTTATCGGAAGAAAGAAAGAGCGGGAAAATTTCCCGCCGACAGGAATAGTGCGTGTAGCAAAAATCGGGCCTGACGGTTCGACTTCCCGACCCGCAGTCGCACCGACAAGACCATTCAGGAGCGGGTCTCGCCCGTCCGCATCCGCGCAAGGAACAAGTGGGCGAGTCACGGCCCGCGCCCGCCCAGGATTCTGAGCGAGTCAGGGAGACTCTTAGCCGACAAGCTCCTCGGCCCGCTCCCGCTGCAATCAGGATGGCGGGTTGAGCGAGTCCATCCTCTGACCCGCACTCGCCCGAGGATGGGGGCGAACGGAGGGCGCGGGTACACTCGAGCCCGCCCAGCGGAGAATAAAAGCAGCAACATGGTGAGAATGACATGCATCAGAAATCAAAAACCAGACCCATAGGTCGGCGGGGAGAGTCGCAAATAGTTACAGATACAGAATGAGTCTTTGAAATAATAGTACCCCCACCCCCCTCCGAGCGAGCCGACTCGAAGCACAGACACGGCCCGACCAGCGACATTCCGCGAACGGGGAGAATAAAGGTGGATCAGTACTGGATCCACTTCCATCTGCCCCGCCGTTGCGTTCCGGTTCGCGGCGGCACGCGAGGATAATGATAATCGCTGATGAATTGTAAATATACGTATTTTTGTGCACATTAATTTTGTCGTTTTCATTTATTTTCGTCGTTTTTACTTATTTTTGTTCAATAAAATGCTCTTATTCTTGTAAATTTACTACTAACTTATTTTATTTTATTTTTCAGAAAAATTCAAAAATCTGCCAAAATTGGGCAGTACACGCCCGTGTTATTTTGATCACGCCCGTGACCAGGGCGTGACAGCTCAAAATCCCGTGAAGTTGCAAATTTCTGAAGTAAAAACTTGACACGCCTGGCGACACGCCCGTGTCACCCGACGCGGGGCGTGACAGAAGCCCGTGTCCACTCCACTCGACTAATTCAGTTCAACGATCGTCGAACCCGCAACACGCCCAGAGTCACGCCCGTGACCTAGGGCGTGACTCAAACTCAGCTCGACGATTTCAACTCGACACTTTTCGCTCGACGATTGTCGAGTGTCGACACCAAACGACACGCCCAGCGTCACGCCCGTGGCCTGGGGCGTGACCATTCCACCTGGCTCGACAAGACCTGCGCGGCGACTTTCGGCGCAACCCGCGCCCAGTTCTACCTCGCCGACACGCCCACCGTCACGCCCGTGACCAGGGGCATGACCAACGCGAGACCGACACGTGTCCAGCCCGAAGTCAACTTGGCCATCAAATCGCCGGCCGCCTTCACAAACAGTAGTGACACGCCCACCGACACGCCCGTGTCGAAGGGCGTGCACTTTGGTTTTTTTTCCTATAAATTCCTCACTTCTGTAATGACCAAGGGTTCACATTTTTGAGCCACTTTAGTGTGTTTTGTGGGCTGCATCTGTGGATTCCCTTGCTATGTAAGTAGATTTCACCCCCCTTTTCTTTCATGTTTGTTTTTTCTTTACCTTTAGCTTTGTAATAGCTCTGTAATAGTTTCCTTTAATCAATAAAAATGTTAGTTTTTCTCTTCTTATTTGGCTTTGGAATGAACTCATGTGCCCACTTTTCTTCTCATTTTATCTTTAGTTTCTCCTTTGTTTTTCTCTTTATGAAAAGTGTGTGTGTGTGTGTGTGTGTGTGTGTGTGTGTGTGTGTGTGTGTGTGTGTGTGTATGAGTGTAACATGTTTAATATTCATGTTTTTAACTTGTCTTCATGTTAGGTTTTGTAGTAGATTTCATTTCCAAGTTAGGTATAATAAGTTTTCCTTATTTTCATCATGTCCTTTTCTTAAGAGCCATATGCTTTCATTCTTATGAATTTATAAAAGAGTATTGAAAGTGAATTTGATTTTTTTACTTAGCTTTGTTTTGTAGGATTGTAAAACTTTTTTTGTTATTTTCATTTTCTTTTCACTTTTTAATAGCTTTTATGAAAACATAAGAATGAAAATCTTGTTATTTTAATTTTTAAAGAACTTTGTTTTTTTGATTTGTTTTGAAAAACTTTTGTTCTCTTAAAATTTTATTTTGTTCTTTTTATTTTTTTTTGGTAAAATCTAAGTATAGAAAAGTAGTAGTTTTAATTTTTAGGTAACTTTCATTTTGTGTTCAAATCTGTGTGTGAGTGTATGAGAATAATCTTTATGCTTTCTTTAATTTATGAAGAGTGTGTGAGTGTAGGTGTTAAATTTTCATGCTTTATTTCCATGCTTTATTTTATTGCTTTCTTCAATTATGTAGAGTGCGTGTGTGTAGGAGATAAATTTTCATGCTTTATTTTATCGCTTTCTTCAATAACGTAGAGTGCGTCTGTGTAGGAGATAGTTGTATTGCTTTCTTTCAATTATGTAGAGTGTGTATGTTAGCGTTTATTTTCGCCTACTCGCTAGGAGTTAAATGGCCGGATTTTGTTTACCGCCTGCTCATTTGAGTTAAATGGCTGGTCTTTTATTTTTCTGTAATTATTTTAGTAAGACTTGTAATTGTATTTATTTCCGCCTACTCGTTAAAAGTTAAATGCCGTGCCCTTTATTTCTCGCCTACTCGTTTGAGTAGGACTTGTAATTTTCCCTTTTTGTAACTTAGTTTCTGTTTTATTTATAATTTGGAGTGTGCGTGAGTTCTTGTTTTAGCTAACTTTTCAACTTTCTAAATGTTTGTTATTTTCTTTATGTCCTCTTCTTATAATCATTTAGCGTTTAATTTCGAACTCGCGCCTCACTAAATTATAAAGCCGTCCCCATACCGATGTGTGGCATTGGGACATTTAAAATGATTTGTAATAATTAAAGCTCTTTATTTTCACTTTAATTTAAGGACTTAAGGTTTACCCCGGGTTAACGACGCGTAGGACCACAAATCGATGTGTGGGCCCTATTTCCGTTATCCATACACTAGCTAGCCGAGAGGCCGTGTGTATGGACAGATCACCCCTGGGTAAATAGAGTTGCGTGCATACCCTCGAGTGAGGACAAGCGTAATTCTACCGGATTGGGTTCCCCACCCAATAGCGGGGTTCTTAGCGTAAAACGGGCGTTAAGAGGAATCCTTCGTCGGAATAACGTTCGGTCGAATAGTCTTAACGTTCAGGTGAGCGATATCCCTATAGCTAGGTGAGCTCACATTTGTGGAACCTCCACGACCAAGTTGCCTTTTATTAATTTGAAAACTAAGTCCTATAATTATTAAAAATTATTTTAGTCTTAATCTGATTCGATGCCGGGCGTTAACCCTTCATCGAATATTTTCTAAATCGTTTTTTTCGCTCCTTTACTTTTTCCGTCTTTACTTAATTAAAAAATCCACATTACTTTCAGTAAAATAATAGTCCTCCCAGAGGAGTAAGAATAGTCAACACGACCCCGAGAACAATACGACCTCGGTATTCCCCCGAATATCGAGTACTACTTGCGATAGGTGCACTTGCCTCCTGTAGCAAGCCCGCGGCGATCGACTCACCGAACCAACCACAGTAAGAGTCTGTTTGCGGGCCCATCAAGTTTTTGGCGCCGTTGCCGGGGACTCTTCTTCGAGTTTCTATTTCGAATTCCGGAGTCTATTACTTTTACATATTTTCTATAAACTAAAAAAAACTAAAAAAAACTAAAAACTTTATTTTAAATAAAATCAAAAAAAGGAGAGTTTATTTTGTTTTATTTGTTTTTCTCCTTGGGTATATGACCCGTGGACAACCCTCCGAGTTTGAAGATTTTGACTTCGACCCTGAGATCGAACGCTCCCTTGCGCGTATTCGATCTCAACGCCGAATTCCTTCTTTAGACCCCGAAGAATCTATCGGCGAACCCTCTGTTGTAGTTATGGCCGCCCCTAACCCTACCCCGGCGGCCGAGCGTACTATGTCTTATTACGCCCAGCCTAACCTGGATGATACTGGGTCTAGTATTGTTCGCCCTGCGGTGGCGAATAATAATTTTGAAATAAAGTCAAGTGTCATTCAAATGGTCCAAAACGCCATGCAGTTCGATGGACTGCCGGATGAGGACCCGAATGTCCACTTGTCCAACTTTCTGGAAATATCCGACACCATCAAGATTAATGGTGTTACTGATGACGTCATTCGCTTGCGCTTATTTCCTTTTTCCCTTAAGTCCAAATCCAAGGCGTGGTTGAATGCCCTCCCGCGAGGATGTATCACCACGTGGGCTGAGTTGACGGAACGGTTCCTAACGAAGTACTTTCCGCCCGCAAAAACTGCAAAGTTGCGGGCGGACATTTCTTCATTTGTGCAAAACGATCCTGAGTCTCTATACGAGACTTGGGAACGGTTTAAGGAATTCCTCCTCCGGTGCCCGCACCACGCGCTGCCAACGTGGTTGCAAGTTCAAATTTTTTATAATGGGCTGAATTTTCATACGCGTCAAATGATTGACGCGGATGTCGGGGGTACAATAAACAACAAAACCCCCGAGGCCGCCCAGGCTTTATTCGAAGAGATGGCTATGAACGCCTATCAATGGAACGTCCCGCGGGGACGCCCAAAGCCGGCGGCAGGTCTTTTTGAAGTGGATGCCACTGCTCTCTTAACCTTTCAATTTGAAAGGTTAACAAAGCAGGTGGCGGAGATGTCTGCTGCCTCCTCCACTCCGCCATGTTTTATTCCCCCTAACGTCTGCGCGGCTGAAGAGTTCGTGGACTTCGTGGGAAATTCGGGTCGTCCTTCCTTCAACTCCAACAACAACCCTTATAGTAATAACTATAATCCGGGTTGGAGGAATCACCCAAATTTTACTTGGAGCAACCCGAACAATGCTCAGCGTCCCCCTATTTCTTATGCGCCCGGCTTTCTGCCGCCTCCTCCTCTTCCAAAACCCTCCCCGATGGAGGAAACCTTTTCGAAGTATATTGCGTCCAACGAGTCAAATATCTGGAACATCACCGGATCGCTAAAAACTCTCGAACAACAGGTTAGACAACTAGCGAGGATGATGTCCGAGCGCGCGCTCGGGGCACTGCCGGGAAACACGGAGCCCAATCCGCGGGAGAACGCCAACGCTATAACCCTCCGTAGCAGAAAGGAGGTGGTCGATGCAAAACGGACCGACCCTCAGGTACATATTTCACCTCCGACCCCTCTTCCCCTTTCTTCGATTACGCCGCCTTTACCAATCTTAAAAGAAAAAATTATTTTAAACAAGGCCCTTCCATATCCGCATAAGTTAGATAACGAGCGTAAGGACGCGCAATATGAAAAATTTATTTTATTATTAAAACAAATTCACATTAATGTTCCTTTTTGCGAGGCTATCGCGCAAATGCCCAAATATGCGAAATTTTTAAAAGACTTACTTTCTAATAAACGTAAATTAGAGGATATTTCGCATGTATCTCTCAACGCTGTCTGCTCGGCGGCCCTTACTAATAAATTGCCCACAAAACAAAACGACCCGGGACGGTTTTCCATCCCGTGCCTTTTTGGCGATATATTAGTAAAGTACGC
The DNA here is from genome assembly GCA_039583875.1 of Platanthera guangdongensis. NCBI lineage: Eukaryota > Viridiplantae > Streptophyta > Magnoliopsida > Asparagales > Orchidaceae > Platanthera > Platanthera guangdongensis. Next base: position 159,267,264 of record CM077162.1, on the reverse strand, counting down.
CTTAGCTAATTTAGGGTCTAGCATTAATCTAATGTCGTTCTCGCTCTTTTTGCGTTTAGGTTTGGGTACTCCTAGTCCTACGAATATGCGCATCCAATTAGCGGATCGCTCGGTTAAGTTCCCTATCGGGGTAGTGGAGGATGTCCTTGTCCGAGTAGACAAGTTTACCTTCCCGGTCGACTTCGTCATCTTAGACATCGAGCAGGACGCCGAGGTACCAATAATACTCAGTCGCCCTTTTCTCGCCACCTCTCGCGCACTAATAGATGTTAGTAATGGTAGTCTTCTCCTCCGAGTAGGGGATGACCAAGTTACTTTCTCTATTAATCCCTCGATGGATAATTTGTCATCGAGCGACGATTTCTGCTATTCTTTAGATACCTTTTTTGGAGATCGTTCTTCTCCCGTTTTCGAGTTCGTATTTTTAAACAACGATATTTATGCGCTCGAAAATTTTAAATGCGATGAGGATACTTCTTTAGACTTGCCTTTCGAACCAATTGGTAAGAAAGACATAGGAATTAAAACCTCCCTAGAAGAACCGCCCATCCTAGACCTCAAACCCTTACCCGCCTCGCTCAAATACGCATTTTTGGGAAAAGGCGATACGCTTCCCGTTATTATTTCTTCGGACTTGAGTGATTCGGAGACTTCCGATTTATTGAAAGTTTTATTTAAACATCGCCACGCAATTGCGTGGCAAATCTCTGACTTAAAGGGGATTAGCCCCTCCTTTTGCACCCATAAGATCTTTCTTAACGATAATTGCCGCAAAACGATTCAGCCATAACGTCGTCTTAACCCAAACATGAAAGACGTCGTTAAAGCCGAGATTATTAAGTTATTAGATGCGGGGATTATCTACCCTATTTTGGACAGTGCATGGGTTAGTCCCGTGCATGTCGTGCCTAAGAAGGGCGGTCTAACCGTAGTGGCGAATGAGCATAACGAGCTCGTCCCAACTCGTACTGTTACGGGTTGGCGAGTGTGCATAGATTATAGAAAACTTAATGATGCCAACCGTAAGGACCATTTCCCTCTGCCTTTTTTGGACCAGATTTTAGAACGTTTATCCGGTCATCCATATTATTGTTTTCTTGATGGTTTATCGGGGTTTTTCCAAATCCCCATTTCCCCCGATGATCAAGAGAAAACAACTTTTACTTGCCCGTTTGGCACCTTCGCATATCGAAGAATGTCATTTGGACTCTACAATGCGCCGGCTACACTCCAAAGATGTATGCTAGCGATCTTTGGCGAGCTAGTAGAAGACATTATGGAAGTCTTTATGGATGACTTTTCTGTTTTCGGACGCTCTTTTCCCGATTGCCTTCACAATTTAGATCGTGTCCTTCAACGGTGCGAGGACACAAGCCTTGTATTAAATTGGAAAAAATGCAACTTTATGGTTCGAGGAGGTTTGGTCCTCGGCCATATGATTTCGTCTAAGGGGATAGAGGTGGATAAGGCCAAAATAGAAATCATAGAAAAACTTCCGCAACCAACAAACGTAAAATCTATTAGGAGTTTCTTAGGCCATGCGGGCTTTTATCGATGCTTTATTCAAGATTTTTCAAAAATAACAAAGCCGCTTACTCACCTCTTGGAAAAGGAATCACGTTTCATCTTTAGTAGCGAATGCGAGTCCGCGTTTAATTTAATAAAGCAAAAACTTATCACTTCACCAATTTTAGTGTCCCCTAATTGGTCCCTTCCGTTCGAAATTATGTGCGACGCTAGTGATTTTGCCTTAGGTGAAGTACTTGGCCAACGCGTAGAAAAACATTTTCATCCTATTTATTACGCTAGCAAGACGCTCACTTCCGCACAAATAAATTACACGACAACGGAAAAGGAACTCTTAGCCATCGTTTTCGCTTTTGATAAGTTTCGCTCGTATATAACGCTTTCTAAAGTTATCATATTTACCGATCACTCCGCGCTTAAATATTTATTAGCTAAAAATGATGCGAATCCCCGCCTTCTTCGATGGATTCTCCTCCTACAAGAGTTTGATTTGGAGATCCGAGATAAGCGGGGAGCGGAAAATCTAGCGGCAGACCACCCCTCTCGTTTAGAAAATCCGGGTGCGGAAGCGCTCGTCGAATCTGAAATAAATGATAGATTCCCCGAGGAACGCCTCCTTGCCATTCATAATTCTTCGTCATCTTCGCCTTGGTTCGCAGACTTTGCAAATTACTTAGTAGCGCGGGTGCTTCCTAAAGAGTTTTCAAGTCATCAAAAGAAGAAATTCTTTTCTGACTTGAAAAATTTCTTTTGGGAGTACCCATTTCTTTTTCGTATCTGCGTGGACCAAGCGGTCCGAAGATGCGTTGCGGGTGTGGAGTGCTTGCAAATTCTTAAGCATTGCCACGAGGGTCCAGCCGGTGGGCATTATCAAGCCAACCGGACCGCTCGGAAGGCGCTCGAGGCGGGCTACTTTTGGCCCACTCTCTTCAAAGACGCGCATACTTTTGTGCGCTCATGCGATAGCTGTCAGCGGTCAGGTAACATCTCTCGTCGCGACGAGATGCCCCAAAACATGTTTTTAGAGTACGAAGTCTTCGATTTATGGGGCATAGATTTTTTTGGCCCCCTACCTCCATCTTTCAAAAATATGTATATTTTAGTGGCGGTCGACTACGTATCAAGGTGGGCGGAAGCGCAAGCTGTAACATCTCATTTCCAACTAGACCCCTAAGAGCGGTTTTGGTCATGACTAGGTCATGACAAAACCCTAGGAAGCCAGAAATGGGCCAAGAGATAGGGGATAAAATGTGGAAAATCATCATGGTCTGCAAATAGTAGAACTCTGAGCAATGGTTTAGGATGACCATGGGCTACACCTTGACCGCAACACTCTACCACAACACCCCTAATACCTTGGGAGGCCCATTAGAGCCATAAGGACTCATTAGGGTCGACCAAAGAGGCTCAGTTGACCAAGGTCAACCCTAGCCCTAAATAGGTCAAACTAGCCTACTTAGGGTAAATTGACCTGCTCCTATCCTAGAGGACCCCACCTATGCCCTCCTAACCCTAAAGTGAGGTCAGTGGGTCACTAAGGACACATTGGGGCTAGCCCTAGAGGCCAGGTTGACCCAAATCAACTCAAGCTCCTAATCTGGTCAAAGTACCCTTACTAAGGGTATGTGACCTCCAAAGTGCAGGGTAACCCTACATAACCCTACCTAGACCTTAGGGGAAGCCAATGGGTCACCAAGGACCCATATGGGTCAACCCAATTGGTCATGTTGATCCAAGTCAACTCTAGCCCTAAAATGGTCAAAGTGTTCTTGCCAAGGGACATGTTGTAACACCCCCTATCCGTCGCATAGCATATAGCAGTAGGTCCGGCCGGGGCCCGACGCCATATACTACAGACAGACCGGGTGGTTACTTATGGAAACCATCCAACCAATCTCAACGTCCTACACAGAGCATTCTAGCGGAAGCAGTTTATAAAGGTTGTAAACAAGAACCCAGCAACAAGCACGAATGTCCACTAATACGAAAATAGGAATGTTATTACAAAATACTCAAAACAAGCCTTAAGGCCTTACAAAATGTTTCACTTGACTGTTACATGATTTACAAACCACGGCACGCAGGCCGGTCATACATGAATAAAGCAATAAACATTTCCATTTGGGCCTTCGAGGGCCGGCTTCGCAAAAAAGGCTTTAGCCCGCTATTGACCGCTTGGTCCAGCTGCACCTGCAAGCAACAAACCACCGCACGGTGGCAAAACAAGGCAACGGTCAGCAATGCTGACCAAATTATAACGATCCCGCCCCCAACTCGGGGCGGCGATGCTCCTTCCCTGCATTTCATTAGCATAAGCGAGCAATTTATATACTTAGTCATTTCATCACAGACGTTGGCTCACACGGCCACACGTCCCGTGCTCTCAGGGCACATTCTCGGTGAACCGGTCGATGTCACGTCAATTAAAGCCATTGACATTCCGGACTCACCACCGCCACTAGGACGGCCAAACCTATGCGCAATTTGTCTTCCTGGCCTGGGTCACGACAATTTAAGCCATTGACCGCCGAAGACCCTACTCTATGCCAACGGTAAGTGCCACGTGCCTTTAGGTCTCTTTAACCGAACGACATAGAACGGGTACGGTTCCATCTAACCCGTGCTCACACCGCAATGGCAATTTAAGCCATTTGCGCGGGTCAAACTTCCACCGAGTTCCATTTCCATCACAAGTCACATAACCCCGTTATGTTCAAGTTGGCTCTCAAGCCACCAAGTTGGCAAGATCTCGTATCCGCCCAGTTTTTCGGGTGCACCTTTGGGTTAGTCCCTAAGGCTCCCTGCTACCATCTACCGCGTAGAAAACCCGAAAAACAACCAATAGCACGGAGTCTTCTCCGGCCATATGCAATGCAACATCACCGATCCAGACTAACATGTCCGGGTAGGCTTCACACATCATGCCTATGTCCGTTCTCGCATACGGACGCTACACAACGGGGACTTTACATATCTACCCGAAGGAACGCCTCCAACTCTCCGCAAACTCGCGAGAGCGGGCTTCCTATGCTAAGAAAGAGAGCTATTCACGCTCAAGATGAGGATCGTTACCCTTGAGTTCCTCTTTGGCGCCATCGAAAAGTAATCGGATAGAAATCACCGCACTAGCGTTGCCTCCGTGGATCCGGAGTCGGCTTGCGATTCGGAGCTCCGAAGCTCCTCCAATGGCGGATCTAGCTCCCTCTTCTTCGCTTAGCTCTCCTCTCTCTCCAAGGACTTAGAAAGAGAACAAGTGAAGAAAAATGATGGATTTCTAAGTCAACCCACGGGTATATCCCTTCAGGAACATCCCCCAACCGTTGGATCTCAAAACAAGGAAACGAACGGCTTTGATTCGGGGCTGAAATGCCCAATCTGGACCGAACACGGCCTGGCACACACCCGTGTCCAGGGCCGTGTGCCGCATTCGCCGTCAAAATCGAATCTCCTGGAACCTCACACGGGTATCGAACACGCCCGTGTTCGAGCTGACATGCACGTGTTCCAATTTACACGGCCGTGTAGCCGGCCGTGTACCCCATGATTTTTCCCCATTTTCAACCCGAGCACTGCACGGGTTCTAGGACACGCCCGTGTCCTTACGCGTGTCACCTTGACACGCCTGGACCCCAGGCCGTGTACACGGGACACTTCGTCGAGGGAAGATCGACGACTAGATGACACGGCCTTGGACACGCCCGTGTCCTAGGCCGTGTGCCTTGTCTCGACGATCGTCGAGTGAATCTCGACGACTCCCCGGGACGATCGTCGATACGGGTTGACACGCCCTGCGACACGCCCGTGTCGCAGGCCGTGTGCCCATTCTCGACGAATCGTCGAGTATAACTCGACGACTCACGGCTAAGTGTCGACACGGGTCGACACGCCCTGCGACACGCCCGTGTCGCAGGCCGTGTGCCCCCTCTCGACGAATCGTCGAGTAAAACTCGACGACTTCGCGGCTAAGTGTCGACACGGCTCGACACGCCCTGGGACACGCCTATGTCCCAGGCCGTGTGCCTGCTGCCAGAACCTAAACTGGCCCAAAACGTCCCCCCCTTTGCTCCTTTGAGTTTCGGGGCGTTACAACTCTCCCCCTCTTAAAAGAATTTCGCCCACGAAATTACATAAAGGAAAGACATGTACAAAACCAAAATTTGTACCTGAGCGGAACAACTCCGGATATTCGTCAAGCATAGTCTGCTCTCTCTCCCAAGAGAGCTCCTCACGACCGCAATTGTCCCACCAGACCTTGACCATCCTGATCTCCTTATTGTGTAGCCGCTTGACCTCCGAGTCTTCGATCCGCACGGGCTTGACCTTTGTCGTTAGCCCACTATCCACCGGCACTTGATCAACCGCAATCACTTGCGTAGGCTCTTGCACCGCCTTCCGGAGCACCGAGATGTGGAATACATCGTGTAAACCACTATGCTCCACTGAAAGCTTCAACCGATAGGCTGCTTCACCAACTCGCTCCAGAACCTCAAACGGTCCAAGGTACCTCGGGCTTAGCTTTTTCAATCGTCGCACCCGCGAGACACCCTTGAACGGCTTGATCTTTAAGTATACATAATCGCCCACAGCGAACTCCACGTTCCTGTGCTTGGCATTATAGTACTTTGCTTGCCGGTCCTGAGCGATAAGCAACCTTTCCCGAATGGTTCTCACCAAAGAAGTAGCACCCTCTACTTCTGATCGCTTATACAACTTTGACTCACCCGTTTCTAACCAAGACAACGGCGTGCGACATTTTCTACCATATAGGGCCTCGAAAGGCGCCATCTGAATACTCGCTTGGTAGCTGTTGTTGTATGCGAACTCCACCAAATAAAGGTGGTCTTCCCATTGCTTTCCAAAATCCAAGACACACATGCGAAGCATGTCTTCCATGGTTCTATTGACCCTCTCGGTCTGCCCATCCGTTTGCGGATGGAAGGCTGTGCTGAATTTCAGCTTTGTTCCCAACATTTGCTGCACAGCCTCCAATCATTGGACGTGAACCGCCCATCTCGGTCACTCACGATGCTGCGGGGCACACCATGAAGCCGTACTATGTTATCCACATAAAGCTTTGTCAGCTTCTCCACCGGATCATCCTTCCTATGCGGAATAAAATGCGACACCTTCGTTAAACGATCAACAACCACCCAAATGGCGTCGTCTCCCTTCTGCGACCTTGGCAAACCGTGCACAAAGTCCATAGAGATGTCGTCAAATTTCCACTCCGGAATAGGCAAGGACTTAAGAAATCCTCCCGGCTTTTGGCACTCTGCCTTTACCAAGGCGCAGGTTTGGCACTTCGCTACGTATAGCGCCACATCCTTCTTCAAACCCGGCCACCAAAACAGTTTCTTCACATCACGGTACATCTTCGTGCTCCCCGGGTGAATCGAGTACTTGGTATGGTGTGCCTCGTACAACAACTTCACCCGTAAATTGCCCACACTTGGGACGCACAGACGACCGTCTTTCCAAAGCAATCCGTCCTCCACGACGAATTGGGAATTTGACCCATCCAGAGCCTCTACCATGAACTGCTTCATATGAGCATCCATATCCAAAGCCTTCCGAATACGATCAGCCAGGTCATATTGGACTTCAGTCCAATTCAGAACTGCTTCAGCACTTGATTGTCTGTCCACACAAACAATCTCCAACGCCTCCAACTCCCGCACCAACCGCTCATCGTGCACCGATAGCCAATTGGCTTGAGCTGGGGCTCGGCGACTCAACGCGTCCGCAACCGCATTCCCTTTGCCAGGCACGTAGTGGATCTTGAATGTATAGTCCCCCAGGAACTCCATCCACCTACGCTGTCGCATATTCAGATCCTTCTGATCAATTAGATACTTTAGGCTCTTGTGATCGGTGTAGATATCAATCTTCACACCGTACAAATAGTGTCTCCACAGCTTCAAGGCAAAAATCACGGCCGCTAACTCCAAGTCATGGACCGGATAATTCCTCTCGTGCACTTTTAGCTGTCTCGAGCCATAAGCTATCACGCTTCCGTGCTGCAGTAGCACGCAACCCAAACCGCTGCCCGAAGCATCGCTATATATCTCATAGCCTTCGGTTCCACATGGAGAACTCAGCACAGGCGCCGTGGTCAACCGACACTTCAATTCCTCGAAAGCTCGCGCGCACTCCGGCGTCCAAACGAACTTATGCTCCTTCCTCGTCAATGTAGTGAGAGGTAACTCTATCCGCGAGAAGTTCTCTATGAAGCGCCTATAATAGCCGGCAAGCCCCAGAAAACTCCGGACTTCCGCTACAGTAGCGAGCTCAGGCCACTCCCGTATCGCAACAATCTTCGCCGGATCCACAGCAATACCCTCTCCACTTACTATATGCCCGAGGAACGCCACTGAGGATAGCCAAAACTCGCACTTCGAGAACTTGGCATACAACTGATTTCTCCTGAGTGTCTCCAACACCAAATGAAGATGCTTGAAGTGATCTTCCTCACTTTGCGAGTACACCAAAATGTCGTCGATGAAGACGATCACGAAATGGTCCAAGTACTCCCTGAACGTCCTGTTCATCTAATCCATGAACACTGACGGCGCATTAGTCAGCCCAAACGGCATGACCGTAAACTCATAATGCCCGTACCTCGTACTAAACGCTGTCTTTGGGATATCACTCTCCCTTATCCGCAGCTGATAGTACCCAGCCTTGAGATCTAACTTCGAGTACACCGTCGACCTGACTAACTGGTCAAAGAGATCATCAATCCGGGGGATCGGGTACTTGTTCTTCTCCGTCAGCTTGTTGAGCTCCCGATAATCAATACATAGCCTCAAGCTTCCGTCCTTCTTCTTAACAAAGAGGATCGGTGCGCTCCAAGGCGAAGAACTCGGGCGCACATACCCTTGCTCCAACAACTCTTGCAGTTGAACTTTCAGCTCCGCCATTTCCTTAGGCGCTAGCCGATACGGAGATCGTGACACAGGCTTTGCACCTGGCACTAGCTCGATAGTAAAATCTATCTCCCGCTGAGGCGGGGCTCCAGGAAGATCTGCGGGGAACACATCAGGGTATTCCGATACCACCGAAATACAATCCAACGCGGGCTTCGGCTTTGCAACCTCCACTAGTGTAAAGAACAGTTCTGCTCCAGCACGAACCGCCTTCACCACCTGAAGAGCAGACATCAACGTCTTGCTCGACCCCTTTAAGCCCGTAAAAGTCGTCTCACGACTCGCTCCCAGCTTAACTTCCTTGCTACCGCAATCTATATGGGCCTGCTGCTCCGAGAGCCAGTCCATGCCAAAAATGACGTCGAACTCCACTAACGGAAGTAAAGACGCCCGCAGGTCAAACTCCTGCTCCCCAATACGAATCTTAACATCGCAGATCCTATCCGCTCGCATCGAACACCCATTGGGCAACAACACATCCAACTTATCCTTCGCCATCGAAGAAGGGACCCCGATGCGTAATATAAATCCTTCGGACAAGAAGGAGTGTGAGGCTCCCGTATCGAAGAGTGCTCGTGCCGGATTTTCACAAATCAATACAAATCCTAAACAAACAGTGGTAAGGTAACATGTGCATAACAAGCATTTAAAGAAATTGACTTGCTATAAATTAAATCGTACCTGTCACCACATCAGCTTGTTTAATAGCCTCCTGTTGGCCAAGATTGTAGACCCTTGGTTGGGCCGGAGCATAATGGGATGTGGTCGACTCCACCGTCTTTCCCTTCTCTTCATATGTAGCTCCCGGCTTCCTCTCGGACTTAGGACGTCCGCTCCAACAATCACGGGCAAAATGCCCCATCTTGCCACAAGTAAAACACGCACCCGGGGTTCGACTCGTAGTCGCCCCAGAGGCACCAGAAGGAGCTGGACCCGAAGTCCTATGCTTCTTGAAAGACCTCCGATAGCCGGACTTTGAAGTACTCGGCACTTTAAACTCAGATTTTCTATCTCCCAAGCCTTTCTTCGCTTGCACATTCTTCATGTCCTTCTCCAAGGACCGGGCAGTATTGACCAAGGTTAAGAAACCCTGCGTCATCGGCCCCGACAGTAGTAGTCGCAACTCATCTCTCAATCCTTCATAGAAGCGATTAGTCTTGCGCTCCTCATCCATGATGGTGGAGCTAGCATAACGACTCAGACGAGTAAACTCGTGGAGATATTCATCCACACTCCTCTCACCCTGCACCAACCTCAGGAACTCATTCTCCATTGAAATCCTCTGAGTAGAAGGGAGGTATCTTGCAAAGAACAATCCCAAGAACTCTTCCATCGGAACGTTTATCAGTTGTCTACCTCTCAAATGATGCAGCTCCAATCCTTCCCACCACATCCTCGCTTCACCGTCCAGCAGGAACGTAGCGATGGTGGTCATTTGCCATTCCTCCGTCTCCGTCGCTGTCATGACTCTCTTCACCCTGGAGAGCCAGTCTTCCGCCTGAGATGGGGTTCCCAACCCCGAGAATAACGGAGGGTTAAAGCTCATTACATGCTTTAGCTGCCTCTCAGTTGCCCTCCTTGGCACTACCGGTACTACAACCACTTGCTCCACCCTCCTCGGCTCAGCCTCTTGCAGAGGTTCTTGCTCCATCACGGGAGCGGGCTGCTGCGCTTGCCTTCCAGGCTGCGCATTAATCACGGCCAACACCGCTTCAGCCACCAATCGTATATTTTCAGCCGACAGAGGTGTTGCAGGAGCAACATCCGGTGCACTACTAGCCTCAGAAACTCGGCGTTCTGATGGCCCAACACCACTTCTGGTCACCTATAGTGGTACAAAACACCGTTAAGCGACCAAATAAATTGCAAACAGAAATTACAGGAACACGCAGGTTCCTCAAACACGAGTATTTTCATTCCTAAGTGGAAATTCATGGGTTCTTTTTACTGTTATTACGATGACGCACACAATGTGCTCACCACCCCTTAAAAAGAATTCGCCCACGAATTCAGTTTAAGCCCAACCAAAACCAGTAGTCTGATAACAAATTGTAACACCCCCTATCCATCGCATAGCATATAGCAGTAGGTCCAGCCGGGACCCGACGCCATATACTACAGACAGACCGGGTGGTTACTTATGGAAACCATCCAACCAATCTCAACGTCCTACACAGAGCATTCTAGCGGAAGCAGTTTATAAAGGTTGTAAACAAGAACCCAGCAACAAGCACGAATGTCCACTAATACGAAAATAGGAATGTTATTACAAAATACTCAAAACAAGCCTTAAGGCCTTACAAAATGTTTCACTTGACTGTTACATGATTTACAAACCACGACACGCAGGCCGGTCATACATGAATAAAGCAATAAACATTTCCATTTGGGCCTTCGAGGGCCGGCTTCGCAAAAAGGGCTTTAGCCCGCTATTGACCGCTTGGTCCAGCTGCACCTGCAAGCAACAAACCAACGCACGGTGGCAAAACAAGGCAACGGTCAGCAATGCTGACCAAATTATAACGATCCCGCCCCCAACTCGGGGCGGCGATGCTCCTTCCCTGCATTTCATTAGCATAAGCGAGCAATTTATATACTTAGCCATTTCATCACATACGTTGGCTCACACGGCCACACGTCCCGTGCTCTCAGGGCACATTCTCGGTGAACCGGTCGATGTCACGTCAATTAAAGCCATTGACATTCCGGACTCACCACCGCCACTAGGACGGCCAAACCTATGAGCAATTTGTCTTCCTGGCCTGGGTCACGACAATTTAAGCCATTGACCGCCGAAGACCCTACTCTATGCCAACGGTAAGTGCCACGTGCCTTTAGGTCTCTTTAACCGAACGACATAGAACGGGTACGGTTCCATCTAACCCGTGCTCACACCGCAACGGAAATTTAAGCCATTTGCGCGGGTCAAACTTCCACCGAGTCCCATTTCCATCACAAGTCACATAACCCTGTTATGTTCAAGTTAGCTCTCAAGCCACCAAGTTGGCAAGATCTCGTATCCGCCCAGTTTTCTGGGTGCACCTTTGGGTTAGTCCCTAAGGCTCCATGCTGCAATCTACCGCGTAGAAAACCCGAAAAACAACCAATAGCACGGAGTCTTCTCCGGCCTTATGCAATGCAACATCACCGATCCAGACTAACATGTCCGGGTAGGCTTCACACATCATGCCTATGTCCGTTCTCGCATACGGACGCTACACAACGGGGACTTTACATATCTACCCGAAGGAATGCCTCCAACTCTCCGCAAACTCGCGAGAGCGGGCTTCCTATGCTAAGAAAGAGAGCTATTCACGCTCAAGATGAGGATCGTTACCCTTGAGTTCCTCTTTGGCGCCATCGAAAAGTAATCGGATAGAAATCACCGCACTAGCGTTGCCTCCGTGGATCCGGAGTCAGCTTGCGATTCGGAGCTCCGAAGCTCCTCCAATGGCGGATCTAGCTCCTTCTTCTTCCCTTAGCTCTCCTCTCTCTCCAAGGACTTAGAAAGAGAACAAGTGAAGAAAAATGATGGATTTCTAAGTCAACCCACGGGTATATCCCTTCAGGAACATCCCCCAACCGTTGGATCTCAAAACAAGGAAACGAACGGCTTTGATTCGGGGCTGAAATGCCCAATCTGGACCAAACACGGCCTGGAACACGCCCGTGTCCAGGGCTGTGTGCCGCATTCGCCGTCAAAATCGAATCTCCTGGAACCTCACACGGGTATCGAACACGCCCGTGTTCGAGCTGACGCGCCCGTGTTCCACTTCACACGGCCGTGTAGCCGGCCGTGTACCCCATGATTTTTCCCCATTTTCAACCCGAGCACTGCACGGGTTCTAGGACACGCCCGTGTCCTTACCCATGTCACCTTGACACGCCTGTACCCCAGGCCGTGTACACGGGACACTTCGTCGAGGGAAGATCGACGACTAGATTGTTAGAAAGTAGAGAAAGGAAGCGAAAAGAAGAGAACAAGCCGAATAAACTTTTGAATAATCGAAATTTTATTATCCAAAAAAGATAACTATTACAAAGGTATGCCCTCCCTTATATAGAATGGAGGAGAGAAGAGAGAATACAAATAAGAGATGTGGGACTAAAATTTACAAGCTAAGCGGACTGTACAAAGTAAACCGCACAGGCCGCGCGGTTAGACATAAGGACTAACCGCACGGCTTACAATAAGAGATGCAGAGAGGACGCCTGTGAAGATTGCTAGACCGCCCGGTTTACAAGTCGCCGAGTCAAATCGCCAGACCGCGCGGTCTCCAACCCGCCAAGACAGACCGCCCGGTCTCCAACTTCAACACTCCCCCTCAAGCTGGAGCATATATATCAATCATGCCCAGCTTGTCGCAAACATGCAGAAACGAGGCGGAGACTGGCTTGGTGAAGATGTCAGCTAGCTCTTTATCAGATGTGACAAACGGAGTGCAAATCTGTTCTTTTAAAATCTCTTCACGAATGAAATGGCAGTCAACCTCAATGTGCTTTGTTCTTTCATGGAATACCGGATTTTTGGAGATGTATATGGCGGCCTTGTTATCACAGAACATAGGTAGAGGATGGTTGTACACCTCTCCTAAATCTAGCATGAGAGCCCGCAACCATTTCAACTCACAAGTGGTTGACACCATACTGCGATACTCAGCTTCTGCACTGGACCTGGAGACAACAGACTGCTTTTTACTCTTCCAGCTCACCAGATTTCCCCCAACAAAGGTGCAAAAACCTGAGGTAGACTTGCGATCCCCTTTGTCATCAGCATAACTTGCATCTGAGTAGGCTTCAATCCTCAGATGACCATTCTTCTGAAACAGTAATCCTTTCCCAGGCGCTGCTTTGACATATTCCAAGATCCGCAAGGCGGACTGAAGATGACAATCCCTGGGCGCTTGCATGAATTGACTCACCTTGCCCACAGCATAAGAAATGTCGGGTCTGGTCACTGTGAGATATATGAGCTTACCAACCAGACGCCTGTACCGCGAACTATCTGAAAGAAGAGGCGAATCATCTGTCCAGGTTTTGTCCTCCCCAATAGCCATGGGACATCGGGCAGGTTTAGCTCCAGTCAATCCTGCCTCTTTTAAAAGATCAAGGGCATACTTACGCTGAGAGAGAACTAAGGAGTCGGGCTTCCGAGAGAGTTCGATCCCCAGAAAGTACTTTGGAGAGCCCATATCTTTAGTGATCAGATGTTGGCGAAGATGTAGCTTTGTCAGGGCTACCCCTTCCTGGTCATCGCCAGTGAGAAGAATATCATCGACGTATACAGCAAGAACAACCAGCCCAGAAGGAGTTTTGCGAATAAAGAGAGAGTGATCAGCAGAGCTTCGCACAAAACCAACAGCCGCCACAATACCGCTGAACTTGTCAAACCAAGCTCGAGGACTCTGCTTGAGGCCATAAATTGCCTTCTGCAGCCGGCATACTCGTGTCTCCCCCTGAGCAACATACCCAGGAGGTTGCTCCATGTAAACGTCCTCGTGAAGATCACCATAAAGGAAGGCATTGTTGACGTCCAGCTGAGAAATTGGCCAATCCCGATTGACGGCCACAGAGAGAAGAACCCGGATTGTGCTGAGACGAGCCACAGGGGAGAAGGTGTCAAAGTAATCAACCACATAGGTCTGAGTAAAGCCCTTAGCCACAAGGCGAGCCTTATACCGATCCACAGTGCCGTCTGGGCTAAATTTGACCACAAAGACCCAGCGACAGCCAACAACATCAGTGCCAAAGGGAGGAGGAACAAGAGTCCAGGTACCCCGCTCAGTGAGGGTCGCCATTTCCTCATCCATGGCCATCTTCCAGTGAGGAATAGCAAGGGCCTCCTGATAGGAGCGGGGTGTGGCAGTGGCAGAGATAGCCAGTGCAAAGGCCCTGCGAGAAGGAGTAAGACGATCATAGGAAACAACAGCAGCAAGGGGGTGTAAGGTGCACGTCCGCACCCCTTTGCGAAGAGCTATAGGAAGATCCAGGTCAGCCGGGCCCGCGGCATCCGGAGCATCCGTGGTAGAGAATCATATGCCCTCCCTGGCTCTGATACCATGTTAGAAAGTAGAGAAAGGAAGCGAAAAGAAGAGAACAAGCCGAATAAACTTTTGAATAATCGAAATTTTATTATCCAAAAAAGATAACTATTACAAAGGTATGCCCTCCCTTATATAGAATGGAGGAGAGAAGAGAGAATACAAATAAGAGATGTGGGACTAAAATTTACAAGCTAAGCGGACTGTACAAAGTAAACCGCATAGGCCGCGCGGTTAGACATAAGGACTAACCGCACGGCTTACAATAAGAGATGCAGAGAGGACGCCTGTGAAGATTGCTAGACCGCCCGGTTTACAAGTCGCCGAGTCAAACCGCCAGACCGCGCGGTCTCCAACCCGCCAAGACAGACCGCCCGGTCTCCAACTTCAACATAGATGACACGGCCTTGGATACGCCCGTGTCCTAGGCCGTGTGCCTTGTCTCGACGATCGTCGAGTGAATCTCGACGACTCCCCGGGACGATCGTCGACACGGGTCGACACGCCCTGTGACACGCCCGTGTCGCAGGCCGTGTGCACATTCCCGATGAATCGTCGAGTATAACTCGACGACTCACGGCTAAGTGTCGACACGGGTCGACACGCCCTGCGACACGCCCGTGTCGCAGGCCGTGTGCCCCCTCTCGACGAATCGTCGAGTAAAACTCGTCGACTTTGTGGCTAAGTGTCGACACGGCTCGACACGCCCTGGGACACGCCCGTGTCCCAGGCCGTGTGCCTGCTGCCAGAACCTAAACTGGCCCAAAACGTCCCCCCCCCCCTTTGCTCCTTTGAGTTTCGGGGCGTTACACATGTAACCACCAAGATACTCAACCAACCCTATTCAAGTAATCCTAGACCTTAAGGGAGTCCAATGGGCCACTAAAAACCCAATGGGGTCAACCCCGATGGTCAAATTGGCCCAGGTCAACCCTCATTTAGGTCAAGTCAAACCTAGCCCAAAAAGGGCTAACCCAAGCCCAAGCCACTTCTTCCTTAGGCTAACCCCATTTCCATGACCATCATAACCAAGTGGGCTGCATTTAGCTTGTGGGGTTGACCAGTCAACCAGAGGTGACTAGGAGAGAAAAAGGAGCTCCCTCCATGTTAATGGAGGAGAGAGAAGATGGGGAAGAGGAAGGGGAGAGTGGAAAACCGGCCAAGGGAGGCTAACAGCCACCTTTAATGGCTTCAATCAACTCCTCTAGGGAAGAGGAGTTGATTCCAGCCGTTTCCCGGCCACCAAGCGGTGGATTCAGCCCCCCTCCACTCTACCCGAGCCACACCATAAATGGTGTTGATGGCCATTGAAGAACCAGCCACCCCCCTTCCCCAATTGCCATTTAAACACCATCAGTCGGCCAAGGGGAACATTTTCGAGCGTTTACCTGGAGGAGACGGGCCATCCCACTATACTGTTGCAGAAGCCTAGCGCCGCCGCCGTCGTCAATGGTATCCCGCCTCTCTTCCCGCATCCAGGCCGCCAGGAAGGTCCTCCCCCTCTCCTTAACTCTCGGGTAGATCACAGGACTTCTTAGGCTTAAGATTCGGGCTCAATTGCGCCCGATCAAATCCAGCGTTTTCCATGTTTTCGGTAAGAAATTTCTTGCTATAGCCACCGGAAAACGCCTCTCCGGCGGCTGAGCCGCCGCCTGGCGATAGCCCCCACCTCAACGGAGGTGGTGGTGGCGGTGGCCGGCCGGGGAAGGGGCTGGATGGCCGGCGGCAGCCGCTTGAAGTCGGCCCAGGAAGAATGCATCCTGGCCGTCGGCTCAACGAAGAAGATGAGCGGATTCCGTTCATTCTGCGCCAAGATTCGTGATCCATCAGAGAATAAACTATAGGAAATCATTTCTTGATTATTTCATTTCTGTCACACATTATACTCTAAATGGTTTTAATTTTTAAAACTACCTAAGATCATCTGGTGGAAAACCTTTCAACACCAAAGTTGTAGCCCTCTGAGTCTATTTTATTTTAAAATTTGTTTGAACCCATTTGGGTGCATGGTCTGACCAGGGCACCCATTTTGGTGGGACATACCCTTAGGGCTAGGCAGTCATTAAACTGAGTGCCCACTCTTTATCCGTAGCCCAATTCAGTTGAAATTTTGGCAGGGAGCCTAACCTAGCTATACCTAGGGCCTGCCCAAAGCTCAGAATTTTTGGACACAAATTTCCTAAATTTTCTGACTTTATTTAATAAAGCTAGGGTAATTTAATTAAGTATTTAAATGACCTCCAAAACCTCCCAAATTTTGTTGAGTGGTCCCTGGGCTCATGCTAGGTATCTGTATAAAGTTTCACCTAAATTAGATGTTTTTGAATAGGTTTTGACCCAACCATAACTTTACCATAATAAGGGTATTTTGGTCAAAAAGTGCACATTTGATTTTGAGTGACCAAATCACCTCAACAGAGGCTGATTTTTGTGCCACTGACTTGGTATGGCACTTAGCACCTCCCCATGGAATGTGGGGTAGAGTGGAATTGATTTGCCCTAGGATCCTAGGCCAAACCCTAAGGAGGGACTTTTTTGCCTTGTGAAGGGCATGAGTCCTAAACACCTTGGATGAACATCAAATTTTGCAAGGAGGTTCCTAGGATATATAAAACCCTCTGTTAAAAATATTAACTAATTTTGAAAAGGGTAGGGTCCCCAAAACCCTAACCCTAGCTTAGGACCTAAAACTTGTAGGGTTAGTTTAGGTTAGCTAAACATCTTGAAATTTAACCAAATTTGGGTAGTAAGGGTATAAGGATATTTTGAGCCTCTGGTAATTTATTTGGGAAGTTTTGATCAATATTTGTAGCACTTCATTTGTAACCAATAGGATTGCCTTAATTAATAATTTGGCTATTGTGATCTCACTGCCCATTGAAAGGGAATGAAACATTGGCAGAGGTAGTTTTAGACCTTACTAATCATGTTTGATTTTTGATAGAATTTTTGGATACCTAGTTAGGGCATCTACTTCACAAGTGCATTACTTTGGATGCATACTAAGTAATTCTTACAAGAGCTCAATACTTGTTGAAAAATTATGAAACTCGATACATAGTGTTCCTAGTTCAATATTATCATGTGGGAATTTTTGTGAAAATTTTTGATGGTTAATTAGTATACTTTGTTCATTAACCCATAAATTTGACATTTTATGAGAAAATCAAGTATAGCCTTATTTTTAAATGATAAATTATGAAACTTTTTCTAGAGTATTTGTAGGCCATCATAATCATCGCTGAATTTTCTCTGAAGTTTTGGAGGTATTATTACTGTAAAATCTTTTAAAATGACTTTTTATGAGATATCATTGAAATTAAATTTAAGGACCTAAACCTTGCTTAAAAATTTGAAGACTTAGGCTTTAGAGTTGATTATGCATTTTGTAATTAACATAAATTTATTAGAATATTATCCTGTCTGAAATTGGTACTTCATGTTCAAACTTGGGCTTTTTGGATACTAGAATAAATAAATAAATTATCAGACGAATTAGGAAAATTATGAATTTCTGGATTTATGCTACAAATGTCATTTTAGCCTTCTAATAATTATTATAGTGGTACTGAATGAGTATTTCATGTACTTCCCTTATTACGGGTCATGTAGCTTATATGGTCTGCATATAGCAAAACTGCAGGAAATCATTTTGGATATGAATTAGAGCACATGTGATGGGTCTTGATGGTTTCCTGAAAGGATAAGTAGAATGGGTTGCATCTATGGAAGATGAGTGAGTAGAGTGTGGTTTTGTCTAGGGTTTAGAGGCGTTCGGGTCCGACGAAAGATCGTTCTACCCAAGGAGAGTTGGAGTCAAATCACCCTAGGATTAGCATATCAGAACATGAGAAAGTAATGGGTAAGGGAATCAACCAATAACAAAATAAGTACCTTGCGAAAGGGAACGCTGGGCGTAATCCCAACACAGTTCCTAGTGCCCATTGAGAGCCCTTCACAGGGAATACCGAGGGCAGTCCTGGGTTAACGTAAACTGTTTTAACAAGCTGAAAAGAGTAACTTAGTAATTAGGGTTGCATATTTCACAGACACTGATGGCATCGGAAGTTAGCTGGGAGCTTCGGCTCGGATGGTTAAAAGACAGACTTTGGGTCCGGGGGGGTTTCGGCTCGATTGTTTAAGACGGACGTGTTTGTCCGGGGAGCTTCGGCTCGGGTTCGATTACGCTAAATTTGCATGTGCATAAAAGGAAGGAAAAATTAAGGTGGTGGGTCTTCGGTATTGGAGGGTCGATACACCGACGCCAATACGTTGACTCGGCAAGTGTGGTTAGCACTTCGCCAACAGAAGTCCGGTGCGCCAGCCGGCAAGAGTACGCAGGAGTCCGCTTCGTGCACCAAGCGTTGAGGCGTACGATAGGTCTGACCGGTAGTGCTTTACTGGTTTAGAGGTGGGCGAGGCCCAACCCACCGCTTCCGTCTGCCACTACGGAGGTATCCTGGGAGGTTACGGCTCCAGAAAGGGGGAACTAAAGGTCTGTGTGCACAGAGTCGGGTGTGTGTGTTGCACTTGCATGATCCATCATACCCACTTGCATGTCATAGCATAATCGATTCTTTTAACCCTGACACCTAAAGTATAAGTGGAATGGGACGCTTATACTTTAGGACCTGCAAAATGACCCCTTGGTCTATAAGCTTGTGTGGGCAAGTTTATAAATTAAGGTTAATTTTGATATATATATTTACTGCTGTTTGATAACCGACACCCCAACGTATAAATCGGTATGGGACTTTTTATACGATGGGAGCCTTGCAGAAGACCCCTTGACTTATGTGTTTTCACATAAGTAAAGGTTACTTTTCATATTTCAGCTTATTGTTTTTACATGCTATAGAATTTGCTAGTATATGACCGCTGCCATCTGCTTTTGATTTTCTCCACCTTCAAGTCCTCCCCTTTCTTCCTCTCCGCTCGGTGCCTAAGAGCCGTGGGGGAAGGGGCGGGGGATGATAGGACTTAGTCTTTTAGACTAACGGTTTTCGAACCGCATCAATTAGGGGATCGTGGAGACCAGAATGGAGGAGCAGCCCCAGAGACCGGTGCGCTTGGAGGTGGGGCAGTCTAGCTCCGGAGTTCATACAGCCGGGACCGTGAGTCTCGACCTTGAGTAGTTTTTCTGCTTCCGCATGAGTGATTTTTGTAGTGAGGATATGATGTACCAAGCATAAGCCCGTATTTTGCTACTCTGATGTTTTATTCTGTGGACACTCCCTTCGTGGAGTTATATTTATTATGACATGTGATTCTCTGTAGACTGCAATTTGCATTTACATTATTGTGCTACTTTTCTGTGATCGAAATCGGTCGGCAGAATCGGCGCTTTGTGGTGATGACCCTTCAGGGCGTGAAGGAGTCACCGCAAAACGGCGGTTCTGGGCCTAAGACCCCGGAGTCGAAAAAGAGAAAAAAAAGGGGGGGGGGGGGGGGGTCTTACAAGTGGTATCAGAGCATACCTCGATCGAAAAGTAGCAGTCCACAACCCTAGGTCACCCCCACGCGAGTTTAGTTTGGGGACAAACTAAGCAGCGGAAGCAGTGGTGTGCACATATGGGGGATCACATGTAAATTGTCCACTTTTAGTGGGTGTTGAGTCGATTACCTACTAATGTAGTTCGTTTTGCAGCCCCCAGCTCAGCCCACTCCACAAGATGGAGCTCAGCAGACCCCAGATATTGCACCACCTCCCATGGTCCCCACACCTTTCCTTCAGTCAGACATGGGGCAAACCCTTACAGCTATCCTTGAGGCCTTCCGGGCTCAGCAGGCTCCGGCCCAGCAGCCAAACCCAGGGGCCAACTGGATGAGCACCTTCCGAGGACTCTCTCGCCCATCATACTTGGGGACAGAGTCGGCAGTGCGGACAGAGGAGTGGCTGGATGTTATGTACGAGATGTTGACTGGGATACGATGCCCTTGGGAGGAGAGGGTGGCCCTGGTGGTATCTTGCTTGGAGTCCCATGCTAAGAGGTGGTGGAAGACGCTGTTGGACACGACATTTGCTGATATGGAGATTGCAGAAATCACTTTTGAGGAATTCAGGGCCACGCTGCTGGAGCACTTTGTTCCACAGTCGGCCAGGGACGAGTTGGAGGAGCGGTTCTTGCAGCTGAGGCAGGGCACCAGGACGGTGGTGGAGTACCACCGAGAGTTCGACCATTTGGCCCGGTATGCGGGCTCTTACCAGCTGGACGAAGCAGGTTACGTCAAGAGATTTTATAAGGGCCTAAAAGAGGAGTTGAGGGAGGCCTTGCTGTTTGTATCTGACGGGCCTATCTCCCGGATTTTGGAGATGGCGAAGAGGATTGAGGCCGATTGGCACACCACTCGGGACCGGAAGCGGCAAGCAGAGGATCAGGGCCGGAGGGCCCGAAATGATCAGCGGCGAGGCACCATACCAGATGGGAGAAGGACAGAGGAGCAGCCTCGTCAGGAGGTGAGGCAGGAGCCGAGAGAGCAGGTGGTTTTGGCCCCTCAACCTCTCCGGATACAGGAGATGCCGAGACCCGGGGGTATGGCGTATCCCCCGCCGGAGTGCTTCCATTGTCATCAGGTGGGACACCTCCGGAGAAACTGCCCCATGAGGGGGGCACCACCTCCAGCACCACAGGGTGGCCCACCTGCCCAGCATTTCGGAGGCCGAGGATGCGGCTGAGGACGTGGTTATCAGGGAGGAGATCGAAGACAGGAAAGGGAGCAGGTATATGCCTTGGACCTGGCTCAGCCTCGAAACCCAGAGCGGGTCATCACAGGTAAGCTAAGATGTTAAGTTGTTTAAATTAAATTTCTGTTCTCAATTGCCCAACAATTAAGTACTACCCTAGGTAGAATAAATAGCAAAGAAAACGCATTATAAAATACTAAGACCTTTAATCATCACAGGTATAATCTTCATCAGCGGCAAGCCCGCCTATACTCTGTTCGACACGGGTGCTTCGTACTCGTTTGTGTCGGAGGCCTTCCTGGAAGGGCTGGAAGGAGTGGAACGGTTCTTAGGCCGGATGAGTAGGGTGCGTCTATCCGACGGATCAGAGATACTCACCTCAGCTCACTGCAGTATGGAGGCAGAGATTGGAGGGAAGTCGTTCGAAGTTCCGGCAACGGTCCTGAGGATGCCAGTCTTCGAGCTGATCCTGGGCATGACTTGGTTGTAGTGGAATCATGCCCAGATTGATTGTCAAGCGAAGAGGATCACCGTGAGGCACGAGGACTCTACCATCATCATCGAAGGTATAAGACCTGCCTCACGTATACCATTATCTTCAGTACAGGCTGTCAAGGCCTATTTACAGGGGGAGGAGGTCTACGAGGTGCTGTTTGAGATGACGGAGGCCACGAGTTCTATATCGAATATTCCGGTGGTGCGGGAGTTTGAGGACGTCTTCCCGGAGAAGTTACCCGGATTACCCCCGCGCAGGGAGCAGGACTTCCAGATACAGCTTGTGCCGGGGGCCAAGCCAGCGTCCAAGGCACCCTACCGGATGGCCCCAAAGGAGTTGACAGAGTTCCGGAGCCAGCTTTAGGAGTTAGTGGAAGCCGGATTCGGGAGGAGGACATTCAGAAGACTGCTTTTAGTAGCAGATATGGTTTATACGAGTTTACGGTGATGCCCTTCGGACTCACCAACGCACCATCAGCGTTCATGACCCTCATGAACCAAGTCTTCAAGGAATATCTGGATGTGTTTGTCATTGTGTTCATCGATGACATCCTCATTTACTCGAGGACGGAGGAGGAGCACACCTGCCATCTGACACTGACCCTAAAGAGACTGCGGGAGAATCATCTATATGCGAAGTTTAGTAAATGTCAGTTCTGGCTGAAGGAGGTGGGCTTCTTAGGCCACATCATCAGTGGAGCCGGATTGGCAGTGGATCCGGCAAAGATTCAGGCTATTCGGGATTGGTCGCAGCTGAAGACAGTCACCGACGTACGGAGTTTTCTATGACTTGCCGGTTATTACCGGAAGTTCGTGGAGGGATTCTCTCGAATCGCCCTCCCGCTCACATCCTTGACGAAGAAGGAGGTACCGTTCGTGTGGACCCCGCAGTGCTAGACAGCTTTCCAGGAGCTGAAGGATCGGCTAACCTCGGCTCCCATTCTTACTCTCCCCTCGGGGAGGGAAGGATTTCAGGTCTACACTGATGCTTCCTACCAGGGTATGGGAGCTGTACTGATGCAGAAGGGCCGTGTGATTGCATATGCATCTCGCCAATTAAAGAAGCACGAGCAGAACTATCCGGTGCACGACCTTGAGATGGGGGCGGTCGTTTTTGCTTTGAAGGTCTGGCGCCATTATCTTTACGGAGTCCACTGCGATATCTATTCCGATCACAAGAACCTGAAATACGTGGACACGCAGAAGGAACTGAACATCAGGCAGAGGCGCTGGGTGGAGTTCCTTGCAGATTATCAGTATGAGATGCACTACCATCCAGGGAAGGCAAACGTGGTGGCGGACGCATTGAGTCGGAGAGCTGCCACTTCCGCAGTCGGGCCTCAGGTTATGTCTATGGAGTTGGTGAGGAGATTGGAGGATATGCACATCACACTGGTGTCATCCGAGGACCCCGAGCTTTACACGGAGTATCTAGCAGCGGTGAGTGCTACAGATGATATCCGGGACAGAGTCAGAGAGGGACAGAGGCGAGACGCCAACCTGGAGCCGATATTCTGCTCCTTGGAGAACGGTACAGCAGGAGATTATACGATGAGGGACGGCGTGGTATGCTTCAGAGGCCGGACTTATATACCGAGAGGAGGCCAGGTCCGGGAGGATATCATGGCGGAAGCCCATCACAGCAGATACTCGGTGCACCCGGGCATCACGAAGATGACTGTGGATTTGAAGAAGACTATGTACTGGCCTGGCATGAAGAAGGATATTACTCGGTTTGTGACCCACTGCGAAGCTTGTCAGCTAGTGAAGGCAGAGTGCAAAAACCCTGCGGGGTTGTTGCAACCACTCCCGGTACCAGAGTGGAAGTTCGAAGACATCGCGATGGATTTTATTCACGGACTTCCCCGATCACGAACAGGGAATGACTCAATTTGGGTCATCGTCGATCGGTTGACCAAGGTAGCCAGGTTCATTCCGATCAGGAAGGGCGACGCTGTGGGAGTATTAGTACGGAGATTTGTGGAGCAGTTCATTCGATATCACGGGGTGCCCAAGACGATCGTGTCGGATCGGGATGGCCGGTTCACTTCCAGGGAGTGGAGATCCGTGCAAGCTTACTTAGGCACGCAATTGACCTTCAGCACTGCATTTCATCCCCAGACAGACGGGCAGACAGAACGCACCAACCGGACGCTGGAAGACCTTTTGAGGCTATGCATTTTGGACCGTGGGGAACCTTGGGAGAAACTCTTACCCCTGGTCGAGTTCTCCGATAACAACAGCTACCAGTCCAGCATCAGGATGGCGCCTTACGAAGCCTTGTACGGAAGGAGATGCCAGACCCCGCTTTCTTCGGTTCAGGACGAAGATCCGAAGGTGTTGGGATCAGAGTTTGTTGAAGACACCGAGGCCCAGGTGAGGCTGATTAGAGACAGGATGCTAGAGGCGCAGAGCAGACAGGCTAAGTACTATGACGCCCGGCATCGGCAGGTGGAGTTCCAGGTGGGAGACCGTGTGTTTTTGAAGATCCGGCCCATGCATGGAGTCTCGCGGGTGCGTGGTTGGAGGAAGAAGCTCAGCCCTAGGTACATGGGCCCTTACAGGATCCTGGAGCGGATCGGACCCCTAGCCTACAGGCTGGAGTTACCACCAGAGCTGGAAGCGCTGCACGACGTCTTCCATATTTCTTCGCTGAGGAGGGCTCTGCTACGCCCGGAGCAGCAGATTTTGACCACCGAAGGGCCGGTAGCTTCAGACCGGTCGGTTCGTTTGGAGCCGGTGAGGATCGACGACCGAGGAGTACGGGTCTTGCGACGCAAGAAGGTCCCACTAGTCAAGGTCCTGTGGAGGAACCACAGCCAGGAGGAGCATACCTAGGAGCCGCAGGACCTGATGCGACAAAGATACCCAGAGATGTTCAGTCAGGTATACCTCACAAACCCCTCAAGATGTTTAATTTATTTTCCTGCTTTAAACTACTAAGGGCTGCTCTAGGCAGATAGAGGCTTATCTTTTGTTTATTGGGGGCTAACCTTTGTTTATTGGGATCTTGGTTTTCCAATTGGGCGAAACGGTCATAGAACTAGGTTTCCTTTTAAACCTAATTTAGCAAACATGGCGTCATGATGGGATGTTACAAGGTTCTTTTCTTCGGTAGTAAGTCCCGTAGGCTCAACCTTGATTTCGGGGACGAAATCTTTGTTTTGTTTATTGGGATTTGTAATATCCCATTTCCAACTAGACCCCTAAGAGTGGTTTTGGCCATGACTAGGTCATGACAAAACCCTAGGAAGCCAGAAATGGGTCAAGAGATAGGGGATAAAATGTGGAAAATCATCATGGTCTGCAAATAGTAGAACTCTAAGCAATGGTTTAGGATGACCATGGGCTACACCTTGACCTCAAGACTCTACCACAACACCCCTAATACCTTGGGAGGCCCATTAGAGCCATAAGGACCCATTAGGGTCGACCAAAGAGGCTCAGTTGACCAAGGTCAACCCTAGCCCTAAATAGGTCAAACTAGCCTACTTAGGGTCAATTGACCTGCTCCTATCCTAGAGGACCCCAACTATGCCCTCCCAACCCTAAAGTGAGGTCAGTGGGTCACTAAGGACACATTGGGGCCAGCCCTAGAGGCCAGGTTGACCCAAGTCAAGTCAAGCTCCTAATCTGGTCAAAGTACCCTTACTAAGGGTATGTGACCTCCAAAGTGCAGGGTAACCCTACATAACCCTACCTAGACCTTAGGGGAAGCCAATGGGTCACCAAGGACCCATAGGGGTCAACCCAATTGGTCATGTTGACCTAAGTCAACTCTAGCCCTAAAATGGTCAAAGTTCCCTTACCAAGGGACATGTGACCACCAAGATACTCAACCAACCCTATTCAAGTAATCCTAGACCTTAAGGGAGTCCAATGGGCCACTAAAACCCCAATGGGGTCAACCCCGATGGTCAAATTGGCCCAGGTCAACCCTCATTTAGGTCAAGTCAAACCTAGCCCAAAAAGGGCTAACCCAAGCCCAAGCCACTTCTTCCTTAGGCTAACCCCATTTCCATGACCATCATAACCAAGTGGGCTGCATTTAGCTTGTGGGGTTGACCAGTCAACCAGAGGTGACTAGGAGAGAGAAAGGAGCTCCCTCCATGTTAATGGTGGAGAGAGAAGATGGGGAAGAGGAAGGGGAGAGTGGAAAACCGGCCAAGGGAGGCTAACAGCCACCTTTAATGGCTTCAATCAACTCCTCTAGGGAAGAGGAGTTGATTCCAGCCGTTTCCCGGCCACCAATGGGTGGATTCAGCCCCCCTCCACTCTACCCGAGCCACACCATAAATGGTGTTGATGGCCATTGAAGAACCAGCCACCCCCCTTCCCCAATTGCCATTTAAACACCATCAGTGGGCCAAGGGGAAACTTTTCGAGCATTTACCTGGAGGAGACGGGCCATCCCACTGTACTGTTGCAGAAGCCGAGCGCCGCCGCCGTCGTCAATGGCATCCCGCCGCTCTTCCCGCATCCAGGCCGCCAGGAAGGTCCTCCCCCTCTCCTTAACTCTCGGGTAGATCATAGGACTTCTTAGGCTTAAGATTCGGGCTCAATTGAGCCCGATCAAATCCAGCGTTTTCCATGTTTTCGGCAAGAAATTTCTTGCTATAGCCGCCGGAAAACGCCTCTCCGGCGGCAGAGCCGCCGCCTGGCGATAGCCCCCACCTCAACGGAGGTGGTGGTGGCGGTGGCCGGCCGGGGAAGGGGCTGGATGGTCGGCGGCAGCCGCTTGAAGTCGGCCCAGGAAGAATGCATCCTGGCTGTCGGCTCAACGAAGAAGATGAGCGGATTCCGTTCATTCTGCGCCAAGATTCGTGCTCCATCAGAGAATAAACTATAGGAAATCATTTCTTGATTATTTCATTTCGGTCACACATTATACTCTAAATGGTTTTAATTTTTAAAAATACATGCGTTCATCTAGTGGAAAACCTTTTAACACAAAAGTTGTAGCCCTCTGAGTCTATTTTATTTTAAAATTTGTTTGAACCCATTTGGGTGCACGGTCTGACCACGGCACCCATTTTGGTGGGACATACCCTTAGGACTAGGCAGTCATTAAACTGAGTGCCCACACTTCATCCCTAGCCCAATGCAGTTGAAATTTTGGCAGGGAGCCTAACCTAGCTATACCTAAGGCCTGCCCAAAGCTCAGAATTTTTGGACACAAATTTCCTAAAGTTTCTGACTTTATTTAATAAAGCTAGGGTAATTTAATTAAGTATTCAAATGACCTCCAAACCCTCCCAACTTTTGGTGAGTGGTCCTTGGGCTCATGCTAGGTATCTGTATAAAGTTTCACCTAAATTAGATGTGTTTTGAATAGGTTTTGACCCAACCCTAACTTTACCTTAATAAGGGTATTTTGGTCAAAAAGTGCACATTTGATTTTGAGTGACCAAATCACCTCAACAGAGGCTGATTTTTGGGCCACTGACTTGGTATGGCACTTAGCACCTCCCCATGGAATGTGGGGTATAGTGGAATTGATTTTCCCTAGGATCCTAGGCCAAACCCTAAGGAGGGACCTTTTTGCCTTGTGAAGGGCATGAGTCCTAAACACCTTGGATGAACATCAAATTTTGCAAGGAGGTTCCTAGGATATATAAAACCCTCTGTTAAAAATATTAACTAATTTTGAAAAGGGTAGGGTCCCCAAAACCCTAACCCTAGCTTAGGACCTAAAACTTGTAGGGTTAGTTTAGGTTAGCTAAACATCTTGAAATTTAACCAAATTTGGGTAGTGAGGGTATAAGGATATTTTGAGCCTCTGGTAATTTATTTGGGAAGTTTTGATCAATATTTGTAGCACTTCATTTGTAACCAATAGGATTGCCTTAATTAATAAATTGGCTATTGTGATCTCACTGCCCATTGAAAGGGCATGAAACATTGGCAGAGGTAGTTTTAGACCTTACTGATCATGTATGATTTTTGATAGAATTTTGGATACCTAGTTAGGGCATCTACTTCACAAGTGCATTACTTTAAATGCATAATAAGTAATTCTTACAAGAGCTCAATACTTGTTGCAAAATTATGAAACTTGATACATAGTGTTCCTAGTTCAATATTATCATGTGGGAATTTTTGTGGAAATTTTTGATGGTTAATTAGTATACTTTGTTCATTAACCCATAAATTTGACATTTCATGAGAAAATCAAGTATAGCCTTATTTTTAAATGATAAATTATGAAACTTTTTCTAGGCTATTGGTAAGCCATCATAATCATCCCTGAATGTTCGCTGAATTTTTGGAGGTATTATTACTGTAAAAGCTTTTAAAATGACTTTTTATGAGATATCATTGAAATTAAATTTAAGGGTCTAAACCTTGCTGAACAATTTTAAGACTTAGGCTTTAGAGTTGATTATGCATTTTGTATTTAACATAAATTTATTGGAATATTATCCTGCCTGAAATTGGTACTTCATGTTCAAACTTGGGCTTTTTGGATACTAGAATAAATAAATAAATTATCAGACAAATTAGGAAAATTATGAATTTCTGGATTTATGCTACAAATGTCATTTTAGCCTTCTAATAATTATCATAGTGGTACTGGATGAGTATTTCATGTACTTCCCTTATTACGGGTCATGTAGCTTAAATGGTCTGCATATAGCAAAACTGCAGGAAATCATTTTGGATATGAATTAGAGCACGTGTGATGGGTCTTGATGGTTTGCTGAAAGGATAAGTAGAATGGGTTGCATCTATGGAAGATGAGTGAGTTGAGTGTGGTTTTGTCTAGGGTTTAGAGGCGTTCGGGTCCGACGAAAGATCGTTCTACCCAAGGAGAGTTGGAGTCAAATCACCCTAGGATTAGCATATCGGAACATGAGAAAGTAATGGGTAAGGGAATCAACCAATAACAAAATAAGTACCTTGCGAAAGGGAACGCTGGGCGTAATCCCAACACATTTCCTAGTGCCCCTTGAGAGCCCTTCACAGGGAATACCGGGGGCAGTCCTGGGTTAACGTAAACTGTTTTAACAAGCTGAAAAGAGTAACTTAGTAATTAGGGTTGCACATTTCACAGACACTGATGGCACCGGAAGTTAGCTGGGAGCTTTGGCTCGGATGGTTAAAAGACGGACTTTGGGTCCGGGGGGGGTTTCGGCTCGATTGTTTGAGACGGACGTGTTTGTCCGGGGAGCTTCGGCTCGGGTTTGATTACGCTAAATTTGCATGTGCATAAAAGGAAGGAAAAATTTAGGTGGTGGGTCTTCGGTATTGGAGGGTCGATGCACCGACACCAATACGTTGACTCGGCAAGTGTGGTTAGCACTTCGACAACAGAAGTCTGGTGCGCCAGCCGGCAAGAGTACGCAGGAGTCCGCTTCGTGCACCAAGCATTGAGGCGTACGATAGGTCTGACCGGTAGTGCTTTACTGGTTTAGAGGTGGGCTAGTTGTAATGCCCCAAAACTCAAAGGAGCGAAGGGGGGACGTTTTGGGCCAGTTTGGGTTCTGGCAGCAGGCACACGGCCTGGGACACGCCGGCCCGTGTAGACACTTAGCCGCGAAGTCGTCGAGATTTGCTCGACGATTCGTTGAGACTGGGCACACGACCTGCGACACGGGCGTGTCGCAGGGCGTGTCGACCCGTGTCGACACTTAGCCGTGGAGTCGTCGAGATTTTCTCGACGATTCGTTGAGACATGGCACACGGCCTGCGACACGGGCGTGTCGCAGGGCATGTCGACCCGTGTCGACGATCGTCCCGGGGAGTCGACGAGATTCACTCGACGATTCGTCGAGACAAGGCACACGGCCTAGGACACGGGCGTGTCCAAGGCCGTGTCATCAGATCGACGATTTTCGCTCGACGAAATGTCGAGACCGTGTACACGGCCTGGGGTCCAGGCGTGTCAAGGTGACACGGGTAAGGACACGGGCGTGTCCTAGAACCCGTGCAGTGCTCGGGTTGATTTTGGGGAAAAATCATGGGGTACACGGCCGGCCACACGGCCGTGTGAGGTGGAACACGGGCGTGTCAGCTCGAACACGGGCGTGTTCGATACCCGTGTGAGGTTCCAGGAGATTCGATTTTGATGTCGAATGAGGCACACGGCCCTGGACACGGGCGTGTGCCAGGCCGTGTTCGGTCCAGATTGGGCATTTTAGCCCCGAATCAAAGCCGTTCGTTTCCTTATTTTGAGATCCAACGGCTGGGGGTTGTTCCTGAAGGGATATACCCAGGTTTGGGCTTTCAAAACCCTTACTTTTTCTTAAGTGTTCTCTTTCTAAAGCCTTAGAGAGAGAGGAGAGCCAAGGGAAGAAGAAGGAGCTAGATCCCGCCATTGGAGGAGCTTCGGAGCTCCGAATCGCGAACCGACTCCGGATCCGCGAAGGCAATGCTAGTGCGGTGGTTTTCATCCGATTACTTTTCCATGGCGCCAAAGAGGAACGCAAGGGTAACGATCCTCATCTTGAGCATGAGTAGCTCTCTTTCTTAGCATAGGAAGCCCGCTCTCGCGAGTTTGCGGAGAGTTGGAGGCGTTCCTTCGGGTAGATATGTGAAGTCCCCGTTGTTTAGAGTCCGTAAGCGAGAACGGACATAGGCATGATGTGTGAAGCCTACCCGGACATGTTGGTCTGGATCGGTGTTGTTGCATTGCATAATGCCGGAGAAGACTCCGTGCTATTGGTTGTTTTTCGGGTTTTCTACGCGGTAGATTGCAGCAGGGAGCCTTGGGGACTAACCCAAAGGTGCACTCGGAAAGCTGGGTAGATACGAGATCTTACCAACTTGGTGGCTTGAGAGCCAACTTGAACATAAACGGGTTATGTGACTTGTGATGGAAATGGGACTCGGCGGAAGTTTGACCCGCGCAAATGGCTTAAATTGTCGTTGCGATGTGAGCACGGTTTAGATGGAACCGTACCCGTTCTATGTCGTTCGGTTAAAGAGACCTAAAGGCACGTGGCACTTACCGATGGCATAGAGTAGGGTCTTCGGCGGTCAATGGCTTAAATTGTCGTGACCCAGGCCAGGAAGACAAATTGCTCATAGCTTTGGCCGTCCAAGTGGCGGTGGTGAGTCCGGAATGTCAATGGCTGTAATTGACGTGACATCGACTGGTTCACCGAGAATGTGCCCTGAGAGCACGGGGCGTGTGGCCGTGAGAGCCAACGTCTGTGATGAATTGGCTATTGATATAAATTGCTCGCTTATGCTAATGAAATGCAGGGAAGGAGCATCGCCGCCCCGAGTTGGGGGCGGGATCATTATAATTTGGTCAGTATTGCTGACCGTTGCCTTGTTTTTGCCACCGTGCGTTGGTTTGTTGCTTGCAGGTGCAGCTGGACCAAGCGGTCAATAGCGGGCTAAAGCCCTTTTTGCGAAGCCGGCGCTCGAAGGCCCAAATGGAAGTGTTTACTGCTTTATTCATGTATGACCGGCCTGTGTGCCGTGGTTTGTAAAACATGTAATATTCAAGTGAAACATTTTGTAAGGCCTTAAGGCTTGTTTTGGGTATTTTGCATAACATTCATATTTTGTATTAGTGGACACTCGTGCTTTGATGCTGGGTTCTTTGTTACAACTTTTATAAACTGCTTCCGCTAGAATACTCTGTGTAGGACGTGAAGATTGGTTGGATGGTTTCCATAAGTAACCACCCGGTCTGTCTGTGGCATACGGCGTCGGGCCCCGGCCGGACCTACTGCTTTATGATATGTGACGGATAGGGGGTGTTACAATTTGGTATCAGACTACTGGTTTTGGTTGGGCTTAAACTGAATTCGTGGGCGAATTCTTTTTAAGGGGTGGTGAGCACATTGTGTGCGTCATCGTAATAACAGTAAAAAGAACCCATGAATGTCCACTTAGGAATGAAAATACTCGTGTTTGAGGAACCTGCGTGTTCCTATAATTCTTGTTTGCAATTTATGTGGTCGCTTAACGGTGTTTTGTACCACTATAGGTGACCAGAAGTGGTGTTGGGCTGTCAGAACGCCGAGTTTCTGAGGCTAGTAGTGCACCGGATGTTGCTCCTGCAACACCTCTGTCGGCTGAGAATATACGATTGGTGGCTGAAGCGGTGTTGGCCGTGATAAATGCGCAGCCTGCAAGGCAAATGCAGCAGCCCGCTCCTGTGATGGAGCAAGAACCTCTTCAAGAGGCTGAGCCGAGGAGAGTGGAGCAAGTGGTTGTGGAACCGGTGGTGCCAAGGAGGGCAACTGAGAGGCAGCTTAAGCATGTAATGAGCTTTAACCCTCCGTTATTCTTGGGGTTGGGAACCCCATCTCAGGCTGAAGACTGGCTCTCTAGGGTGAAGAGAGTCATGACAACAACGGAGACGGAGGAGTGACAAATGACCACCATCGCTACGTTCCTGTTGGACGGTGAAGCGAGAATGTGGTGGGAAGGATTGGAGCTGCATCATTTGAGGGGTAGACAACTGATAGACGTTCCGATGGAAGAGTTCTCGGGATTGTTCTTAGCAAGATACCTCCCTTCTACTCAGAGGATTTCGATGGAGAATGAGTTCCTGAAGTTGGTACAGGGTGAGAGGAGCGTGGATGAATATCTCCACGAGTTCACTCGTTTGAGTCGTTATGCTAGCTCCACCATCGTGGATGAGGAGCGCAAGACTAATCGCTTCTATGAAGGCTTGAGGGATGAGTTGAGATTACTACTTTCGGGGCTGATTACGCAGGGTTTCTTAACCTTGGTCAATGCCCGGTCCTTGGAGAAGGACATGAAGAATGTACAAGCAAAGAAAAGCTTGGGTGAGAAGAAATCTGAATTCAAAGTGCCGACTACTTCAAAGTCCGGCTATCGGAGGTCTTTCAAGAAGCATAGGACTTCGGGTCCAGCTCCTTCTGGTGCTTCTGGGGCGACTACGAGTCGGACCCCGGGCGCGTGTTTTACATGTGGAAAGACGGGGCATTTCGCCCGTGATTGTTGGAGCAGACATCCTAAGTCCGAGAGGAGGCCGGGAGCTACTTATGAAGAGAAAGGAAAGGCGGTGGAGTCGACCGCATCCCATTATGCTCCGGCCCAACCAAGGGTCTACAATCTTGGCTAACAGGAGGCCATTAAACAAGCTGATGTGGTGATAGGTACGGTTTAATTTATAGCAAGTCAATTTCTTTAAATACTTGTTATGCACGTGTTACATTACCACTGCTTGTTTAGGATTTGTATTGATTTGTGAAAATCCGGCACGAGCACTCTTCGATACGGGAGCTTCACACTCCTTGTCCGAAGGATTTATATCACGCATCGGAGTCCCTTCTTCGATGGCGAAGGATAAGTTGGATGTGTTTTTGCCCAACGGGTGTTCGATGCGAGCGGATAGGATCTGCGATGTTAAGGTTCGTATTGGGGAGCAGGAGTTCGACCTGCGGGCGTCTTTACTTCCATTAGTGGAGTTCGACGTCATATTTGGCATGGACTGGCTCTCGGAGCAGCAGGCCCATATACATTGCGGTAGCAAGGAAGTTAAGCTGGGAGCGAGTCGTGAGACGACGTTTACGGGCTTAAAGGGGTCGAGCAAGACGTTGATGTCTGCTCTTCAGGTGGTGAAGGCGGTTCGTGCTGGAGCAGAACTGTTCTTTACACTAGTGGAGGTTGCAAAGCCGAAGCCCGCGTTGGATTGTATTTCAGTGGTATCGGAATACCCTGATGTGTTCCCCGCAGATCTTCCTGGAGCCCCGCCTCAGCGGGAGATAGATTTTACGATCGAGCTAGTGCCAGGTGCAAAGCCTGTGTCACGATCTCCGTATCGGCTAGCGCCTAAGGAAATGGCGGAACTGAAAGTTCAACTGCAAGAGTTGTTGGAGCAAGGGTATGTGCGCCCGAGTTCTTCGCCTTGGAGCGCACCGGTCCTCTTTGTTAAGAAGAAGGATGGAAGCTTGAGGCTATGTATTGATTACCGGGAGCTCAACAAGCTGACTGAGAAGAACAAGTACCTGATCCCTCGGATTGATGATCTCTTTGATCAGTTAGTCGGGTCGACGGTGTACTCGAAGTTAGATCTCAAGGCTGGGTACTATCAGCTGCGAATAAGGGAGAGTGATATCCCGAAGACAGCGTTTAGTACGAGATACGGGCATTATGAGTTTACGGTCATGCCGTTTGGGCTGACAAATGCGTCGTCGGTGTTCAAGGATTTGATGAACAGGACTTTCAGGGAGTACTTGGACCATTTCGTGATCGTCTTCATCGACGATATTTTGGTGTACTCGCAAAGTGAGGAAGATCACTTCAAGCATCTTCATTTGGTGTTGGAGACGCTAAGGAGAAATCAGTTGTATGCCAAGTTCTCGAAGTGCGAGTTTTGGCTATCCTCAGTGGCATTCCTTGGGCATATAGTGAGTGGAGAGGGTATTGCTGTGGATCCGGCGAAGATTGTTGCGATACGGGAGTGGCCTGAGCTTGCTACTGTAGCGGAAGTCCGGAGTTTTCTGGGGCTTGCCGGCTATTATAGGCGCTTCGTAGAGAACTTCTCGCGGATAGCGTTACCTCTCACTACTTTGACGAGGAAGGAGCATAAGTTCGTTTGGACGCCGGAGTGCGCGCGAGCTTTTGAGGAGTTGAAGTGTCGGTTGACCACGACGCCTGTGCTGAGTTCTCCGGTTGGGACCGAAGGCTATGAGATATATAGCGATGCTTCAGGCAGCGGTTTGGGTTGCGTGCTACTGCAGCACGGAAGCGTGATAGCTTATGGCTCGAGACAGCTAAAAGTGCACGAGAGGAATTATCCGGTCCATGACTTGGAGTTAGCGGCCGTGATTTTTGCTTTGAAGCTGTGGAGGCACTATTTGTACGGTGTGAAGATTGATATCTACACCGATCATAAGAGCCTGAAATATTTGATTGATCAGAAAGATCTGAATATGCGGCAGCGTAGATGGATGGAGTTCCTGGGGGACTATACGTTCAAGATCCACTACGTGCCTGGCAAAGGGAATGCGGTTGCAGACGCGTTGAGTCGCCGAGCCCCAGCTCAAGCCAATTGGCTATCAGTGTATGATGAGCGGTTGGTGCGGGAGTTGGAGGCGCTGGAGATTGTTTGTGTTGATAGACAATCAAGTGCTGAAGCAGTTCTGAATTGGACTGAAGTCCAATATGACCTGGCTGATCGGATTCGTCAGGCTTTGGATATGGATGCTCATATGAAGCAATTCATGATAGAGGCTCTGGATGGGTCAAATTCCCAATTCGTGGTGGAGGACGGATTGCTGTGGAAAGACGGTCGTTTGTGCGTCCCAAGTGTGGGCAATTTACGGGTGGAGTTGTTGTACGAGGCACACCATACCAAGTACTCGATTCACCCGGGGAGCACAAAGATGTACCGCGATGTAAAGAAACTGTTTTGGTGGCTAGGTTTAAAGAAGGATGTGGCGCTATACGTAACGAAGTGTCAAACCTTCGCCTTGGTAAAGGCGGAGTGCCAAAAGCCGGGAGGATTTCTTAAGTCCTTGCCTATTCCGGAGTGGAAATTTGACGACATCTTTATGGACTTTGTGCACGGTTTGCCAAGGTCACAGAAGGGGAACGACGCCATTTGGGTGGTTGTTGATCGTTTAACGAAGGTGTCACATTTTATTCCGCATAGGAAGGATGACCCGGTGGAGAAGTTGGCAAAACTTTATGTGGATAACATAGTACGGCTTCATGGTGTGCCCCGCAGCATCGTGAGTGACCGAGATGGGCGGTTCACGTCCAATGATTGGAGGCTGGTGCAACAAATGTTGGGAACAAAGTTGAAATTCAGCACAGCCTTCCATCTGCAAACGGATGGGCAGACCGAGAGGGTCAATCGAACCATGGAATACATGCTCCGCATGTGTGTCTTGGATTTCGGAAAGCAATGGGAAGACCACCTTTATTTGGTGGAGTTCGCCTACAACAACAGCTACCAAGCGAGTATTCAGATGGCGCCTTTCGAGGCCCTATATGGTAGAAAATGTCGCACGCCGTTGTCTTGGTTAGAAACGGGTGAGTCAAGGTTGTATAAGCGATCGAAAGTGGAGGGTGCTACTTCTTTGGTGCGAACCATTCGGGAGAGGTTGCTTATCGCTCAGGACCGGCAAGCAAAGTACTATAATGCCAAGCACAGGAACGTGGAGTTCGCTGTGGGCGATTATGTATACTTAAAGATCAAGCCGTTCAAGAGTGTCTCGCGGGTGCGGCGATTGAAAAAGCTAAGCCCAAGATACCTTGGACCGTTTGAGGTTCTGGAGCGAGTTGGTGAAGCGGCCTATAGGTTGAAGCTTTCAGTGGAGCTTAGTGGTTTACATGATGTATTCCATATTTCGGTACTCCGGAAGGCGGTGCAAGAGCCTACGCAAGTGATCGCGGTCGATCAAGTGCAGGTGGATAGTGGGCTAACGACAAAGGTCAAGCCCGTGCGGATTGAGGACTCGGAGGTCAAGCGGCTACGCAATAAAGAGATCAGGATGGTCAAGGTCCGGTGGGACAATTGCGGTCGTGAGGAGCTCTCTTGGGAGCGAGAGCAGACTATGCTTGACGAGTATCCGGAGTTGTTCCGCTCAGGTGCAAATTTTGGTTTTGTACATGTCTTTCCTTTATGTAATTTCGTGGGCGAAATTCTTTTAAGAGGGGGAGAGTTGTAACGCCCCGAAACTCAAAGGAGCGAAGGGGAGACGTTTTGGGCTAGTTTGGGTTCTGGCAGCAGGCACACGGCCTGGGACACGGGCGTGTCCCAGGGCGTGTCGGCCCGTGTCGACACTTAGCCGCGAAGTCGTCGAGATTTGCTCGACGATTCGTTGAGACTGGGCACACGGCCTGCGACACGGGCATGTCGCAGGGCGTGTCGACCCGTGTCGACACTTAGCCGCGGAGTCGTCGAGATTTTCTCGACGATTCGTTGAGACATGGCACACGGCCTGCGACACGGGCGTGTCGCAGGGCGTGTCGACCCGTGTCGACGATCGTCCCGGGGAGTCGACGAGATTCACTCGACGATTCGTCGAGACAAGGCACACGGCCTAGGACACGGGCGTGTCCAAGGCCGTGTCATCAGATCGACGATTTTCGCTCGACGAAATGTCGAGACCGTGTACACGGCCTGGGGTCCAAGCGTGTCAAGGTGATACGGGTAAGGTCACGGGCGTGTCCTAGAACCCGTGTAGTGCTCGGGTTGATTTTGGGGAAAAATCATGTGGTACACGGCCGGCCACACGTCCGTGTGAGGTGGAACACGGGCGTGTCAGCTCGAATACGGGCATGTTCGATACCCTTGTGAGGTTCCAGGAGATTCGATTTTGATGGCGAATGAGGCACACGGCCCTGGACACGGGCGTGTGCCAGGCCGTGTTCGGTCCAGATTGGGCATTTTAGCCCCGAATCAAAGCCGTTCGTTTCCTTATTTTGAGATCCAACGGCTGGGGGTTGTTCCTGAAGGGATATACCCGGGTTTGGGCTTTCAAAACCCTTACTTTTTCTTAAGTGTTCTCTTTCTAAAGCCTTAGAGAGAGAGGAGAGCCAAGGGAAGAAGAAGGAGCTAGATCCCGCCATTGGAGGAGCTTCGGAGCTCCGAATCGCGAACCGACTCCGGATCTGCGGAGGCAACGCTAGTGCGGTGGTTTTCATCTGATTACTTTTCCATGGCGCCAAAGAGGAACGCAAGGGTAACGATTCTCATCTTGAGCATGAGTAGCTCTCTTTATTAGCATAGGAAGCCCGCTCTCGCGAGTTTGCGAAGAGTTGGAGGCGTTCCTTCGGGTAGATATGTGAAGTCCCCATTGTTTAGAGTCTGTAAGCGAGAACGGACATAGGCATGATGTGTGAAGCCTACCCGGACATGTTGGTCTAGATCGGTGTTTTTGCATTGCATAACGCCGGAGAAGACTCCGTGCTATTGGTTGTTTTTCGGGTTTTCTACGCGATAGATTGCAGCAGGGAGCCTTGGGGACTAACCCAAAGGTGCACCCGGAAAACTCGGCGGATACGAGATCTTGCCAACTTGGTGGCTTGAGAGCCAACTTGAACATAACCGGGTTATGTGACTTGTGATGGAAATGGGACTCGGCGGAAGTTTGACCCGCGCAAATGGCTTAAATTGTCGTTGCGATGTGAGCACGGGTTAGATGGAACCATACCCGTTCTATGTCGTTCGGTTAAAGAGACCTAAGGGCACGTGGCACTTACCGTTGGCATAGAGTAGGGTCTTCGGCGGTCAATGGCTTAAATTGTCATGACCCAGGCCAGGAAGACAAATTGCTCATAGGTTTGGCCGTCAAAGTGGCGGTGGTGAGTCCGGAATGTCAATGGCTTTAATTGACGTGACATCGACCGATTCACTGAGAATGTGCCCTGAGAGCACGGGGCGTGTGGCCGTGAGAGCCAACGTCTGTGATGAATTGGCTATTGATATAAATTGCTCGCTTATGCTAATGAAATACAGGGAAGGAGCATCGCCGCCCCGAGTTGGGGGCGGGATCGTTATAATTTGGTCAGCATTGCTGACCGTTGCCTTATTTTTGCCACCGTGCGGTGGTTTGTTGCTTGCAGGTGCAGCTGGACCAAGCGGTCAATAGCGGGCTAAAGCCCTTTTTGCGAAGCCGGCCCTCGAAGGCCCAAATGGAAGTGTTTACTGCTTTATTCATGTATGACCGGCCTGCGTGCCGTGGTTTGTAAAACATGTAATATTCAAGTGAAACATTTTGTAAGGCCTTAAGGCTTGTTTTGGGTATTTTGCATAACATTCCTATTTTGTATTAGTGGACATTCGTGCTTTGATGCTGGGTTCTTTGTTACAACTTTTATAAACGGCTTCCGCTAGAATGCTCTGTGTAGGACGTGAAGATTGGTTGGATGGTTTCCATAAGTAACCACCCGGTCTGTCTGTGGCATACGGCGTCGGGCCCCGGCCGGACCTACTGCTTTATGCTATGTGACGGATAGGGGGTGTTACACGAGGCCCAACCCACCGCTTCCGTCTGCCACTACGGAGGTATCCTGGGAGGTTACGGCTCCAGAAAGGGGGAACTAAATTTCTGTGTGCACAGAGTCGGGTGTGTGTGTTGCACTTGCATGATCCATCATACCCACTTGCATGTCATAGCATAATCGATTCTTTTAACCCTGACACCTAAAGTATAAGTGGAATGGGACGCTTATACTTTAGGACCTGCAAAACGACCCCTTGGTCTATAAGCTTGTGTGGGCAAGTTTATAAATTAAGGTTAATTTTGATATATATATTTACTGTTGTTTGATAACCGACACCCCAACGTATAAATCGGTATGGGACTTTTTATACGATGGGAGCCTTGCAGAAGACCCCTTGACTTATGTGTTTTCACATAAGTAAAAGTTACTTTTCATATTTCAGCTTATTGTTTTTACATGCTATAGAATTTGCTAGTATAGGACCGCTGCCATCTACTTTTGATTTTTCTCCACCTTCAAGTCCTCCCCTTTCTTCCTCTCCGCTCGGTGCCTAGGAGCCGTGGGGGAAGGGGCGGGGGATGATAGGACTTAGTCTTTTAGACTAACGGTTTTCGAACCGCATCATTTAGGGGATCGTGGAGACCAGCATGGAGGAGCAGCCCCAGAGACCGGTGCGCTTGGAGGTGGGGCAGTCTAGCTCCGGAGTTCATACAGCCGGGACCGTGAGTCTCGACCTTGAGTAGTTTTTCTGCTTCCGCATGAGTGATTTTTGTAGTGAGGATATGATGTACCGGGCATAAGCCCGTATTTTGCTACTCTGATGTTTTATTCTGTGGACACTCCCTTCGTGGAGTTATATTTATTATGACATGTGATTCTCTGTGGACTGCAATTTGCATTTACATTATTGTGCTACTTTTCTGTGATCGAAATCGGCCGGCAGAATCGGCGCTTTGTGGTGATGACCCTTCAGGGCGTGAAGGAGTCACCGCAAAACGGCGGTTCTGGGCCTAAGACCCCGGAGTCGAAAAAGAGAAAAAAAAAAGGGGGGGGGGGGGTCTTACACAAGCTCTCCCCACCAACGATGTGCGAGTCATCGTTACATTTCTTAAAAAACTATTTTCTCGCTTCGACACGCTTCGCGCAATTGTTAGTGATAGGGGAACGCATTTCTGTAACGCTCTTATGGCTAAGACGTTAGCTAAACATGGAGTCACGCACAAGCTTGCCACCCCCTACCACCCGCAAATAAGTGGCCAAGTTGAGCTAGTAAATCGAGAGATCAAGCGAATTTTAGAAAAAATCGTTTCACTAAATAGGAAAGATTGGTCCGTTAAACTCGACAATGCGTTGTGGGCGTATCGAACGGCATACAAAACCGCAATTGGTTGTATGCCGTTCTGGTTAGTCTTCGACAAAGCGTGCCATTTACCCGTAGAACTAGAGCATCGTGCTCTTTGGGCTTTAAAACTCTTAAACCTCGACTTCAACTTAGCCGCTCAGAATAGAAAACTGCAACTAAACGAGCTCGATGAATGGCGTGCAAATGCTTACGAGAGCAATAAGTTCTATAAGGAGGGTTCTAAGTTATATCACGATCGAAAAATCAAGTCCCAAAAATTATTTTCTCCGGGCGATCTTGTCCTTCTTTACAATTCACGTCTTAGGCTTTTTCCGGGTAAACTAAAATCTAGATGGTCCGGTCCCTTCCTAGTTGAAGAAGTTTTTCCATATGGGACTGTACTCGTCTCCCACCCAGAAAAAGGTTCGTTTAAAGTAAACGGACATCGGTTAAAGTCTTATATAGCAGACGATCCAGTGATCGGTTTTAACGAAACCATAACTTTCCTCCACATTATACACCCGCCAAAATAGTCAAGCTACACGACTATAAACAAAGCGCTCCTGGGAGGCACCCCTCGCTTATCTTTTTTGCTTTTTCCTTATTATCTTTTCTGCTTTTTCTAATAAACGCAGGGTTTCTGATCGGCCTCCCCCTACGCGTTTCAGGGACGTTTCAACCCCCCCCCCCCTCTCTTTATTTTCTTTGTATATATTGTTTTTCCCCTTCTTCCGCATACTTACGTTACAACATTGGGGACAATGTTGGACTTAAGTACAGGGGTATTTTCGTGTTTTACTTTCTGCACTTCAATTTTTCTGCATTTCAAAAATACAAAAAAATACATATAACAACAAAACAAAAACAAAAGAAAAAAAAATCTTAAAATGAGAAAAAAATTATTAAAATGAAAAATCCAAAAAAAATTTCATTTTCTTTTTCTTTCTTTTTTCCAAAAACTCAAAAAAAAAATTATAAAACAAAAAAAACAACAAAAAAAATATTTAGTTTCACTTTGTAAATATTTTTCTTTGTAAATATTTTTATGTAAATAATCTTCTCTCTCCCCCTTTCGCTTCAAAAATATTTAGTTTCACTTTGTAAATATTTTCTTTGTAAATATTTTTCTTTGTAAATATTTTTATGTAAATAATCTTCTCTCTCCCCCTTCCGCTTCCCTCTCATTCTTGTAAATAACTTTTCTTTTTCTCCCAATCTTTGTAAATAGAATGAAAATTTTCTTAAAAAATATATATATATACAAAAAAAAAACCTTTTTATGTATATATTATTGACATAAACTTAAAAAAAAACCAAAAAAGATAATAGTTCAAAAAATTCAAAAAAATTGAGAAAAAAAAACAAAAATACAAAAAAAAAGATAATTAATGAAAAACAATAAAAAAAATGTTTTGAAACAAATAAATCAAATATTTCATTCTTAACTTTCTTGTTATCCAAAAATTCTGTTTTGAGATTATTTATATGTGAATTTGATTAATTCTTTGTTCACTACCCGTTTGTTAATTATTGATTGAAAAATTTAAATAGCCAGGGTTAAGTTTTAAAGAATTCATTATGCTTTGTTAAAAATAGCGAACTCGTTTTAGGCACTACTTCTAATTTTTCATTGATAGGAGCACGTGTATTATGTTATGAAATAACGACTATAGAATTCAATTATACTTACTTTTAGCTTTCTGGAAAATTGGAACTTACAATTTATTAAGATTGCTCTCAAACATTTTTAGGATTAAAAATCTAGTTTTCCTTTCTCCCCATACCTTCATGACCTACTTGGCATGAAAACGTTTTATCCTTAAAAGATCCTATGTCAATGGGAATAAGATTTCGTTCCGTAAACATAGGCACCCAATAATTTAAAAAGATTATATGTTATGGAGTAAGAGGAATTCATTACTCCTACACATATACATTGAGTTAATTTTATTCTTATGAAGTTGAAAAACAAATATGATATTAGGAAAATAAGATTTCATTTTCCTAATAATCCAAAAAGAAAAAAAAATGGAGGTTTGAGAAAAAATTTCCTCACCTCAAAATCAAAACCCTCTTCATAAACTCACTACCCCCTTATAGCCAATTACACGATTCTAGAATTAATTCAAAAATCGATTTGAGAGCATAATTAGTAAATTGTATTATTTTCAGTAACACTCCTATAAGCTAGAGTTCATATAATTCCAAACTATTTTCGTTAATCTAACCATTAAAATTATTGCCTTCTATTTGATTATATCAAGAAGTCTTTTTGCCAAAACTTTTGCGCTATTTAAATCATCTACATAATTTTAGGACTTAACTCTTACTCCCCGTATATTTATTTAGATCTCTCTTATAATTGATTAGGCGGTAGATAAACTTAGAGTTTTTTCCTATTCCTTATAAGTTCACATCAAACTTTTGCTCTAGAATAGCAAAAGCTTAAGTATGGGGGTATTTGATGAATTGTAAATATACATATTTATGTGCACATTAATTTAGTCATTTTCATTTATTTTCGTCGTTTTTACTTACTTTTGTTCAATAAAATGCTCCTATTCTTGTAAATTTACCACTAACTTGTTTTATTTTATTTTTCAGAAAAATTCCAAAATCTGCCAAAATTGGGCAGTACACGCCCGTGTTATTTTGATCACGCCCGTGACCAGCGCGTGACAGCTCAAAATCCCGTGAAGTTGCAAATTTCTGAATTAAAAGCTTGACACGCCTGGCGACACGCCCATGTCACCCGACATGGGGCGTGACAGAAGCCCGTGTCCACTCCACTCGACTAATTCAGTTCAACGATCGTCGAACCCGCAACACGCCCAGAGTCACGCCCGTGACCTAGGGCGTGACTCAAACTCAGCTCGACGATTTCAACTCGACACTTTCCGCTCGACGATTGTCGAGTGTCGACACCAACCGACACGCCCAGCGTCACGCCCGTGACCTGGGGCGTGACCATTCCACCTGGCTCGATAAGACCCGCGCGGTGACTTTCGGCGCAACCCGCGCCCAGTTCTACTTCGCCGACACGACCACTGTCACGCCCGTGACCAGGGGCGTGACCAACACGAGACCGACATGTGTCCAGCCCGAAGTCAACTTTGCCATCAAATCGTCGGCCGCCTTCGCAAACAGTAGTGACACGACCACCGACACGCCCGAGTCGGAGGGCGTGTACTTTGCTTTTTTTTCCTATAAATTCCCCACTTCTGTAATGACCAAGGGTTCACATTTTTGAGCCACTTTAGTGTGTTTTGTGGGCTGCATCCATGGATTCCCTTGCTATGTAAGGAGATTTCTCCCCCCTTTTCTTTCATGTTTGTTTTTGCTTTAGCTTTAGCTTTGTAATAGCTTTGTAATAGTTTCCTTTAATCAATAAAAATGTTAGTTTTTCTCTTCTTATTTGGCTTTGGAATGAACTCATGTGCCCACTTTTCTTCTCATTTTATCCTTAGTTTCTCCTTTGTTTTTCTCTTTATGAAAAGTGTGTGTGTGTGTGTGTATGAGTGTAACATGTTTAATATTCATGTTTTTAACTTGTCTTCATGTTAGGTTTTGTAGTAGATTTCATTTCCAAGTTAGGTATGATAAGTTTCCCTTATTTTCATCATGTCCTTTTCTTAAGAGCCCTATGCTTTCATTCTTATGTATTTATAAAAGAGTATTGAAAGTGAATTTGATTTTTTTACTTAGCTTTGTTTTGTAGGATTGTAAAACTTTTTTTTGTTATTTTCATTTTCTTTTCACTTTTTAATAGCTTTTATGAAAACATAAGAATGAAAATCTTGTTATTTTAATTTTTAAAGAACTTTGTTTTTTTGATTTGTTTTGAAAAACTTTTGTTCTCTTAAAATTTTATTTTGTCCTTTTTATTTGTTTTTGGTAAAATCTAAGTATAGAAAAGTAGTAGTTTTAATTTTTAGGTAACTTCCATTTTGTGTTCAAATGTGTGTGTGAGTGTATGAGAATAATCTTTATGCTTTCTTTAATTTATGAAGAGTGTGTGAGTGTAGGTGTTAAATTTTCATGCTTTATTTTCATGCTTTATTTTATTGTTTTCTTCAATTATGTAGAGTGCGTGTGTGTAGGAGATAAATTTTCATGCTTTATTTTATCGCTTTCTTCAATAACGTAGAGTGCGTGTGTGTAGGAGATAGTTTTATTGCTTTCTTTCAATTATGTAGAGTGTGTGTGTTAGCGTTTATTTCCGCCTACTCGCTAGGAGTTAAATGACCGGATTTTGTTTATCGCCTGCTCATTTGAGTTAAATGGCTGGTCTTTTATTTTTCTGTAATTATTTTAGTAAGAC
This sequence comes from Platanthera guangdongensis, assembly GCA_039583875.1. Lineage (NCBI taxonomy): Eukaryota > Viridiplantae > Streptophyta > Magnoliopsida > Asparagales > Orchidaceae > Platanthera > Platanthera guangdongensis. The sequence goes on along the minus strand of CM077162.1, from coordinate 159,223,040 downwards.
TTTTAATTATATTTATTTCCACCTACTCGTTAAGAGTTAAATGGCGTGCCCTTTATTTCCCGCCTACTCGTTTGAGTAGGACTTGTAATTTTCCCTTTTTGTTACTTAGTTTTTGTTTTATTTATAATTTGGAGTCTGCGTGAGTTCTTGTTTTAGCTAACTTTTCAGCTTTCTAAATGTTTGTTATTTTCTTTATGTCCTCTTCTTATAATCATTTAGCATTTAATTTCGAACTCGCACCTCACTAAATTATAAAGCCGTCCCCATACCGATGTGTTACTAATGGCTATTAGCCTCGGCATCGAAGAGCATTGGGACATTTAAAATGATTTGTAATAATTAAAGCTCTTTATTTTCACTTTAATTTAAGGACTTATGGTTTACCCCGGGTTAACGACGCGTAGGACCACAAATCGATGTGTGGTCCCTATTTCTGTTATCCATACACTAGCTAGCCGAGAGGCCGTGTGTATGGACCGATCACCCCTGGGTAAATAGAGTTGCGTGCATACCCTCGAGAGAGGACAAGCGTAATTCTACCGGATTGGGTTCTCCACCCAATAGCGGGGTTCTTAGCGTAAAGCGTGCGTTAAGAGGAATCCTTCGTCGGACTAACGTTCGGTCGAATAGTCTTAACGTTCAGGTGAGCGATATCCCTATAGCTAGGTGAGCTCACATTTGTGGAACCTCCACGGCCAAGTTGCCTTTTATTAATTTGAAAACTAAGTCCTATAATTATTAAAAATTATTTTAGTCTTAATCTGATTCGATGCCGAGCGTTAACCCTTCATCGAATATTTTCTAAATCATTTTTTTCGCTCCTTTACTTTTTCCGTCTTTACTTAATTAAAAAATCCACCTTACTTTCAGTAAAATAATAGTCCTCCCGGAGGAGTAAGAATAGTCAACACGACCCCGAGAACAATACGACCTCGGTATTCCCCCGAATATCGAGTACTACTTGTGATAGGTGCACTTACCTCCTGTAGCAAGTCCGCGGCGATCGACTCACCGAACCAACCACAGTAAGAGTCTGTTTGCAGGCCCATCAATCGTGCACCGCCACCAACTCCTGCTGGGCCAGGCCAACTTGTTCCGAGACACTCTTCAGATGCTCCTCGGCCCGCGTAATGTGCACGCCGGGTGAAGTGACCTCGCCACCTTCTGCTGCATGTGGAGCCCCCTCCAAAGCCGTGAGCTGAGCCTCGGTCTCATCCTTGTCTCGGTAGACCCTCTTGACGAGCTCCTGAAGCAGCAGAGTATGCTTCTGAAACAGCCGTGTCACCTGCCTCATCATCCCCACCGCATTAGTCGGATCACACTGGTAATCCGAAACGCACTCCACATCAGGCGGAGGCGAGTACCTTTCGCTCATCTCAGTTTCGGAGGTGATCGCGTTATAGCCTGCAAAAAGGTGATTTAGAAGGGACGGGCGAGAACAAGGCAAGCGCCGAGTACGAGCTTACCAGGGGTTGGCACGTCGTCCACACCGATGGAAGGACGAGAAGAGCCCGGCCGACCCTGAAAGGGTTCTCCCTCGAAGGCTGCAAGAGATTTCCCTAGTCCGGGGGGAACCGGCGAATGAGGGGTACTCGGGGGCGGACGATCCAGACCCGAGGGGCTAGTAACGCTCTCAGATGACAAGGGAGGGGAGTGATCCTCCCCCCCCCCCCCCGTCACCCTCATCTTCACGAGGCAGTACCTACAGGACAAAGGGTCAGAAATGTAGTAACAAGTCGGGAAGGGAGATCACGTACCTCAGAAGCGACCTCGATACCGGCCACCGAGCTGGAACCCGGGAAGTTACTCGTCGGGGACCGCCTCACAATCTTCCCCTTTACCGGTCTAAAGAGAGGGTCGGGAGACCCACGCGCTAACCAGGGGGCGGCCTCGAGGGCCTCCTCTCGAGTCTTCTAGCCCGCGGCCGCCAGGCGGGCTCGCACCTCTTCGCTGAACGGCATCAAGAAGCTGCAGTCTGCTTGAAAAGACGAGATGGCCTAGGGAGACCCCCCTAGGCTCAGTGGTATATTTATAGCCGAATAGTGGGGCCCCACCAGAAGATTCCATGCCAGCTCAGCACAGTACTTGCCGAACACGCAGGTTGGATGGTTCTTTCCGAGCTTTATCAAGCTCAAAAAGAGCGGGGATTGTGTACAACCCCGTATTCGTCGAGCGGGCCCCGCCAGGAGAATCGAGCGAACCAAGTTCCACGGCCCGCACCCAAGCAACAAGCAGGCATGTGGCAAGAGGTTGGTTCGCTCCCGCTCAGTTCAAGCGAGCGAGCCAGGCGAGACGACTCCCCCACCCCTCCCGCTCGCTCAGAGATTCGTCGACCGGAGTGTGGGGCGGCATTCGTCGAACCGGTACTCACGGATGGGTTCGACGACCCGCGATCTGCGAGCCGTTCTAATGGCCATGATGGCCGCCAACTCGTTCCCTATTCGCGACCTGGCCGTCTATCCGCCTCGGCAGAGGACTGGCGGGTCGCGGTGGCCCGGCTCGCACTCGCCCAAGAAGAATAGGCGAGCCGCTAGAGCCAGGTCGCGCCCGCCTCTCGCGGAGAGGGATTGGTGGCGAGCTGACCTCCCCATGGGTGCGAATAGCTTCTCAGAACAGCGGAGCCACGTTGTTGGCAGACCAGGTTGGACTGCACATAGCTGTTCAAAACAGTGGAGTTTGGCTGTTGGCAGACCCAACCAAGGGTTTTCTGGTAATTTCAGGTCAGTTCTTTTAGTTATTGGCAGTTCAGATTTCTAAAAACTATAAATAGAACCCAAGGGGGGCACCTCAGGGCACGCTCTCATACTCTCTTGCTCCCCGATTTAGTAGTGCTTCCTGAGGTAGCCTTAGCTCGGCCAGTGGCTAAGGAGGGGAAGTATTCTCTAGTCTTCCGGGTGTGTGGTGGGTCCTCCCCGCCGAGCCCCTTGGGTCGGTTTCTCCTTGTTTTCTCTGTTGTTTTGCTTGCAGGAGTGAAGTAGGCGCGAGACCACCCCTTCCCCAAGGGTCGAACTGCACAGGAGATCGATTTTCGGTTTCAACAATGTTAGCTTAAGAATGTACTTTAGGGTTTAAATATTATTTTTCGCTTCCTGTTATAAGATAGTGCACCAAACTATGAACGCAGTTCGACGAAATCTTAACTGAGTTCGAAGAATTTTGAACTCAGTTCAATGAAATTGGACTTAGCTAAATTTCTCAAACTCTGAGCTTAGTTCGACGAACGATTAGCTCAGCTCAAAGAATTCTGAACTAAATTCGAAGAATTTTGAACTCAGTTCAACGAAATTGGACTTAGCCAACTTCCTCAAACTCTGAGCTTAGTTCGACGAATGATTAGCTCAGATCGACGAACGCTGAACTCAGTTCGACTGATTCTGAACTGAGTTCGGTGAACTCAGATACTTGTTGTATGACAAATTCCTGCCTTTCCTTCATCTTCACTTTGTGACCACCTATCACATCACTATTTTGATGTACCCTATTATCCAAATATTTTATCAATTTTGAGTAGAGTGAAGACCTATTATGCTAATAAGATAGTTTTTTATTAGCAGACTTATTATCCACTGGTTTACAGGTTATTTGAGCTAGAAATAAATCTTCAAAATTTAATAGTGCAGATAATCTGATAAATAAGTAAATCACTATTCTCCAACTGATGCTCTTGATTAGTTTTAACTTAAGCACATCTAACTTAATTCATGAATTTGTAAACTTAGTCTCTATACAAGAGAGAGAGAATTACCTTGAGGCTTGCTGCCTCTAGATTTTGAGGATTACACACTTAACAACCTTAACCTTTGTTTATTGCTTTAGATGGAACATATTCTTTGAGCAATCATCCTATCCCAGACATTTGCCTGGAACATTCATTGTCCAGATACCAAGTCTTATCTAGACAGGTATTTGGACTAACCTGCAAAACAAAAAATTCATTTACCCTTAGACACCTAATAATTATTGGATCCTAGGTTCACATTAGCCTGAAAATAAGCTCATCTTCCTGCAGTATTCCTGACAGGTTGGCAATCTCTGGACACTGAAGGATTGTGCCAGCAATCTACAGCATAGTGGCCCACTTTGCCACAGCAACAGCACTCTTGTACATTATATCTCCTTTTCTGTTTAGGAGCAGCATTTGGCTGGACTGCTCCCTAAACAGTGGGAAGATGTGTTGTTGTATATCTCTGATTTCCTTCAGCAATAATTTGACTGAAGGTAAGTCTTTCAGCTGATTGTTTTGGTCTTTTCTGAGAGCCACCAGCTACATGTCTCTTTTCAACTAACATGCATCTAACAGTATTAGACATTGTCATTCCAGCCTTGCCAGAAATCCCACCTTGAGTCACTACTTTTGTTGGATGACTCAGATTTCCTGCAGCAGCATTATCCTTGAGTTTTGGGGCTGGGGCACCAAAAACAAATGGTCTAGGATGAGCCATTTGAATTTCCTCATGGGCAGCCTTAAGGGACCTCACATGGCTGTATCTTCCACCTTGGCTATGGCTACATTGTTCAATTCTAGTGGATCTATCATTCTCCTAGTAACCATAACAGCTTTCATGGTCATACTTGTTAGAAGGCAACAAGACTTTCTGAAAAGAAATTGGAGGCAATGAGGCTAGAAGCACAACTAGTGCCTTCCCCTTTCCTTTTGGATTGAGAGGTGTAGCAGTTCCCTTAAATCCTAACCCTTTCTTACCATCTTGGGTAAAGAGGGTGTCAATTAAGGGAAGCACAGTGCTTGGCTTAGAAAACTTGGCCACCAGCAATTTCTCATTTAGGAGATCATCTTTAAGTTTTTGGATAAGTTTCTCATTTGAGACTCTTTCCACAGACTGCATATAAATGATCTCCTTGAGTTTGACTGATTGTGCATCCATATCATTGAAAGACTTTTCTTGGCCCTCACACTTACTCCTAAGACTAAGAAGCTCTATTGTCTATCTCTTGGCAAGGAGCTTGCACTTCTTGAATGCTTCAAAACATTTTCCATACTTTTCAATTATAGAATTGGCATTATCCTAAGAATCTGAATCTCATTCATCTCTTGATGATTGAGCTTCAGAATCTAAGCTAGCCTTATGACTTGAAATAGAAGACAGAGATTTAGAATTTACCTGAGCTTGTTCAGGCTCATCAAACCTCAGAGCCTTGCAGTGCTCCTACAACTCAGTGGTTGTCAAACCACCTACCTCAGCCTTATCTCTAAGGCCTACAGTTCAGGCTTTTTAGCCCTACAACTTTCGGCACAATTCCCTACTCTCAGAGTGCTGTATCACTCCAACATCTCAGTACCCTTCCAGGTACCTACCTTAGTGCCCTTCCAGGCATCTACAGCTCAGTGACACACTTGTCACATACCTAAAGCCAAAATGCCCTGCACTCAGTCTCCTTCAAGACCTACAACTCAGTGAAACACTTGTAACCTACAGCTTAGTGACTCAACAGTCACCTACCACAGGCAAAAAGGCCCTACCCTCAGGCTGGGAGGATAGCCCTACTCTCAGATCCACTCTTAGATCCTACCTCAATACCCCAGCAGGGCACCTACCTAAGTGACTAATTAGTTACCTACAACTCAGGAACAAAAGGCCCTACAGCTCAGATTTAGACAATCTGAATCCTACAGGAAATTTATCAAAAATTGAAATAAATAAAAACACTGACTCGGAGAAAAATCTCACTGTCTACCTTGCTGAACTGTGCAGGTATTAGTCCAGTCCTCTTGTTGTATAAGGAATTAGTAGTCTTCTACAGTTAACTGCTTCTCTGCTGCACTGAAGAACAACTATCTGTTATTGAAGGCTGACGGACCTTCACACATGTAACAGCCCAAATTTCAGAATGGGAAAATATTGGGTGACACGGCCTGGGAAACGGGCGTGTCCCAGGGCGTGTCCTGCTCGGGTTGAGCCGTTGGTCGACGAAGTTTTTGGGAGGTCACGCCCTGTGACACGGGCGTGACAGGGGGCGTGACAGGGGCGTGACCTCGGGCGTCTCCCCTCTGGTCGACGAACTGCGCTCGACGATCGTCGAGTGGCAAGTAAGGGGTACACGGCCTGTGACACGGGCGTATCACAGGGCGTGTCCCACCATATCGAGAGGTCGATGCTTTTCTCTCGACTAGGTGTCGAGTGGGTTACACACCCAGTATCACGGGCGTGACTGGGCCGACACGGGCGTGTACCCTAGCCGTGTTCTATTTTGGATAAGTCAGAATGCGTCGGTTCGTGTGTCGCTTAAGGTACACGTCATGTGACACGGGCGTGTCACAGGGCGTGTCAGGCCCGAAAAGTGTTTTTGGTAGTTTTCTGGCCGTTCATTTCTTTGTTCTGGATCAGGCTTCTTCCCTGTGGATATAAGGGCCGAGAATGAGGTTTCTTTCCTCATTTTCATTCTTCTTCTTCTTCTCAAAAGAGAGAGAGAGAGAGAGAGAAGAAGAGAGGGAAGGAAAGGGAAGAGGAACAAGCTATTGGAGGAGATGCGGAGTGCAGATTCAAGATCTGAAAGCGGATTCGTGAAGGCAAAGCCGAGGCGGTGATTTCCAGCCGGCTAGTTCATGGCTCCGAAGCGATCTTCAAGGGTAACGATCTCCTTCTTGGACATCGAAGTCCTTTCTTTATGCATGTGCATGGGATCCTCCACCGAGAGGTGAATTTTGTAAGCGATTCCTTGGTTAAATATGCATCTAGAGCCGGAAGTGTAGAGTATGGCATAGGCATGCTGTGTGAAGCCCATCTGGATGGGTAGTCTGGATTGGTGATGATCATGGATAAACTGGAGAAGACTCTGTGGATTTGATGTGATGAAAGGTTTATGCGTTGTGGAATGAACGTATGATTGGATGTGGATGTGAATTATGGATGTAAGGAGACTTTGAATAAGCTCCTTGTTATGTTGAGAGATCAATTGGTAGCACGCCTGGGGAGAGCGAGATAAACCATGCATGTTACACCACTAGGGTGGGTTGATCTAGATAGAGATGGGATCGATTGGTGGCATGCCCGGGAAGCGAGCACCCAACTTGCTGCACCACAAGGGTGGGTCGATCAGGAAATAGGTGATGGGTCGATTAGTGGTAATGCCTGGGGAGCAGCGATAAACCCAGCTTGCTACACCACGTAGGTGGGTCGATCTGCTCTGGTTATGTTTGTGGATGCTGGGAGGTTAGTACCTCTGAGTGGTATGGACGGGATGTCACCAGCCTGCGTGCTGGTGGACTAGGATTGAACCGCCCAGCCAATAAGTTAAAAACCTCTGATTGGCGGTGAATGACTGGTATGTCTGGTTCACCAAAACGGTGCCCTGAGAGCACGGAGCGTTTGGTGGATACCGGCGTTTGTGATATGGTTTTGATTTGTATATTGATATGGAATATGATGGCAATGCATACAGGGAAGGTACCGCTGCCCCGGGTAAGGGGTAGGGTCATTATAATTGGGTCGTTATATAAGTGGACATTCTTTGAGTTGTGTTCATGGTAACTTAAAATGCTACGCTAGAATGTATTGAGTTAGGATGCGAGTAGATTTTGATTTCCACAAGTAATTCCGTCTCTTATCTGTGATATATGGCATAGGGCCCCGGCCGGACCCACTGTTATATGCCACGTGACGAGTGGGGGCGTTACAATATAGCTATCTCTTCTTACTGATTAGATGAATCAACCAACTTGTTCTGCATAGAACAAACTTGCTGAACAGGAAAAACTTCAGCTCTCTTTTTCTTTGCCTACTGGCTTGCACTGCAGGACATGACATTCAAGCTCGTCGGAGAAGATGAAGTCCAGCCGCCTTTATTTTTTGTAAAACCTAATCTGCTCTCTTCTCGATTCAATTTTACCTTTATATATCTATTATTTGAATCAACAGCTCTATTTGAGTGTGGGCCCAGCCATGGATGGTGAGCGCCACCTCCCCTAGAAGAAGACAAATAGTATCATCTGGCGCTACTGTAGCTTTCCCGCAACGGCATGAAATACTTTGCTGTTGACTTCTGGTGATGTCTGTAGTGGTCATCACTTTCTGAACTTAGAAAAATTCCAGAACTCATTAAGCATTGAGTGATGTTGAATCACTCAACGAGCGCTGACTTGGCTCTTCATTAGAAGCGTTGAGTGAAGCAGGATCACTCAACGCTTCTAGACTTAGTGAATTTCTGCATGCTTTTTCTCAGCGGTTCCTTCTCAACTTTCTCAGTGGTTTCTTCTCAACTATCTCAACGCTTCCTTCTTCACAGCTGAGACTATATCTTGTCTCAGTGGTTTTGTTGAGACCAACACTTCTCTCAATGCTTTGCATTGAGCTTCTCAGCTGTTTCAGCGGTTATGCTGAGACCTTCTTCTTGGCTGTCTCAGCTGTCTCGACTCTTTTGCCTTAGTCAAATTATCTGACTTCTAGTTTACTCTTTTTGTTCACCTGCCCAATCAAGGACAACCTGCATGCTTGAACTTAAGAACACATCAAATACATTGTGCTCCTTAGCATGTTTGGTGATGCCTCTTCAAATCCTGAGGAACATTGAAGGACATAATCCCTAACACCATTTAATTGGCCGAGTCTCAGGAAGTTAACGCCCAGTGGTAGAGTTACCACAGGCGGTAGCTTAACAATTTAATTGCCAAAGCTCTTGAGTTTATATCGCACGACAGTAGTTGTAGCGGTCGATTTCAACCGTCTAGATTTCTCCCATGGTGCCAAAGAGGACTACAAGGGTAACGATCCTCTTCCTTGGACATATGAAGTCCTTCGTTTTGGCATTAGAGGGTAGACACTCCACGAACACGTAGAAGTGGTTCTCCCGGCGGGTAGATCCGTGTATACCCATTAGTTTTGCATTTAAATTCGGAATTGTAGTACGAAATAGGCATGTTTTATGAAGCCCATATGGACGGGTTGGACTGGATTGGTGATGTTTGTATGCTTTGCATGCAGGAGAAGACTCCATGGTTATTGCATAGATTTTGGAGTCACGGGGTGTGCAGTTAACTGCATTGAGAGTACTGGGGGTAGTATCCAAGAAAACACTCGTTTAAGGGGAAGAAGCGAAAGTCATACCCCTACCGCATGGTGGTAGTTCTACCGCCGGCGGTAGCTCCCTGTGAGCATTGTATTATTTTGTGAGGCCTGTCTCTCGAAGACCTGGGGGCCAGTTTTGTGGAGTATGAACTTGAATTGCTCAGCTTTGGTAGCCATGAGTGCTAGCCTAAGATCCTTTCAGAATTATGGATCATGTTGAAAAGGGAAAGGGGATGCTAACCCGCATCAGGCCTGCGAGCCGGATGATTTTAGCATTGGATATGGCTGAACTATACCCTTCCCAATGTCGGTCGACTTGGAGTGGTCAATGTGTAAAGCACATGACTTGTCATAGCACCGGGGCGTTGTGTCTGGCCTTGGCCATTGTGAGACTAAAAGCTCCAATGTTGTTAACCATCAGTAAAGGTTGGTGCGACCCTTGAGGTCTTATGAACCAAGAGTGTGCCTGAGAGCACAGGGCGTTGGGTATTTGCACTAGCGTCTGTGGCTAATGGTGCATAAGTTGCACGTTTTGATTGTCATTATATGATTATACTAATGTTTGCAGGGAAGGAGAACTGCCACCTCGAGTGAGGGGTGGGGTCGTTATTATTTGGTCAGCTAATGCTGACCGTTGCTTTTGTTTGCCACCTTTGTGGTGGAATGTTGTGTGCAGGTGCTGCTGAGCCAAGCGAGAAATAGCGTGCTGGAGCACAAAAATGCTATGCTGGCCCTTGAAGGACAAAATGAATTACTTGTATGATTTAATCGTTCATGTGTGGTCGGTCGACGTGCCGAAGTATGTAACACATTTTAATTCAAGTTGAACATTGTATGGCCGTAAGGCCAAGACCTTATTTGTGTATTTGTTTTACATTCCTAGTTATGGTAGTGGACATTCATGTTGTAGTTAGGTTCTATTAATAACCTCTAAATTAGTTTTGTTAGAATGCACTCTGTGTTAGGATGCGTGCACAAAATTTATGATTTCAATTAGTAACTCCTTCGACTGTTCATAGTATATGGCATCGGGCCTCGACCGAACCTTCTATTATATGCTATGTGACAGATTGGGGTGTTACAAAGTTGGTATCAGACTCTGGTGTCAGTCTTTCTTATTTGAATTCATTGGCGAATTCTTTTAAGAGGTGGTGAACACATGTATGTGCATTACCGTTATAAAATAAAATGAACCCATGAATGTCCACTTAGGAATGAAAATACATATGTTTGAGGAACCTGCGTATTCCTATGGTTACGTTTTGGCAATGTGTTTGTCAACTAATTGAGTGTTTAACAATTATCGGTGACTAGGAGTGGTGTGGGGCAGTCGAAATGCTAGCATTCTGCGGAGAGTAGTTTGCCTAATGAATCTCGTGCAACCCCTCCTTCTGCTGAAACCATATGAATGGTAGTGAAAGTAGTGTTCGTTATGATCAATGCCTAACCAGGGAGGCAAGTGCAGCCACCTACTCTTGGGCTAAGTCAAGTACCGCTTGAGTAGCAGAGCCTATAGTGGCGGATCAGGTAGCAGCAGAGCCCATGGTGCGGAGAAAAGCTACTAAGAAACAGCTAAAGCACATGATGAGCTTTAACCCATATTTTTGGGTACTGAGACCCCAACACAAGCTGAGGACTGGATTTCCAGAGTTAAGAGAGTCATGTCTGCAACAGAGACTAAGAAATGGCAGAAAGTCACGATATACGCTTTCCTTCTGGAAGTGAAGCAGGGTTATGGTGGGAGGAGTTAGAGCTTCATCACTTCGCTGGGAGGCAACTTTCTGATTTCCGGATGGAGGAGTTATCAAGACTATTTTTGGCATGGTTCATCCCATCATAACAGAAAATAACTATGGAGAATCAGTTCCAGAGACTGACTCAAGATGATAGTAGTGTGGACGAATACCTTCATGAGTTCACGAGATTGGGATGTTATGTTGGCTCCACTTTTGTTGATGAGGAGCGCAAGACCAGCCAGTTTTAAGAAGGACTGTGTGATGATCTGAGGTTGCTACTTTTAGGTCCTATGATGCAGGGCTTTTTAGTCTTGGTCAATACAACCCGATCTCTAGATAAGGATCTGAAGAGGGTTCAAGGCAAGAAGGACTCAGCGATGAAGAGGTCAGACTTTAAAGTTCATAGTTTGTCGAAATCTTGGTAACGAAAGTGGAACAAGAAGCCCAAAACCTCTGGACCGGCTTCTTCAGTGGTTACTACTAGGACATATTTTGGGCAAGGAGGCCCAATTCACTGTTACAACTGTGGCAAACCAGGGCATATAGCCCGCAACTATTGGAGTGGTAAATCAGAGAACAAGGCAGGAGCTTCCTATGCGGAGAAAGGGAAGACGGTGGAGTCAACCGCATCCCTTCAAGCTCCAAGCCAGCTAAGAGTCTACAACCAGGGCCAGCAGGAGGCCATCAAGCAAGGCTATGTGGTGACAGGTATGTGTTAGAGTTTAGCCGTAATACTTTACATACCTTACGTCTTATGCTTTAGTCGTATGACTGTCATGTTATAGGCTTTGTCGTGGTTATGGAGTATCCGGCTCGAGCACTGTTTGATACAGGAGCTTCACACTCTTTCCTATCTGAGGACTTTATGTCACGTATCGAAGTGCCCTCTTCTGTGGCTAAGGATGGATTGGATATGCTCCTACCTAATGGATGTTTGATGGGAGATAGAGTTTGTCGGGTTAAAGTGCTGATCGGAAGTCAAACTTTTGACTTGGAAGCATCTCTACTACCGATAGTAGAGTTTGACGTGATCTTTGGCATGGATTGGCTCTCAAAGCAATGTGCATTCATCGATTGTAGTTCAAAGACTGTCAAACTGGGGTTGAATACTAGCCAAGAAACTACTTTCTCTGGTATGAAGGGATTGAGTAAGACGATGATATCTGCTCTTCAAGTAGTTAAAGCAGTTCATGAGGGTGCTGAGCTGTTCTTCACTCTTTTGCAGTCTAAGAAGCCCAAGCTTGGATTGGTCAGCATTCCTTTGGTGTTGGAGTTTGCCAACATTTTCCTCGAAGATCTCCCTGGAGCCCCACCTCAGAGAGAGATCAATTTCACCATCAAGTTAGTGTCAGGTGATAAACTTGTCACGGTCTCCTTACCGCTTAGCACCAAGAGAGATGGCGGATTTGAAGGCGCGGCTTCAAGAATTGATAGAGCAGGGGTTTGTGCTTCCAAGTTTGTCACCTTGGAGCTCCCCGGTCCTCTTCATGAATAAGAAGGACGGAAGTCTGCAACTGTGTATTGATTATCGAGAACTCAATAAGCTAACAGAGAAGAACAAGTACCCGATTCCGAGAATCGATGACCTATTCGACTAGCTTGTTGGGTCGACTATGTATTCAAAGCTAGATTTGAAGTATGGTTACTATCATCTAAGAATCAGGGAAAGCAACATTCCCAAGACGGCATTCAGTACACGATATGGACATTATGAGTTTACGGTCAGGCCTTTTGGGTTGATGAATGCGCCATATGTGTTTATGGACTTGATGAACAGGACGTTCAAGGAGTATTTGGATCGGTTTATGATAGTATTTATTGATGATATCCTAGTGTACTCCCAGTCCAAGTCTGACCATGCAGAGCGCCAGCATATTGTTCTGGAGACCCTGAGAAGCAATCAGTTGTATGCCAAGTTCTCTAAGTTTGAGTTTTGGCTATCTTCGGTAGCATTCCTTGGTCACATCATTAGGGGAGAGGATATTGCGGTAGATCCAGCGAAGATAGTTGCAATACGAGAGTGGTCTGTGTTGTCTTTAGTAGCGAAAATCCACAGTTTTTTGGGACTTGATGGCTACTACATGTGCTTTCTGGAGAACTTCTCGTGGATAGCATTACCTCTCACGACTTTGACAAGGAAGGATCAGAAGTTTTTTGGTCTCCATCATGCACGCAAGCTTTCGAAGAATTGAAAAGTCAACTGACCACGACGCCTATTTTATGCTCGTCATATGGAACATAAGGCTTTGAGATCTACAGCGACGCTTCAGGCAGCAACTTAGGCTGCGTTTTGTTACAACATGGGAAAGTAATAGCTTATGGTTCACGCCAGTTAAAGGTTCATGCGACGAATTATCTGGTCCATTACTTGGAGTTAGCGGCTGTGATATTCACGTTGAAGCTCTGGAGGCACTACTTATACGGCGTGAGGGTCTACATTTATACAGATCATAAGAGCTTGAAGTATCTGTTGGATTAGAAGGACCAAAATATGGATCAGCGAAGGTGGATGGAGTTCCTTGTGGACTAGACCTTCAAGATACATTATGTCCCTAGCAAAGGTAATGCGGTTGCGGATGCGTTAAGTCGCAGGGCTCCCACGTAGGCCAATTGGTTACTGATGCATGATGAACGTCTCGTTCGAGATTTGGAGACCTTAGAGATCACTTGTGTTGATAGGAGGTCTAGTGTTGAAGCACGTTTGAATTGCGTAGAAGTACAGTATGACCTCGCCGACCGGATTTGACCAGCTTTGGAATTGTACGATAGTATGAAGCGCTACATGGCTGAGACTTTGGAAGGGTCAAATACCCAATTTACTATTGATATTGGGTTGTTGTGGAAGAATAAAAATTTATGCGTCCCAAAGATGGGTAAAATACGGGAAGAATTAATGTATGAGGCTCATTATACCAAGTACTCTATTCACCCGGGGAGCACAAAAATATACAAAGATATGAAAAAGTTGTTCTGGTGGCCAGGACTAAAGAAAGACATTACTTTTTATGAGGAAAAATGACATACGTGTGCCTTGGTGAAGGCCGAATGTTAGAATCCCGGAGGATTTTTGAAGTCTTTGTCTATACTGGAATGGAAGTTCGACGATATATCTATGATTTTCGTGCATGGTTTGCCGAGATCATAGAATGGAAAAGACACCATCTGGGTAATCGATGATCGTTTGACTAAAGTGTCGCACTTTATCCTGAATAGGAAGGACGATTCTGTGGAGAAATTAGAAAAATTGTATGCGGATAATATTGTCCGACTACACGGTGTGCCCCGTAGCATCATGAGTGACCGAGATGGACGCTTCGCCTCAAATAACTGCAGGCTGGTTAATCAACTGTTGGGTACCAAAGTAAAGTTTAGTATGACCTTTCATCTGCAAATGGATGGTCAGACCGAGAGGGTGAACAGGATGATGGAGTACATGCTTCGTATGTGTGCCCTAGATTTCGGGAAAAAGTGGGAAGATCACTTGTATATGATCGAATTCGCTTACAACAACAGCTACCAGACAAGCATTCAAATGACGCCCTTCGAGGCCCTTTATGGTAGAAAGTGTCGTACTCCATCGTCATGGTTGGAGACTAGTGAGTCCAAGTTATTTAAGGAGAAGGAAGTTGAGGATGCGACCTTTATTATTTAGACAATCAGGGAGCACCTATTGATAGTGCGGGATAGACATGTTAAATATTACAACTCCAAGCACAGAAATGTGGAGTTCGTCGTGGGCAATTGGGTTTATGTGAAGATCAAACTATTTAAGGGCGTGTCTAGAATTCGACGGGTGAAAAAGCTAAATCCGAGATACCTTGGGCCATTGAGGTTTTGGAGCGCGTTGGTGAAGCCGTCTACTGATTAAATCTTTCAACGGAGCTTAGTGGTCTGCATGACTTATTCCATATATCTGTGTTGCGGAAGGCAGTGCAAGAGCCCATGCAAGTGGTTGCGGAGGATCAAGTGCCGATTGATGTAGGGTTGACAACGAGGGTCAAGCCCATTTGTATTGAAGACTCAGAAGTTAAGCAGCTTCGCAATAAGTCTATAAGGATGGTCAAGGTTTGCTGGGACAACTGTCGACAAGAGGAGCTATCTTGGGAGCGGAACAAACCATGAAGGCCGAGTTCCTCGAGCTTTTCGTTTGAGGTATACTTTCGTAGTATTAATTTTCTTTCTTTTCCTGCAATGCATAATTTCGGGACGAAATTCTTTAAGTGGGGTAGATTTATAACGCCCCAATATTTCCAAAGCAGGAAAAAAAGGGTTTTCTGGAGGTTACTTTCTGGCGGTAGGGCTAACGCCGGCGGTAGCTCTGGGATAGTTGGCTTCAGGCGCCGAGAGCGTCGAGAGCATTGAGTGAGGCAAGGTGACTCATCGCCTAGCCTACTGCGCGGCGGTAGGTTGTTAGTGCGCGACGTTTGACATTTAATTGGTCGAGTATCGGGAAGTTAATGCCTAGCAGTAGAGTTACCACAGACGGTAGCTTGGCAGTTTAATTGCCCAAGCTCTTGGGTTTCTATCCCGCAACGGTAGTAACTACCGCGCGGCGGTAGCTGTAGCGGTCGATTTCAACTATCTAGATTTCTCCTGTGGTGCCAAAGAGGACTAGAAGGGTAACGATCCTCTTCCTTGGACATGTGAAGTCCTTCTTTTTGGCATTAGATGGTAGACACTCCAATAATACATGGAAGTGGTTCTCACGGTGGGTAGATCCGTGTATCCCCGTTAGTTTTGCATTTAGATCCAGAATTGAATTACGGAATAGGCATACTGTGTGAATCCCATCTAGACGGGTTGGTCTGGATTGGTGATGTTTTTATGCTTTGTATGCTGGAGAAGACTCTGTGGTTATCACGTAGATTTTGGAGTCACAGGGTGTGCAGTTGACTGAGTTGATAGTACTGGGGGTAGTCTCCAAGATAACACTCGCTTAAGGGGAAGAAGCGATATTCTTACCCATACCGCACGGCAGTAGTGCTACCGCTAGTGGTAGCTCCCTGTAAGCGTTGTATTATTTTGTGAGGCTTGTCTTGTGAGACCTGGGGGCCATGATGCCTCGTCTCTCGAAGACCTGGGGGCCAGTTTTGTCAAGAGTGAGCTTGAATTGCTCAGCTTTGGTAGCCATGAGTGCCAGACTAAGATCCTTACAGAGTTATGGATCATGCCCAAAAGGGAAAGGGGATGCTGACCCACGTCAGACGCGCGAGCCGGACGATTTGAGCACGGGATATGGCTGAATTGTACGCTCCCCTATGTCGGTTGACTTGTAGTGGTCAATGTGTATAGCACATGACTTGTCGTAGCACTGGGACGTTGTCTCTGGCCTTGGCCCTTGTGAGACTAAAAGCTTAAATGTTGTTGACCATCAGTGAACGGTGGTGCGACCCTTGTGGTCTTATGCACCAAGAGTGTGCTTGAGAGCACGGGGCATTGGCGTTTGCGCTAACGTCTATGGCTAACGGTGCTTAAGTTGCACGTTTTGATTTCCATTACATGATTATACTAATGCCTGCATGGAAGGAGCACCGCCACCCCGAGTGATGGGTGAGGCCGTTATAATTTGGTCAGCTAATGTTGTCCATTGCTTTTGTTTGCCACCTTTACGGTGGAATGTTGCGTGCAGGAGCTGCTAAGCTAAGAGGGAAATAGCGGGTTGGAGCCCAGAAATTCTATGCTGGCCCTTGAAGGCCAAAGCGAATAACTTGTGTTATTTTATCGTTCCTGTGTGGACAGCCTGAGTGCCAAAGTATGTAACACATTTTAATTCAAGTTGAACATTGTAAGACCGTAAGGCCAAGACCTTATTTGTGTATTTGTTTTACATTCCTAGTTGTGGTAGTGGACATTCATGTTGTAGTTGGGTTCTATTTATAACCTCTAAATTACTTCTGTTAGAATGCACTATGTGTTAGGATGCATATACAAAGTTATGATTTCAATTAGTAACTCCTTAGACTGTTCGTAGTATATGGCGTCGGGCCTCGGCCGTACCTTCTGTTATATGCTATGTGATGGATAGGGGTGTTACAGATGGGAGAGTTGACCATTACAAAGCTCGCTTGGTGGCTCGTGATTTTACCCAACAAGAAGTACTTGACTATGATGAGACATTCAGCCCGGTTGTTAAGTCGATTACTATCTGTACCATTTGAAACATTGCTTTGTCTCACGACTGGGAACTTAACCAACTGGACGTATGCAGTGCTTTTCTCAATGGGATACTTACTGAAGAAGTATGCATGATGCAACCCCCGGGGTTTGTTGATCCGGCAATTCCCACACATGTTTGCAAACTCCGTCGTGTTCTGTATAGTTTAAAACAATCACCTCGTGCCTGGTATCATCGACTATATGATTTTCTTACGAATCATCACTTTTTTCCAAGTCGGGCTGACTCATCTTTGTCCGTACGACATTCGTCCACCGGAACAATCTATATTCTTGTCAACGTTGATGATATAATTATTACCGGTAGTTGTCCCACCAAGGTTTCTCATTTTCTTGATCAATTGTGCTCAACCTTTGCAGTCGCAAACTCGGTTTCCTGAGTTATTTTCTTGGTATTGAGGTCACTCGCACTTCCACTACTCTCACATTATCTCAAGCTAGTTATACTACAGATCTCCTAGATAAATTTGATTTTAGTGGATGCAAGCCATGTCATACAACTCTGTCTTCACGACGTCTATCTCGTCATGATGGTGATCCTCTTCCTGACGTCACTTCATATCGCAGCATGGTAGGTGGGTTGCAATATCTAACACTCACCCATCCAGATATTATCTTTGTTTTCAACCAAGTGTGTCAATGCATGCATGCTCCCCGAACATTGCATCTTCAAGCCGTAAAATGCATTTTTTGGTACATCAAGGGAACTATTACCCATGGGCTTTCTCTCGCAAAGTCAACAGACACCACTGTTTGTGCTTTCATAGATGTTGATTGGGCCGGAGACCCCGATGATCATCGCTCTACGACGGGGTATTGCATCTTTCTTGGACCAAACCTTATCTCTTGGACGACCAAAAAGCAACCAATTGTCTCTCGATCAAGCACCGAAGCTGAGTATCGCGCTCTTGCTGAAGTTGTTTCTGAATTACGATGGATCAGCCATCTCCTTCTTGAACTCTCAATTCCCCTATATTAATCTCCGGTGGTGTACTGCGATAACATGTCCGCAATATACATGACCCGCAATCTAGTTTTTCATGCACGGACTCGACATATGGATATTGATTATCATTTTGTCCGGAAATTTGTCGTCTATGGTGCTCATTCTATCGCCCACACCAGCACAAAAATCTACTTGTTGACATCTTCACCAAGGGACGTCACAACCACCAAAACCGTACGCTCTGCTCCAAGCTCATTGTCTGCCCTGTGCTAATTCGCTTGCGGGAGGCTATTAAACAAGATGAAAAGGACATCTCCCTAACCTGACCATTGCACTTCAATGGCGCTGCTGTTTTGCTTTGGAAAGTGTTCTGTTTTATTTGGAAATGGCTCTCTCTTTTTGTTTCCCTCTATGGTTTAATGGTCGCTTTAATGTCTATTTACTGTTTTAGCTATAGTTTACCAGCCTTTGTGCTGTATATATATATTCATCTTTGATTGAAAATGGACAACACACTTTTGCTCTCTCTCTCTCTCTCTCTCTCAATCTTTCCTATTTGTGCTGCTCTGTTTTCTTCAGGGCCTAAGGTTCAGAATTCCTCAAAGACATCTATTCTCCAGTTGCTAGGACACGGGAGCACACATGCTATCAGCTACCTAGGTATCATGCTCTGGCCTGGGAAGAAAAGAACATTGGATTTCAACGGACTGTTGTACAAAATTTCTGGAAAAATCAGATCCTTGGGCTTGCACCACCTCTCGGGCAGCTTTGTTTAGAGTAGATCGATGTATATGACAGCTCCGGGCGGCACCGGCTGGGCTTTTGCTGGTAAGAGGATTTTTGGACATCACTTTGGGTATCGTGCTTGATGGTGACTCTTTGGACGCTTGCTCCACTATTAATAAAATTTTACAAGGGTGTTATTCAGGGGATGTTGAGTCGAGCACTACAAGGCTTTTAAAGAACTGCCGCAGTTGACGGTCTACAATATTAACCGGAGTGAGATTCGGCCGCCGGCCACATCGCTGATATGGCTTGCTCTAATGATTTTAATTGAGAAAGAGGAATGACTTGAACCCAAGCCTTCTATTTTATTTTGTACCAAGACTTCGTAGCCATGTAATAATTTTTAATTTCTGTTTCTTATATATATAGGCTATACCAGCTTCAAAGGAGGGAAATTATAATTATTTTCAAGAAAATTCCAAATTTCATAAGCGGTAGGTAGAGTATAAATAAGTTTGAAAATATTATGGTCAAGTGCGCAAAATAAACTATTCATTGATTTATCATTTAAAAATATTTAATTTTTATTTAGAATATTTGGGGGCTCTTTAATAGTAATATTCCAACCTTTTCATCTAAATATTTAATAAAATTATCCATTAATATCTTTCATCCCTTATAATTTTTACCTATAAAAAAAGTTGGTGCTAAAAAATTTTCATTTAATAAAATTTCATCCCCTCTAATGGAAGCGAGATCATAAATCACCATTATTATTGGTTGTGAAGCTGTTTTGGAATAACCTGTCTCTGATATCATTTGTTAAATCTTTAGGCGCCCTTAGAGGGAAGGTGAATAAGGGCTTTTCGGAAATTTAAATGTTATTTAAAATATAATAGTTACTCAAAAAATTTTGAAATATTTTATCAAAATATATTTTAATATCTCAGAAAATATTATATTGATGACTACTTTTAAAGGAGGCTGTTGGATCCATTGATCACAATGTCCTGAATTTGAAGAAGGGACACAAGTCAATAGTATATAGATGAATGTATTTGATGTATGTTCAAGTTCAATGTATGCAGGTTTTCTACTATACCATGATTAGATATGATGTCAGGGTCACAATACTACTTGGACTCAAGACATGATGCTGGAAAAACAGAAATCTGGCTAAGTCTAGAAGCGTCGAGTGAAGACAATTTACTCAACGCCAACTGGCTAAAAGCGTTGACAGAAGCTCAAGCAGTCAAAACCTCAGAGGTATAGACATGAAATCTGGCTAAGTCCAAAAGCGTTGAGTGAAGGCAGTTCACTCAACGCCAAGAAGCCTAATAACATTTACATAACTACATGCAGTCAAAGTCGCAGTGTTGTTCTCAAGAAATCTGTTTAAGGACAGAAGCGTTAAGTGAAGACATGTCACTCAATGTCTCATCAAGAAGCAAGTCAAAGGCAAAAAGCGTTGAGTGAGGAATCTACACTCAATATCTTCATACAGAGAAAATTCAACGAAGTCTAGAACCGTTGAGTGATGAAGGCTCACTCAACGCCTATTCAGTAAGACTAGAAAAGTCAAGATGCGTTGAGTGATGAAGGCTCACTCAATGCCTGTATAGTTAGACTTTAAATGTCTATATGTGTTGAGTGATGAATGTTCACTCAATGCCTAGAGATGCAGAATTTTGTTAAGTGTTTTTTCATTGAGTGACAAGGATTCACTCAACGCCTGTGCAGATTGTCTGAAATTTGCTAAGTCTATACGAGCTGAGTCATGCTGGCGTTAGAAGATATTCAAATATCGCGATTTTTGCATGCTACAAGACAAAAGGTGCCGCTTGACTTTAGTACCGCAGTTAATGCAAAAGTTGTGATGCACTTACCCATTCCATAAGTCCACACTGCGCATAGAGACGTTGGATTTACGGGAAATAAAAGGAGAGTTTCGAGAAATTAAAAAGGGCCTTTTTGGAGAAAAACATTTCTAGATCATCTTCTTCCAGAAAAACGAAGCAGAAGAGCTCTACAACTGGTGTTCAACAGCAAGTCTGAAGACTTCAAACTAGGTTGGTTGATTGAAGAAATAAAGCACAGCAATATTATTTTGTCTTCATCAGCTAGTTTAGAAGCTCCAGTTTCTGAGATTCTATTGGGTACATTAGAAAATGTGTACCAGATTTGGAGAAGCCTCACATAACTCAATGATATGCATCAAGTTGTATTTGATGTTATGTTGATCTATCATGTGCAGGTTAGTAAATGGAAAGGAAAATTCTCTAAGTACAAGAGTCGACACTTGGGAATGGCTGTGTCGACACCAAGGGCAAGATTGTGTCGACACCCAGAATTTTTATCGACACACAGAAAATCTATCGACAACGCTGTGTCGACACTAAGGGCCAGATTGTGTCGACATTATCAGGGGTTGTGTCGACACACAGAGAAGTCGTCGACATATTCCAGAATTCTGTCGACAACGACTGTGTCGACACACAGAACTTGTGTCGACACACACCAGAATTCTGTCGACATCAACTTT
This sequence comes from Platanthera guangdongensis, assembly GCA_039583875.1. Lineage (NCBI taxonomy): Eukaryota > Viridiplantae > Streptophyta > Magnoliopsida > Asparagales > Orchidaceae > Platanthera > Platanthera guangdongensis. The sequence continues at coordinate 159,201,896 of CM077162.1, read as the reverse complement.
GTCAAGACAAGAAGTGTTTGTGTCGACACACATGACTTGTGTCGACACATTCCACAGAAGCTGTGTCAAGAAGTAAAAGTGAAGTTGTGTCGACAACAACAAGACTTGTGTCGACACATGGACTATATGTGTCAACATATGTGAAGTATTCAGTCGACATTCTCTGCTGCTGAGTCAAAGTCCAATGAATGCTGAAGTAATACAACTGAAGACTTGACAGCTGTCATTACTGACCTTGTTGTCACATCTGTCAGAGGTGTCAAAAGACAGTTTGAAACCGGAATAGCCAGTTACCATGGATGAAGTCTATAAATAGATATGCTCTCTTAACAATTTAAACAAGTAAGATAAACAAGAAGAATAACACATACAGAACAGAGAGAAGTTAATCAAGCCAATCAATTATAATCTCTGAAGGATTGAGAATCCAGAAGAAGAGAAAGAAACAGTCAACAGATTGTAGAGAGAGAAAAATAAGAAGGAGAGAAGTTCTCATCCAGTGAAAGCTGATTTTGAATAGTCTGCCTGAAGAATTCAGATCAAGCCTGAAGAAGAATTCAGATTAATTTCTGAAGGAAGTTGATTGAAGATCAACTCCAACATCAAGAAAATCAACCCTACTTTGTTCAGATTCAAGAAGCTTTGAAGAAAGCTAAGACAAGTTGATCCTTAAGAAATCAGTTCTATCAAGAACGGATCAAAAAGCATTCAACCAATTCTCTCTCCATCTGGTTGAAGATATCAACATCTTTTCATCATTAATTTTTGTAGGATCTGTAATAGATCTGAGTGTAGGAGATTTACATCTCTGAGTTATAAGCCTAAATTATAAAGGCTGGGGTAGGGCTGAGTGCCCGAGGTAGGGGAATCTGTTCCCTGAGTTGTAGGCCTGTGAAAGAGGCTGAGGTAGGGCTTTTGCCTGAGTTGTAGGAGTGGGGTGCCACTCTGAGTTGTAGGCCAGTGGAAGAGGTTGAGGTAGGGCTTGTGCCTGAGTTGTAGGAGTGTGGATTCACTCTGAGTTGTAGGAACCAGTCTTGGTTCTGAGCTGTAAGATCTTTGACTCTGAGAAGAAGGAAGGAAGTTAGGCTGAATCTAGTACAGTGGTAGATAGACGAAGGGGGAAAGTGGATGTACCCATCATTTGGGGAACCACTATAAAACTGGTGTGCAATCTGTGAATGTTGTGTATGTGAATGTTGTGTTGTATTTTCTGCTGAATACATTGTTAAACTAGATAGAATTATCTGCCTAAGTCAGAAAAAGAATTGAACCTATTCACCCCCCCCCTCTAGGTGTTTAGAACATCTTGAAACCAATTCTTTCAAGTGGTATCAGAGGGAGATTACTCAAAGAATAGACCTAACAGTCTGAGTAGATCTCCAAGGCAGAAATCTATTAGGCAAAATGGGTTCCATTGAGAATCATAAGGAGTTTGGTTCCATGAAGTTACCTATATGCAGGAAAGAGATTTTTGGCATATGGAAAGAAAGAGTTAGATTGTTTATGGAAGCTTCAGATCCAAGAATCTACATGACAGTCAAAGACGGGTCATTCATCCCAGTTCTTGATGCAAATCTCAGGACACTAAAGGAGTATTCTGAAATGATAAATGATGAGATCATCTTGGCCACTATGGATAAGAGAGCACAAAATATAATAGTCAGTGCCATAGATGATTCAAAATTCCAAAATTTGATTCACTGCAAGACCTCCAAAGAAATGTGGGACACCCTGATTGTCTACATGGAGGGTTCATAAGAGGTGAGAGAAGACAGAAAGTCTATGCTGAATCAGGAGTATGAAAGTTTTAGACAATCTAAAACAGACAGCATAACTGAATGTTACAAGAAATTCTACAGAATAGTTAATGAATTGATGTCATATGGAAGAGTATTCAGTACATATGAGTTAAATGATAAGTTTTTTGAGATCATTAACTAAGGACTGGGACACCAAGATATGTGTCATTAGGAAAGTGGCCAGACTAGCAGAAATTTCATCTCAAACATTATTTGGCAAACTGCTTTCATATGAAATGCAGTTGATGGTCAGAAAGCAGGAGAAGAAAAGTAATAAAGTTGATTACAGAGATAAGTCAGTAGCTTTCAAGACTGAAGGCATAAGAAAGGATAGGAGGATGTCTCCATCACCTCCTAGGAAAGCTGCAGAAGTTGTTTCAGAAAGTTCTGAAAGTCACACATCAGATAGTCAAAATTCTGATGAAGACTTAGCAGCTTTCTCAAAACAATTTCAAAGGTTTTTGAAGAAGAAACAGTGGAAATCCAAGTCATCCTCTTCACAATCCAAGGATGATTACTATCAGAAAAAGAAATCCTCTAGTAAGGACAGGTATAACTTTAAACCTAGTAAATTATCTTCAACTAAGATTGTTTGATATTGCTGCAACAGGCCTGGACATGTGGTAGCTGATTGTCCTGACAAAAGAAAAGAATCTAATGATAAGAAGAAACTAAAAAATAAGGGCAAGAAGGATAAATTCTTTGTAACAAAGAAGCAAAAAAGCTGGTCAGATTCTTCATCATCATATTCTAAGGCTGAAGCTGAAGCTGAAGCATATATAGGACTGTTGGCAACTGAAGAGGATGTAGAAGAGGCTGAGTTCTTGAAGTGGCTGGATTCAGAAAATGAAATTAAAGAATCTTATTGTAAAGGCCTGATGGCCTTGAAAAAAGAAGATCAGTGTCAGGATCAGCCTGATCCTAGTAAGGTAAACAATTCTTCAATAGATTCTGATTACTATACTGGTTCAGAATCAGAAGCATCTGTATCAAAAGATGTGGATGAATCTGATTCTGAAGGAGATGTTCATCAACTTATTGATGAATATGGTGATCTGCTGCAAGCACTTAAGAAAAGCAGAATCCTTAACAAAGCACAGGCCAAGGAAATTATTGCTCTTAAGCTGGCTGCATTAGATTCAGAGAAAATGTTGGATCTAAAGATGAATGAAGTAGCCAAACTGAAAAACATAACTGTTATTCAGATGGGTACTATTACATTCAAGAATGATCAAATCAAAAGTCTGGAAGTCAAACTTCAGAAGGAAAAGGATCTGGTGGCTAAGTTCTCTAAGACAAAATCAGTCTTACCTTTAATTGATGACTTTATTCCCAAAAAGGGTAAGACAGGATTGAGCTTTGAGGGAAATGCAAGGGCTGCCAATTCCAAAAGAAAAGGCAAAGCCCCAGTACAGCCTCTAGCCTTCAAACCCCCCCCCCCCCATTTCCTTCAGAAAAGTGTGGCATCCAACTAATAGATATGATCATGATATCATACATGGTTATGGTAAGTCAGATATTCTGAATGACAAGGGTGTAGCTCCAACACTCAAGCAAAGAACCACTATACCAACAGTGTTAAGAATAGCTGTCAGCAATGCTATTAAAACTGTACCTAAAAAGAGGTATAATAGATATGAGTGTTGGTGTTGTAGTAAGATAGGGCATTATGCCATGGATTGCTGGCACAACACCAGTGTCAAGAGCAATGCTAGCTTACCTATGAGGAAGGCTGCTGGTACGAATATCAAGTTTCATTCTAACATGAACCTAGAACCCAAAAAAAATTAGGGTTCTAAGGTAAATTAATTTTATTTACTGTAGGTGGGTCCAAGTTGCCATGCCCCTATATGGTACTTGGACAGTGGATGTTCCACGCACATGACTGGAATAAGAAGAATGTTAAAGGATTATACTCCCATAGAGAATGTACCCAAAGTGATCTTTGGTGGATCAGAAAAAGGGGTCATAAAAGGGTTTGGTAACATTTCTTCTAGTTCTATAACAATCACTCAAGTGGCTTATGTTAAAGGTTTGAAACATAACTTGATAAGCATAAGTCAGCTGAGTGATCTTGGGTATGACATTTCATTTATTAAGAATGGTTGTCAGATCAAAAGGACAAGTGATTAGAAGGTGATCTTGTCTGGTTATAGAAAAGGAAATGTTTGTTGTTAAAATTTTGATTATGAAAACATGAACTCTCATGTATGTTTAGTTGCAGATGAAAAAGCATCTCAGTGTGTCCAATGGCACAAGAGGCTAGCTCATCTGAACTATAAGACTATAGGCCAGCTCTATAGTTTAGAGTTAGTGAGGAATGATCCTCAATTTAAGTGCATAAAAGAGGGTATATGTTCAGCTTGTCAAAAAGGCAAGCAGACCAAATCCTCTTTTCATAGTCTTGATACCAAAGACTCTGTGAGGTGTTTGTACCTCTTGCATATGGATCTCTTTGGTCCTATGCCAGTTCATAGTCTAGGTAGGAAAGTCTATACTTTTATAGTAGTAGATGACTATTCTAGATTTACATGGGTTTTATTTTTGAGGTAGAAATCTGAAACCCCTACTATCTTTAATAACTTTGTTAAACAAATTCAAAATGAATTTAACAATTCAGTGGTCAAAATCAGAAGTGACCATGGAACTGAATTTCAGTCTGAGTGTATGACAAGCTTTTGTGAAGAACTAGGGATTCATCAGAAATTCTCCTCACCTAGAACACCTAAGCAAAATGGAATTGCTAAAAGAAAGAATAGAACTCTGATTGAGGCTGGTAGAACTCTACTTAGTGACACTTCACTCCCAGAATATTTCTGGGCTGAGGCAGTAAATACTGCTTGTCATGTTCTCAATAGAGCATCTATAACTAAGAACCACAAAAAGACTCCCTATGAGATTATGAAGGGCAGAAAACCAAACATATCCTACTTTAGGATCTTTGGTAGCAGGTGTTGTGTGCTTAACACTGGAAAGTCTCACCTAACTAAGTTTGCTGCCAAATCCCAAGATGGGATATTTGTTGGGTACAGCAATAACAGTAAGGCATATACGGTCTACAACTTGACTACACAAGTTTTAGAAGAATCAGTTCATGTAGTGTTTGATGAATCTGAGCTAATTAACTGTGAGTTGTCTAGCAATCCTTGTAGCTCAACATGTTTAAAAGAAAAGTTGGACATGTTGACCATTAATGAAGACCAAACTGTAAGGCAGGATGTGGAAAATGTTGGTTGTTGTGCAGGGGGAGTACAAGGTCTACAAGCTGACATTGAAGACAACAAAGTTCAGCATGGTGAAGAAATTGAAGAAGTTCAAATTGTTGATATAATGCCTCCAGCAATAAGGAATCTAAAGAATCATCCTGCACACCAAATCATTGGTGATACCAGACATGGTGTGCAAACCAGAAGCAAACACATGAACACGGTGCTTTGCTCAAGTTTCCTGTCACAGTTGGAACCAAAAAGAATTGAAGAAGCCATACAAGACTCCAACTGTATTGATGTGATGCAGGAGGAGCTGAATCAATTCAGAAGGTGTAAAGTATGGGAGCTGGTTCCAAAACCAAAGGATCATAACATTATTGAGACAAAGTGGATCTATAGGAACAAACTGGATGAAAATGGCATAATAGTGAAGAACAATGCAAGACTGGTTGTCAAATGTTATAGATAGGAAGAGGGCATTGACTTTGATCAGACTTTTGCCCCAGTGACAAGATTGGAAGCAATAAGGCTATTCCTTGCCTTTGCTGCTTTCCAAGGTTTCAAAGTACACCAAATGGATGTCAAGTCAGCTTTCCTAAATGGTAATTTAAAAGAAGAAGTCTATGTTCATCAGCCCTCAGGTTTTGTTGATCCACTTTATCCTGATTTTATTTATAGACTTAAGAAAGCCTTATATGGTTTGAAACAAGCCCATATGGCTTGGTACGAAACATTGTCTACTTTCCTCATTGAAAATAAATTTTTAAGGCGGAAAATAGACAAGACTCTATTCCTTAGGGAGTCAAAGGGCATGATGATCCTAGTACAGATTTATGTTGATGACATAATCTTTGGATCTATAGAAAACAACCTTTGTAGGAAGTTTGCAAAACTTATGCAAGGGAAGTTTGAGATGAGCAGTATGGGTGAGCTCAAATTCTTCTTGGGACTCCAAGTAAGACAGACTGATGATGGTTTGTCCATATCACAGTCTAAGTTCACCAAGGAGTTAATTAAGAAATATGGTATGGAGTCATCCACTATCATGAGAACTCCAATGGGGACAAGTATGCCTTTAGGCAAATATGATGCAGGAAAACCTGTAGATGAGTCTTTGTATAGAGGGATGATTGGCTCCCTCCTATACTTAACTGCCAGTAGACCAGATATTATGTATGCTACATGTGACTGTGCTAGGTACCAAGCATGCCCTAAAGAATCTCATTATACTACAGTCAAAAGAATATTGAGATATCTTAAGGGCACACATAATCTTGGTCTTTGGTACCCTAAGAATGGAGACTTTCTACTGACTGGTTTTTTAGATGCAGACTTTACAGGTTGCAAAGAAGATAAGAAGAGCACCACTGGTACATGTCAGTTTCTAGGTGGTAGATTGGTATCATGGAGCAGCAAGAAGCAGACTAGTGTGGCAATTTCCTCTGCAGAGTCTGAGTATATTGCTGCAGGCAGCTGCTGTGCTCAGCTTTTATGGATTCAACATCAACTTGAAGACTATGGTCTCAAGGTAAGTAGAACTCCACGATTTTGTGATTCTACAAGTGCAATTTCTATTGCTAAAAACCCTGTATCACATAGCAGAACAAGGTATATAGAAATTAGATTTCACTTCATTAGAGAGCATGTTGAAAAAGAAGATATTAGATTGGAATTTGTCACCACTAATAATCAAATTGCTGACATGTTTACTAAATCATTAGATGAAACTAAATTCAATTATTTCAAAATTGAATTAGGCATGTTAAACCTAGAGTAACTTAGTAATTCTGGATACGTAAGTCAATGTTGACATGTAGTAGTGTATGTCGACACAAAAGGAAATCTGTGTCAACATATAGTAGTTTGTGTCGACACTTAAGGTAAGTTATGTCGACACAACAAAATAGTGCTGAGATAGTGGTGTCGACACTCAGAGTTTAGTGTCGACACATAAAAGTTCTATCATTTAGATAGTTGTGTCGACACATACAGAAGTCTGTTTCGACACACATGTATTAGAGTCGACTATTAAGAAGTCTGTGTCGACACATCGCAAAATATGTCGACACATAGTGTTGTCTGACTTTGTCGAGACAATAGAAGTCTGTGTCGACACAATCTCTACAGTATCGACACATTAAGTATCTATTACCCCGTATTTTTACCTTCTGTGTTGACAAACATATAAATAGGTCACAGAACAACTTTGTCGACTAAGTTATCAACATTTTTAAGACCACATCTTTGAGTCGACAAACCTTCATCTCTCTTCTCCTCAAATTTCTCGTCATCAATGGCGCCAAAGTTGGAGACCAACATCAACGAAGGCTATGAGTTAGTTCGCAATGCTTTTGAGAGTGCAGCAACTGAGATTAGAGATGTGATAACCCTAATCCAAGAAAATGGTTTAGAATATCTAGTTTCTGAACCTACCAAGATCTAGAAGACAGAAATTCTTGAATTCTATACAAAAGCAACGTTGGATTCAACTGGATTGAAGATTAGGTCATCAATTCAAGGAAGCATGGTGAAACTACCCAAAACATCTGAGGAAAACACTCCAATTGCCCAGGACTCAGGAAGATGATGAAGTTACATCTTCAATGACAGAAGAAGCTATTCAATGGTGTGGCCTGGATCCCACCACTAAGATTGAAACATCAATGCAAAGGAAAGGAATGAACTCATAAGGAAAATTTCACTCAGAAATTGTGGGAAAAGTAATTCTTTGCAAACCAGGTGGACATGATAGGATCTCAGCCTATATGTTCAGCTTGATGACAAGAATTATTTTCAAAATAAAGACTAACTGGTCTGCAGTGATCTTTGACAAGATCAAGGAAAGCCTGAAGAAACCTAATCTATGTAGAATTCTGAGTCTGTATCTGGCAATAAGTATTCCTAAAGTACTGACCCACACCACTGGATCTAGAATAAATCATAGGAGAAGGATGGATATGAAAATACTATCCAGGTGGGAAAGAGTTTTGATAAAAGATGGTTCTACACCACAGAAACAACCACCACAGCAAAAGAAAAAGATAACCCTCAGGAAGCCTGAATCTTCTAGTGATTCAGAAGAACAAGTAATCTTCAGTTCAGATGAGGACCAACAAGAATCTACATGGAAATCATCTGCTCCTAAGAATGTAGATGATAGTCAGATGCAGGGGGAGTATATTCCAGAAAACACCATCCCACTGGATCAAGTTCAGGATGTGCCTCCTATAGGGGGAGCTAATGAACCTTCCCATGTTCAACAAGAGGTCTTGCCTCCAGAAAGTGCTCTAGAGAAAGAGCAAGCTGCCTTAGAGAGTGAAACAACCACTCAAATAATTCTTGAGGTAATAAATGATATTAATCAAACTATACTAGATACTGAGCCAGATACACTAACTGTGCTTCTAACTGATGTTGAACAGATACACCATGGCAACATCCCTACACAGGATGTATCTATGGATAATACATCTGCAATAGATGATACTCCATTAAATGTACAAGGTACAGATATTCCTCCAGTTCAACTGCAACAAGAATTCACTCTTGAGAAATTATTCCCTGATTTACAGGAAGTAAGAACTGAGGAAGTAGTGCCAAGAACTGAGGGGGAGGAGCAAGGGACATAGGGGGAGTTTCCAAGAACTGACAAGGAGCTGCCCTCAAGTTCAAAGGACACAGTGAATCTAGAAAGTTCTTCTGAATCTGATGATGGAGAAGCACTAAGAGCAAAGAAGAGAAAACTGATGGTTTAGAAGAAGAAATGCTCAAATTACAAGAAAGCTTTATAGACAGCTTCACAACCCTTGACTCCAACAGTTGATTTCAGTTCACTGTTGGTTGCTCTTCAAATTAAAATGGATGAGCAAAGAACAGCCATGGAAAAATATATGGATGAAAGCCATAAGGAGCTTCAATTCACTTTAGCTCAAGATATAAAATCCATCATATTTGAAGTTAACCAGAATAAGAAGGAGATGACAGCTTGCTTCCATAAAGGAGGTAATGCTGTAGTTTATCTGACAAAATAGCAACAAGAGGCAAGGACACAGATTGATGATACAGTGGTCAAGCAAGGATATGTCATAGAAAATTAACTTAGAATGAATGATAATCTTACTGAATCACATAATGTGATTGTTACTGAGTTAAAGAATAAAGCAACTGCTTTAACTGAGGAAAGGGCTAAAGAGAAGTCAGAATTTGATAAGAAACTTCAAGCAGATTTAGCCACTTTCCAATCAGCCATTCAAGCCTCTCATAAAATCATATCTGCTCAGCTACAGAAGTTTAAAGCTTATTATACTGAAGGAACCAATTATCTAGTTAATCAGATCAGGTTCCAAAAAGATGACTTAATAGATCATATTGAAAGAGAAGTCATAAACGGGGAGAGGGTGATAGTCAATGCTAGCTCAGAGCATGCCAAATGGATAACAAATGCTGTTAGAGCAACTCTGGGATATCCACCCCTGTGTGATGATGATAATACAGCTGAGTCAAAAATTCAAGCTGCAGGAAATGAAGGGGGTCAGCAGGAGGTAGCTCAAATCATATACCCCCTTCTAATTTTGAAGGAATTCAACAACTTATTCAACAGATGTATAACCCTCCATAGGCTACTAAAAATGTTATAATTGAGAAAGTTGAAATGTCAGAGGCAGCACTGAATAAAGAGCAAGAAGCTCAACTCTCAAAAAAAAGGTTTAGAGAGCAGGCTGAACTAAAGCTTGATTTTGAAAGATGGATTCCAACCTTCAGAAATATAATACTCACTGCCTGGCAAGCTGTCAAAGACAAAATGCATGATAGAGGCAAGTGGTATTCTGAAGTTGAATGGAACAAATATCTGCAGAGACAAGATGTGATACATCAATTCAGAAGGGATCACAAGGCTGGGAAAATACCTGCTATAACTGTAGAGCCCAGTAAATACTTTCCCAAGCCTTATCAATATTTTGAAAGACAAAATGTTAAGGCTGAAGAACTTAAGAAGAAGGATCTCAAAGGCAAGAAGCCAGCTGATGATACTGAAGCACCAGTACAAGCAAGAGTCCAGTCTGGAAAAGGCATAGTGATTAAGGAGCCTGATCAGCCTTAGGATAAATTGACTAGATTTTTAACATTGTAATCTTCAGTTTTAAACTACATGTAATCTGTTGTCAACAAACTTTTGTGAAGTTTAAACAAAATAATGATTAATGCTTGTTATTGTTGTATTATATTCTATGATGATATTATTTACTTGTTTTGTTTATATGTTTTCCTGTCATTGAATGTTTTTATATATCATATTGTTAATTTTATTATAAGTGATGTATATTATTGACTAAGGGTTATGACTTCTCCAAATATGGGGAGATTGTTGGGTACATTGGAAAATGTGTACCAGATTTAGAGAAGCCTCACCTAACTCAATGATATGTATCAAGTTGTATTTGATGTTGTGTTGAGCTATCATGTGCAGGTTAAGTAAATGGAAAGGAAAATTCTCTAAGTACAAGTGTCGACACTTGGGAATGGCTGTGTTGACACCAAGGGCAAGATTGTGTCGACACCCAGAATTTGTGTCGACACACAGAAAATCTATCGACAACGTTGTGTCGACATTAAGGGCCAGATTGTATCGACATTATCAGAGGTTGTGTCGACACATAGAGAAGTTGTTGACACATTCTAGAATTCTGTCGACAACGACTGTGTCGACACACAGAACTTGTGTCGACACACACCAGAATTCTGTCGACATTAACATTGTCAAGACAAGGAGTGTTTGTGTCGACACACAGGACTTGTGTCGACACATTCCACGGAAGCTGTGTCAAGAAGTAAAAGTGAAGCTGTGTCGACAATAACAAAACTTGTGTCGACACATGGACTATGTGTGTCGACACATGTGAAGTATTCAGTCGATATTTTCTGCTGCTGAGTCAAAGTCCAATGAAGGCTGAAGTAATACAACTTAAGACTTGACAGCTGTCATTACTGACATTGCTGTCACATCTGTCAGAGGTGTTAGAAGACAGTTTGAAACCGGAACAGCCGGTTACCATGGATGAAGTATATAAATAGATATGCTCTCTCAACAATTGAAACAAGTAAGATAAACAAGAAGAACAACACATATAGAACAGAGAGAAGTTAATCAAGCCAATCAATTATAATCTCTGAAGGATTGAGAATCCATAAGAAGAGAAAGAAACAGTCAACAGATTGTAAAGAGAGAAAAACAAGATGGAGAGAAGTTCTCATCCAGTGAAGGCAGATTGTGAACAGTCTGCCTGAAGAATTCAGATCAAGTCTGAAGAAGAATTCAGATTAATTTCTGAAGGAAGCTGATTGAAGATCAACTCCAACATCAAGAAGATCAACCCTATTTTGTTCAGATTCAAGAAGCTTTGAAGAAAGCTAAGACAGGTTGATCCTTAAGAAATCAGTTCTATCAAGAACTGGTCAAAAAGCCTTCAACCAATTCTCTCTCTATCTGGTTGAAGATATCAACATCTTTTCATCATTAATTTCTGTAGGATCTGTAATAGATCTGAGTGTAGGAGATTTACATCTCTGAGTTGTAAGCCTAAATTATAAAGGATGAGGTAGGGCTGAGTGCCTAAGGTGGGGGAATCTGTTCCCTGAGTTGTAGGCATGTGAAAGAGGCTGAGGTAGGGCTTGTACCTGAGTTGTAGGAGTGTGGATTCACTCTGAGTTGTAGGAACCAGTCTTGGTTCTGAGCTGTAAGATCTGTGGATCTGAGAAAAAGGAAGGAAGTTAGGTCGAATCTAGTACAGTGCTAGATAGGCGAAGTGGGAAAGTGGATGTACCCATCATTTGGGGAACCACTATAAAACTTGTGTGCAATCTGTGAATGTTGTGTATGTGAATGTTGTGTTGCATTTTCTGCTGAATACATTGCTAAACTAGATAGAATTATCTGCCTAAGTCAGAAAATGAATTAAACCTATTCACCCCCCCCCCCCCTCTAGGTGTTTAGAACATCTTGAAACCAATTCTTTCAGATTCTTCCTAGCACATGCTGAACCAACCTGAAGATCTACTTCCTTGATGCTATGAAGTTATGCTGAGCTCACTCAGTGGAGAGAGAAAGCTTAGAGAACACTTTCTCTGGAGCAAGTCATCAACAACAAACTCGCTCTTTCTATAGGATCATTCTTGATCTGAGTTGTAATCCTGAAATATAAAGGCTGGGTTGTAGGATTCTTTTGTGGATCTGAGGTAGGTCTTGTATTCCTGAGGTAGGAGATTTATTCTCTGAGGTAGGATCTTGTGGTGGATCACATTGTCGGTCTATCCTCCTAGCCTGAGTGTAGGACTTTGGATTAAGTCTGAGGTAGGTGATCTTAAGGATCACTGAGCTATAGGATATTTTATCTATGAGTGTAGGGCCTTGAGCCTGAGGTAGGACATGGAGGAGTTTGAGAGATCCTGAGGGATCTGTGTGTTGTAAGCTCATTGAGCCGAGTCTTGGTGCAGATTGTCTTGTCTAACTCACTGTTAGAAAGATGGGAGGGAAAGCGGATGTAACAATATCTTGGGGAACTACTATAAATACTGGTATGCTGGTGTCAATTCTTGAAAGCTATCTTAAAGTAAATCACTCAAGTCAAAAAATTAAAAGATAGTGACAAAAGACATAAAAACCTATTCACCCCCCTCTAGTTGTTTAACTACTTTTGAAACAAAGACTTTCAAGTGGTGTTAGAGGAAGTCTGTTCAATAAGGACATAATAGTCTATATAGATCTCCAAGAGTAGCTGAAGATTTGCTCAATGGGTTCAAGTGAGAACTACAAGGAGTTGAGCTCCATGAAGATCCCTATCTGCAGAAAAAAGAATTTTGGGATTTGGAAAGAGAGGGTCAGACTATTCATGGAAGTTTCTGACCCTAGGATCTTCATTACAGTTCAGGAAGGACCCTTCTTTCTCATGGGCCGTAAAACGCATTTTTCGGTACATCAAGGGAACTATTACCCATGGACTTTCTCTCGCAAAGTCAACAAACACCACTCTTTATGCTTTCATAGATGTTGATTGGGCCGGAGACCCCGATGATCGTCGCTCTACGATGGGGTATTGCATCTTTCTTGGACCAAACCTTATCTCTTGGACGACCAAAAAGCAACCAATTGTCTATCGATCAAGCACCAAAGCTGAGTATCGCGCTCTTGCTGAAGTTGTTTCTGAATTACGATGGATCAGCCATCTCCTTCGTGAACTCTCAATTCCCCTATGTTAATCTCTGGTGGTGTACTGCGATAACATGTCCACAATATACATGACCCGCAATCTAGTTTTTCATGCACGTACTCAACATATGGATATTGATTATCATTTTTTCGGGAATTTGTCGTCTGTGGCGCTCTGTCTATCGCCCACACCAACACAAAAAATCAACTTGCTGACATCTTCAGCAAGCGACATGACAACCACCAACACTGTACGCTCTGCTCCAAGCTCATTGTCTGCCCTGCGTCAATTCGCTTGCGGGAGGCTATTAAACAAGATGAAAAGGACATCTCCCTAACCTGACCATTGCACTTCAATGGCGCTACTGTTTTGCTTTGGAAACTGTTCTATTTTCTTTGGAAATGGCTCTCTCTCTTTGTTTCTCTCTATGGTTTAATGGTCTCTTTAATGTCTATTTACTGTTTTAGCTATAGTTTACCAGCCTTTGTGTTGTATATATATATTCATCTTTGATTGAAAATGGACATCACACTTTTGCTCTCTCTCTCTCTCAATCTTTCCTGTTTGTGCTCTATTTTCTTCAGGGCCTAAGGTTCTGAATTCCTCAAAGACATCTATTCTCCAGTTGCTAGGACACCGGGGCACACATGCTATCAGCTACCTAGGTATCATGCTCCGGCCTGGGAAGAAAAGAACCTTGGATTTCATCAGACTGCTGGACAAAATTTCTGGAAAAATCAGATCCTTGGGCCTGCACCACCTCTCGGGCAGCATTGTTCAGAGTAGATCGATGTATATGACAGCTCAGGGCGGCGCCTGCTGGGCTTTTGCTGGTAAGAGGATTTTTTGGACAGCACTTTGGGTATCGTGCTTGAAGGTGACTCTTTCGAGGCTTGCTCCACTATTAACAAAATTTTACAAGGGTGTTATTCAGGGGATGTTGAGTCGTGCATTGCAAGGCTTTTAAAGAACTGCCCACAGTTGATGTTTACAATATTAACTGGAGTGTAAATTAGGCCGCCGGTTGCGTCCCTAATATGGCTTGCTCTAATGATTTTATTTGGGAAAGAGTAATGTCTTTAACCCAAGCCTTCTCTTTAATTTTGGACCGAGACTTCGTAGCCATGTAATAATTTTTAATTTTCGTTTATTATATATATAGACTATCCCTAGCTTCAAAAGTGTTGGAAACGTGTATAGGCTCTCCCCGCTTGAACTCAACTCCACAAATCAAATCCACCCCACAAAAAAAACACAAGTCCAAATTGCGAGACCGCCACACAACGCCTAACCGCGCGGTCTCCCCCCTGCGAGACGACCAATCAAACCCGCACGAGTTCATCACTCCAAACCGCCACAAACCGCGCGAACTCACTCCTTCAGGCGAGTAGTCCGCTCGGCGAGATCAGTCCAGTGAGCACACCAGCGAGCCTAACCCTTCTCGCAAGTCGCGAGCTTCCCCTTCTCGCGAGCTCTTGCTTCTCGCGAGCTGCACCACTCCTGCGAGCTCTTGCTTCTCGCGAGCTGCACCACTCCTGCGAGCTGACACAGGCGAGCTCAATGCTCAAACCACTAGCACAAGCCGCGCTCCTCCCGCGAGTACAAGCCGCGAGCACCTCCTCGCGGCGAGATCACCGAACCCAGCGAGAACACAAGCCGCGTGGCTAGAACTTCAAACCGTCGGGACAAAACTTCTCCAGCGCTGCAGCGCTCCTCTCTCTCTCTCTCAAACCAAATATGAAGGAGGAAGGAAACTTCTATTCACAGCAACCTTTTAAATGAATTACAAGGGGCCTATTTATAGCCAAGCAAAACAAACATAACTCTCTCTCCTAATAAATGCAACCTTTCAACTACTTACTCCTATCATTAACACCTCTATATCATTTAATAAAAATAAAACAAAATCTTATTTCTTTTTCTTTTTTTTTTCTCTTTTGCTGACCCGGTCAACAAGTCAACCTCCAACACACTCCCCTTCAAACATGGCAAACCATGCCGAGTTTGTTCTTTAGCGTCAGAAAAGTTTCTACTTTCAACACCTTAGTAAAGATGTCCGCAACCTGCTCTCCAGTTGGGCAATACACCACCTTCACTGTCTTCTGCTCCACTTGTTCACGGAGGAAATAATACCTCGTCTCGATGTGCTTGCTCCTCCCATGCAGCACCGGGTTCTTCGCGAGCTGGATGGCCGACATGTTATCCACTAGCACTGTCATTGGCCCTTCCTGCGCATGATGCAACTCTCCCAGAAGGTTCCGTAGCCAGAGGGCTTGGCAGGCGCATGCCGCTGCCGCGATGTACTCTGCCTCGCAAGATGATAAGGCTATAGTAGCCTGCTTCTTAGAACTCCATGAGAACGTCGCGGTTCCCATGTTGAACGCATACCCGGAAGTGCTCTTCCGGTCGTTCACATCTCCTCCATAATCGCTATCCGAGTAGCCGACTAGCTTCAACTCTCCTCCAGATGAGTACTTCAGGCCATGGTCCCGAGTCCCGTTCACATACCTCAGGATCCTCTTCGCTGCTGTGAAGTAGTCCTGCTTGGGTTCCTCCATGTGCCTGCTTACTACCCCGACTGCATACATTATGTCCTGGCTAGTGAAGGTCAGGTACCTTAAACTTCCGACCAGACTCTTGAACATAGTTGAGTCCACTCCTTCCTCTTCAGAATCCTTCCTCAGCTTTGTTCCGGGGTCCGCAGGAGTGGAGATTGCCTTGCTACCCTCCATCCTGAACTTCTTCAGAATTTCCTCGGCATACTTCTTCTGGGAGATGAAGATCCCATCTTCTCTCTACTACACCTCAACTCCTAAGAAATAGCTTAGCTCTCCCAAGTCCGTCATCTCTAACTCCTTCTTCATCAGCCTCTTAAATTCTTCGAACATCGCAGGGTTGCTTCCAGTGAATATCATGTCATCCACGTATAGACATAGGATCATGATATCCCCGCTCTTCTCCACCTTCATGTAGAGAGCATACTTATATGGGCACTTGATGTACCCATGCTCCTGAAGGAATTTGTCTATCCTCCCATTCCAAGATCGGACTCCCTGCTTTAGTCCGTACAAGGCTCTGCTCAGCTTGCAGACTTTTCTCTCCTTGCCTTTCACCACGTACCCTGGAGGCTGCTCGATGTACACATCCTCCTCTAGGTACCCATTCAGATACACTGCCACAGCATCCATTTGCATGATAGTCCATCCGTAGTGTGCCGCCAGTGCGATGATCAGCCTTATAGTATCGATCCGCGCCAGTGGGGCGTAGACTTCATCATAGTCCACCCCTTGGACTTGTCTATACCCTTTCACCACCAGCCTTGTCTTGTGCTTCTCCACAGCTCCATATTTGTTTTTCTTCACCTTGTAAACTCATTTCACCCCGAGGGGTTTGTGGCCCGCCGGTGGATCAACTAGCTCCCATGTATCGTTCTTCTTTATGGAAGCCATCTCGACATCCATCGCCTTCCTCCAAGATTTCTCCTCGGCAGTTTCTTCATAGGATCGTGGCTCGCAATCTGCTAAGAGACAATATAATGAATAATTAGCATGAATTGAGACCGTCTCCTCATAGATTTCCGCCAACCCCTTCATCCTGGGTGGTGGACTCTCGGAGTCACTCCGGCTCCCGCTTCCTCCTCCAGAATATCCTCCACTTGAGCTTTCCCCTCTTGAATAGGAGGTGGAAGCTCCCCCTGAATTTCTACTCAGTGGTGATGGTGGCTCAGCTCCACCATTCTCGGCTCCAGCCTCGTGGCCACCCTCTTCCTCATCTTCGAAGAACATGCCCTTCATACTTCTCGTCTCCTCATCCCAACTCCAGCTGCTTCCTTCTTCAAACACCACGTCCCTCGAGACTATGGCCTTTCCTATCACCGGGTTGTAAAATTTATATGCCTTGCTATCTGGAGCGTAGCCAACAAAAATGCACTTCTCACTCCTATCATCGAGCTTCTTCCTTTTCTGGTTAGGGATGTGAGCATGAGATACACACCCGAAGAACCTTAGGTGCTTCACACTCGGCTTCCAGCCGCTCCATGCTTCAAACAGTGTCATGAACTTCACACTCTTTGTGGGGCATCTGTTCAGTAGATACACCACACATTGCACTCCTTCCGCCCAGAACATCTTCGGTAGCCCCTTCTCCTTCACCATGCTCCTTGTCATGTTCATGATGGTGAGGTTCTTTCTCTCTGCCACTTCGTTCTGCTGCGGTGAGTATGTCGCCGTCAGTTGGTGTGATATTTCATTCTCCTTGCAGAAATTATCAAACAGTCTCGAGGTGTACTCCCCACCTCGATCTGTCCTCAGCACCTTCAATGGTTACCCACTCTTCTTCTTGGCCATCGCCTTGAACTCCCTGAACTTGTTAAGGGCCTCAGACTTCTCTCTCAGAAAATACATGCAACACTTCCGACTATAGTCATCCGTGAAGGTGATGTAGTACTTGCTTCCGCCTATTGAGGTGGTCTCAAACGGGCCCGCGATGTCCGAGTGAACCAGTTCAAGTTGTCGCCTCGCTCTCCAGGGCTTCCCTCCTTCGAATGTCTGCCTCTTCAGCTTCCCCTTCGTGCACGCCTCACACACCTTTTGTGGAGGGGAGATCATAGGCAGATCCGCCACCATATTGGAGTGGGATAGTAGCTTCAACCCTGTGAAGCTCAAGTGCCCCATCCTATGGTGCCATAGCCATGCTTCTTCCTCTTCTTTTGTTCTCGCGAGACAAGCCATCTCTTGAGCATCCATCTTCAGCGTGAAGAGACGATTCGCCGTCATGTTCACCTTCACTACCTCCTTCCCTTGATCATTCTTCATTGCCAGAGACCTATCCTTCAGTTGCACGCAGTAGCCTCTCTCCTCTAACTGCCCAATGCTCAAGATGTTGGTCTTCAACCCGGATACATAGTACACATCGTTCAAGTGTACTCTCTCCCCGTTCAGTTTCACAACAACCAGGCCCTTTCCTTACAAGGAAATCTTCAAAGCATCCCCGAAGCTAACCTCACCCCCACTGGGTTCAAGGTTAGAGAACATCTCCTTATCTCCACACATGTGATTGCTCGCCCCTGTGTCCAGGTACCACACTTCATTCCTTCCTTCTTCTGCCCCTCGGTAGGTTAGAAACATCATTGGATCTCCACCCCCAGCATCATTCCCCCTGTTCCCAGCCTCCGCATAATGGTTGGCTTTTTCTGTCTTCCTTGGAGTCCAACAGTCATAGCTCATATGTCCAAACTTGTTTCAGTTGTAACACTGAACTTGGGCTCTTCCTCCTCGGCCTCTTCCTTGGCCTCTTCCTCTTCCTCTTCCATCTTTCCACCTTCCTCCTTGAGGTTGTTCCGCCTCTCTCTGGTGGTATTGGTTTCTTCCCTGATCTCTTCCTCCTCTTCTTCCTCTTCCTCTGCCTTGTTGACCTCGACCACGCTGGCCGCCTCCTCTTCCGGAGCTCTCTCCGAAGTTCAGCTGGTTCTGGAGTGCTTTTCCCAAGCCACTCGCTTCGTCATCATCCTGCATCATCCTGTACTCATGAGCTTGCAATGAGCCTACAAGCTCGTCAACAGTCATCAAGATGAGGTCCTTCGACTCTTCGATCGCCACAACCACATGAAGGAACTTCCGCGACATCGATCTCAGCAGCTTCTCCATGAGGCTCACATCATCTATCGTCTCTCCATTTCTCTTCATCTCATTTGTGAGCGTCCGTAGACGGGTCACAAAGTCTCCGACCTTCTCCGTGGCCTGCATTCTCAACATTTCATATTCACCCCGGAGAGACTGCAACTTCACTTTCTTCGCCTTGTCTACTCCTTGCATGGAGCGTTGCAACACTTCCCATGCTTCTTTTGAGCTCACAGCCTCCGAGATCTTCTCAAAGGTGGCTTCATCGACCCCTTGGTATAATTTTAACAATGCCTTCTTATCTTTCTTTCTCGCTTCCCTCAATGCTGTCTTCTTGGCATTGGTTAATGCCGCTTCTGCGTCGGCAGTAAGCTCTTCATACCCGTCCTCAACTATCTCCCATAGTTCCTTTGAGGCGAGTAGTACCTTCATCTGAATACTCCAGTTTCCATAATTCATCTTTGTCAACTTGGGGACTTGCCCTGGCATGGCACCTCCGAACTCCATCTCTCCTCTACTTCAAACCTTCCGAGTCACCGTAAAGGTTTGCAACCTGTCTCTGATACCACTTGTTGGAAACGTGTATAGGCTCTCCCCGCTTGAACTCAACTCCACAAACCAAATCCACCCCACAAAAAAAACACAAGTCCAAATTGCGAGACCGCCACACAAAACGCCTAACCGCGCGGTCTCCCCCCTGCGAGATGACCAACCAAACCCGCACGAGTTCACCACTCCAAACCGCCACAAACCGCGCGAACTCACTCCTTCAGGCGAGTAGTCCGCTCGGCGAGATCAGTCCAGCGAGCACACCAGCGAGCCTAACCCTTCTCGCAAGTCGCGAGCTTCCCCTTCTCGCGAGCTCTTGCTTCTCGCGAGCTGCACCACTCCTGCGAGCTGACACAGGCGAGCTCAATGCTCAAACCACTAGCACAAGCCGTGCTCCTCCCGTGAGTACAAGCCGCGAGCACCTCCTCGCGGCGAGATCACCGAACCCAGCGAGAACACAAGCCGCGCGGCGAGAAATTCAAACCGCCAGGACAAAACTTCTCCAGCGCTGCAGCGCTCCTCTCTCTCTCTCTCTCTCAAACCAAGTATGAAGGAGGAAGGAAACTTCTATTCACAGCAACCTTTTAAATGAATTACAAGGGGCCTATTTATAGCCAAGCAAAACAAACATAACTCTCTCTCCTAATAAATGCAACCTCTCAACTACTTACTCCTATCATTAACACCTCTATATCATTTAATAAAAATAAAACAAAATCTTATTTCTTTTTCTTTTTTTTTCTCTTTTGCTGACCCGGTCAACAAGTCAACCTCCAACAAAAAGAAGGAAATCATAATTATTTTCAAGAAAATTCCAAATTTCATAAACAGTGGGCAGAGAATAAATAAGTTTGAAAATACTTTGGTCAAGTGCCCAAAATAAACTATACATTGATTTATCATTTAAAAATATTTAATTTTTATTTAGAATATTTGGGGGCTCTTTAATAGTAATATTCCAACCTTTTCATCTAAATATTTAAGAAAATTATACATTAATATCTTCCATCCCTTATAATTTTTACCTATAAATAAAGGTGGTGCTAAAGATTTTTCATTTAATAAAATTTCATCCCCTCTAATGGAAGCGAGATCATAAAGCGTCATTATTCTTGTTTGTGAAGCTATTTTGGAATAACCTGTCTCTGATACCATTTGTTAGTTCTTTAGGCGCCCTTAGAGGGAAGGTGAATAAGGGCGTTTCAAAAATTAAAATTTTATTTAAAATATCATAGTTACTTAAAAGGTTTGAAATATTTTATCAAAATATATTTTAATATCTCAGAAAATATTATATTGATGACTACTTTTAAAGGAGGCTCTTGGGTCCATTGATCACAATGTCCTGGATTTGAAGATGGCTCACAAGTCAATGGTATATACATGAATGTATTTGATGTATGTTCAAGTTCAATGTATGAAGGTTGTCTATTATACCATGATTAGATAGGATGTCAGGGTCAAAATACTAGTTAGACTCAAGACATAATGCTAGAAAAGCAGAAATCTGGCTAAGTCCAGAAGCGTTGAGTGAAGGCAGTTCACTCAACGCCAAGTGGCTAAAAGCGTTGACAAAAGCTCAAGAAGTCAAAGCCTCAGAGGTGCAGACAAGAAATCTGGCGAAGTACAGAAGCGTTGGGCGAAGGCAATTCACTCAACGCAAAGAAACTTAATAACATTGACATAACTACATGCAGTCAAAGCCGAAGTGTTGTTGTCAAGAAATCTATCTAAGGACAGAAGCGTTAAATGAAAACATGTCACTCAATGCCTCATCAAGAAGCAAGGCAAAGACAAAAGGTGTTGATTGAAAAAACTACGCTCAATGCCTTCATACAGAGAAAATTCAACGAAGTCCAGAAGCGTTGAGTGATGAAGGCTCACTCAACGCCTATTTAGTAAGACTATAAAATTCAAGATGCGTTGATTGATGAAGGCTCACTCAACGCCTGTACAGTTATACTATAAATGTCTATATGCGTTGATTGATGAATGTTCACTCAATGCCTAGAGATGTGGAATTCTGCCAAGTGTTTTTGCATTGAGTGACAAAGCTTCACTCAATGCTTGTGCAGATTGTTTGGAATTTGCTAAGTCCATAGGAGTTGAGTCATGCTAATGTCTGCAGAAACTCAAATATCGCGAGTTTTGCATGCTAGAAGACAAAAGGCGCCGCTTGCCTTTAGTACTACAGTTAATGCAAAAGTTGCGATGCACTTACCCATTCCATGAGTCCACACTGTGCATAGAGACGTTGGATTTACGGGAAATAAAAGGAGAGTTTCGAGAAATTAAAAAGGGTCTTTTTGGAGAAAAAGATTTCTGGATCATCTTCTTCCAGAAAAATGAAGCAGAAGAGCTCTGCAACTAGTGTTCAACAACAAGTCTGAAGACTTCAAACTAGGTTTGCTGATTGAAGAAATAAAACACAACAATATCTTTTTGTCTTCATCAGCTAGTTTAGAAGCTCCAGTTTCTGAGATTCTTCCCAGCACAAGCTGAACCAACCTGAAGATCTGCTTCCTTGGTGCTATGAAGAAGTTTGGTTGAGCTCACTCAATCCAGAGAGAAGCTCAGAGACCAATTCATCATCAACAAACTCACTCTTTCTGTAGGATCATTCTTGATCTGAGTTGTAAGCCTGAAATATAAAGGCTGAGTTGTAGGATCCTTCTATGGATCTGAGGTTCCTGAGGTAGGAGATTTATTCTTTGAGGTAGGATCTTATGGTGGATCTGAGTGTAGGGCTATCGTCCTAGACTAAGTGTAGGACTTTGGATTAAGTCTGATGTAGGTGATCTTAAGGATCACTGAGATATAGGAGATTTTATCTCTCAGTGTAGGGCCTTGGGCCTGAGGTAGAACTTGGAGGAGTTTGAGAGATCCTGAGGGATCTGTGTTGTAAGCTCATTGAGCCTAGTCTTGGTGCAGATTGTCTTGTCTAACTCACTATTAGAAAGGTGGGAGGAAAAGTGGATGCACTCATACCTTGGGGAACTATTATAAATACTGGTGTGCTGGTGTCAATTCTTGAAAGCTATCTTTAAGTAAATTGAAAGTGAAGCTAGATCTGATATACTATAGAGGGGGGGTGAATAGAGTATATGGTGATTTTGAAACTTTTACAACTGCTGTTGTATTTTAGATGTGTGTGTGTGTGTGCAGCAAATACAATAAACCAGAAAGCAGCAAAGGGCTAATCACATCACAATCACAGAGCAAGGCCAGAAAACAAAAAGGAAAAGAAAGCAGCCAGACGACACAAGAATTTTATAGTGGTTCCCCAAATCTGGGTAGTCCACTCTTCTACCACCCTGGTAGGAGTCCACTGCAGGAAGGGGTTGATCAGGTGTCCTAGCACCAATGGGGTTTTGATCAGGTTCCCAAAAACCAAACCCTCAAGTCTTTTGGTGGGAGACTTGCAACCAGAATAATTTTGAAGGGAATTAAAACCCTGTACAGAGGTGGAGTGTGAGGGTGATGAGGTCTTCTCTTTCTCATGTCAAATGAGAAGACTTGTGGAATGTTGTTTAGCAGCTTTGCTCCCCCTGAGATGTAGAATGGTTCAGGAAGAATACTGGAGCACTGCTTCAGGGTGATAGGTCTTCAAAGACCTAGAATTCTAGGTCCAGAGAGAGTCTTCAGGAACTTCTTGCAACTGATATGACTGTATTGTTTTGAAGTTCTCCTGAGTAAAAGCAGATGAAGAAGACTCTTGATATTTGTTGAGAACCAAGGTCCAGCGGGATTGGGTGTGTGTGGGACCGCATATTTGGGCTTCCCCATCGCGTTCCAGGTCTGGGTGTTGACCCCGGTGGGCCCCCCGTGTGGCGGAATATCCCCGCCATCCCGTGGATGGATTAGTCCCACATCGCCTGCAGCGGGTGGTGCTTGGTGTTTATGTACCCCCGTCCCCCCTTACTATCACCTCGGGGTTTTGGGAAGATGTGTGGTGACGGGTGGTTTTCACATGGTATCAGAGCCATCCCGCTGCGGGGGTGTGTTGAGAACCAAGGTCCAGCGGGATTGGGTGTGTGTGGGACCGCATATTTGGGCTTCCCCATCGCGTTCCAGGTCTGGGTGTTGACCCCGGTGGGCCCCCCGTGTGGCGGAATATCCCCGCCATCCCGTGGATGGATTAGTCCCACATCGCCTGCAGCGGGTGGTCCTTGGTGTTTATGTACCCCCGTCTCCCCTTACTATCACCTCGGGGTTTTGGGAAGATGTGTGGTGACGGGTGGTTTTCAAAATATTGATGTAATGTTATTCTTCTTCTTCTTCTAAATCAATTTCTCTCTGGGCCAAAAATGAATTCCTTTTCTTGTGTTGTCTGAATCACTGTCTATCTTGTTCTTGTTGTTGTCTGGTGTTCTGTACTTGTTGTCTATTTTCTGGTTTCTGTATCTATCTGTCTGTTATGGAGAGCATTCGAATTTTGAATGTAGAGCAGTAATTACAGACGGCTTGGAAAGAAAGCAGCAATTAATTATTTCCCCAACTGTTTCCATGGGAAAACGGCATGAAATAATCCAGAATTAACTGCGCATCCTAACGGTAGTATACTGTGAAGAACTGTCATTAATTGTCCTGGAATCAGCGCCATGAGATGAGACGGGAACGGAAGAAGACCTAGTCTGGAATCGTCGACCGAAGAACAGAATTCGTCGAGCTAAGTCTTGAATTCGTCGAGCTAAGCTGAGTTCTTCGAGCTGAGCTGGGTTCGTCGAGCTGAGCTGAGTTCGTCGAGCTGAGCTGAGTTCGTCGAGCTGACAGTCTTCATTCGTTGAATAGACAATCTTCAATATCAGACAAACATTATTCGTTGAGCAGGGAACCAAATTCGTCGAGCTGAGAATAAACTTCGTCGACCTGAGAAAAGTTCTGGACTTGGATGAAATACTCTGCATCTACTGAAAAGTTGTGTCGACACAAATTGGTGTCGACAGATTGATCTAGGTGTCGACACAACTCCTCTGGTGTCGACAGATTGGTCTGGGTGTCGACACAAATCCTCTGGTGTCGACACAAGCTGGTGTCGACAGAAATCCTGGGTGTCGACACAACTCGTCTGGTGTTGACACAAGCCCTAAGTGTCGACACAGATTCTCTGAGCACAAAAATCGTCGAGTAGAGATTAGAATTCGTCGTCCTGAGAAGCTATGAACTTGAGGTCCAAGTTCGTCGAGCTCAGTAAATAATTCGTCGACCGAAGCATGGAGCTGGATTTAGAGAAATTTGAAGTAGTCCTGAGAATGCTTGAAATAGAATCTGGTGTTCGTCGAGCAAAGAACAAAGTTCGTCGAGCTCAGTACTGCGAATTGTATCACGATCGTCGAGCGTACAACTTCCTTTGTCGAGCTGAGTTCGATGAACGTCGAACTCATTTCACTTAGTCTAAAAAACTGATAGATCTGGAGTTCCTGATGGTCTTGAAGAAGGCTGGTCCAACTGAAGTTGAGATAGAGGACTGTCCTAGACTCTAAGACACAAACTTGACCCAGACTATACATGATGGGTCACATCCTAAGTCAGTGAACCTAGCCCAAATCAACTAGGGATCCAACAATCTCCCCCTATTTGGGTGAGGTCACTAACAGAAACTCCAAGCAAAGAACAAACAAAAAAACAAAGCAAAATTAGGAGATATATCTGGCAGAGAATTTACAACACATGCAACAGATATATATATACATACTGACTTTGTTTTAATGCAAAATATAGACTGAAACAGAAGCAGAAATGAAAAGAAAACACAAAGTTACTTCTCTGATTTCTTCTGTTTTGGCATGACTTCTGCTGCTTTATCTCCTGGCTTCTTGAAAATGATTTCCCTATTGGGATCTGAAGCTTGAGCCTTGGTCATAGTCATGTCAGCTGCCCCTATGATGTTCAGTGAAGTGGCTCTGGGGACAACTGCTTCTGGGTGAAGATGCATGTACTCATCAACATTGAGTAGCTTGTTTGCTTTCCCAAATCTTTTTAGTTCATCTCTCCTGTACTGAGACATAGTAGTTAAGCCTGTTGTATCCTTGCCTTCAGCTGTAGCTTTGTTGATTAGAGATAAGCCAATGATTTCTTGGAATCTTGCCATTCTGGCTGTGTTGGCTGTTTCTGGATCTTCAGGAGGAGAATAGGGCCTTTCAGCTTCATGTTCATTAGATTCCTGGGGCTGCTGCTATTGTTGTTGATGGTGTTGACTGCCTGAAGATGGTGGCCTGGGCTGACAACTACCAGAGGATCTCCCTGTTTGTCTCTGATAAGTTTGAATATGAGCAGATCTTTGAGAGCTTGAGCCAGATGCACCTGCTGCTGGAGGAGGAGGAGGAGGAGGATCCTTTCTGTATCTATGCACTGGGGGAGGAGAGTATCTCCTACTCCTCTTCCTCTCTTTTTGCTGGTTCTTAGATAACCACATCCATGCAGGCATCCCTTTGTAAGGAGCAACATTATGCAGAATATAATATGGAGTGTCTGCAGTGGGATTAGGCTTGGGAGCAGGAGGAGGAGGAGCCTTCCTTTTTTTAGAGAGCAACTTCTTTCTCTTTTTAGCAGCCTCCTCATCTGATTCATCATCATCATCATCAGAACTTGAACTCTGAGGGTTATCATACAAAGCATTCAACTTCCTCAGAGTGGTATCAGGAATGGTAAGAGGTTCAGAGGGAGAGGGTACAACAGCATTAGAGACAGAACTTGCAGCTGCTGCCTTGTTCTCTTCTTCAATGTCTGCCAGAATGAGCTCATCCAGATCAGGCATGGGAGAATCATCCATGACAAAATCTGGGACAGGGCAGATTTCTGGAATAGACACAGAAGTTGGAATAGCAGAGGGAGCAGCAAAGGATGCACAAAGTTGTCTGGCAACTACTGGATTTGCTGGAGAGGTATACTGGACAATAGCCAAATATGGCTTAGCAATCTCTACTGAAGGAAGCTTCATATATACAGGATGAAAGATCTGAAGTATTGCAGATAAATTAACCGTGGGATTTATAAGAAAATCACCAGCAGTTGTTATTGAATCTACTGACTCATCAAAGCTACTGTCAGTCTCCATGAATTGAATAAAATCTATTGCTGTATCTGTAACTGCAAGTGCATTATCAAGCACTGAATCAACTGTATCTGTAGTATCTGTATCTGTATCAACAGTATTCACTTCTGCAGCTGCTGCACCAGCTTCATCATGGAGCATCTCCCCCTTCCTGGGTTCAGGAGAACCTGGAGCCAGGCCCCTGAATGAAGAGGGGGCAGCAGAGAGGGCTGAGATTTGGGCAGATAAAGAATCAATTGAATTCACCAGAGATGTAATAGCCTCTGTGATGAGTGATTTGATAAGAGGAGTCAGAAGAGAGATGATGGAGGAAATGGTGGAAGAATCCATAGTTGGAGAAAGAATAGTAGAGGAGGAAGGAAGAATATGTGGAGGGGATAAGGGAGGTAGAACAGGTTGTGATTCAGTGGGTATGGTGTAGGATGGAATGGAGGAAAGATGTGGTGGAAGAGGGGATTGAGGAGGAGAGGGAATATGTGTTTCAGTGGGGGAAACTGGAGGTGCAGGCATATGTGTAAGATCAGGCGGTGGAGATTGATGTTGAGGTGGAGTCACGTGAGGTGCAGGAGGAGTGGGAAGAGATTTGGTAGGGGGAATGACCTCTTCAGAGTCAGGGTGGGGAGTGACCTTGACGGTCCTGGTGCTCTCAGAAGCATTGATGGAGGAGGAGGAACCCTTGGAGGGTTTGGAGATTGTCCTCTCCCATCGGCCAAACAAGGCGCAGGTGAGGCGCTTGCTGGCATTGATGAATGTGGTCGGGGAGACCAAACATTCACTGGCCTTTTCCTGGAGGAAAATCCACAGGATTCTGCCGTAGCAGACTTCCTTCTTGCTAGTTCTTTTCTTGATAAGGTCAAAGAAGACCATGCCCCAATCAACCTGACGCTTGTTGAGTACGGCGCACATGATCAGGAATTGATGGCGAGTGATGTAGTCGTGTGCCGAGTGCTTGCCCAACAGAATTTTCCCGACAATGTCAGCCAAAAATTGATAAGCGGTGGACAGTTGTTTCTTCAGAAGCTTATTAGGGTTGTTGTCGGAGAAACCCATGACTTTCAGCATATCAACATATTCCTTAGCGTCCATTTCCAAATTGTCTTCCCCATTGATCAGTCCAAAAATTTCAGAGAGAACTGCTGGGGACAGGGAAACGGCAGTGTTTCCAATAGTTCCTGTCAGATTTCCATCTTCAGAAACTGCGGCAGTATACACCCATTCTCTTATCTCGGTTGAGTGTAGCTTGATGTTGCGTGTCATGAAGTCCTTGAGATGTAGTTCTTCCAGTAATTCAAGGATATACAGAAA
Organism: Platanthera guangdongensis; assembly: GCA_039583875.1. Classification (NCBI taxonomy): domain Eukaryota; kingdom Viridiplantae; phylum Streptophyta; class Magnoliopsida; order Asparagales; family Orchidaceae; genus Platanthera; species Platanthera guangdongensis. The sequence goes on along the minus strand of CM077162.1, from coordinate 159,174,158 downwards.
AATTGGATCGGAATGCTGGAAGGACTCAAAGTCCATGGAGAATGCTGCATCAAACTTCATCGCTGTAAGTGCTCCTGGAGGAATTGTCATTGATGACCTGCAAAGAAAATTACAGAGAAAACGGCGATCAAGAGCAAAGGAACTGAAAGCGCGGGACGGAGGTCGAAGAAAACCTAGATATAAGATTTTCAGAATATGAATCGACAAGCTCCGTTCCACGAAAAGAAGACAAATCTTCGAACTGAGATCGACGAAATAAGGTATAGGAGAGTAGTTCGTCGAACCCATTCAGAAGAATTGAAAACAGTTCGTCGAACTCCGTTGGACGAAATGGTTTCTGAAGCAAGGTTCGTCGATCTCCGGTCGACGAAAATTATTTCCACACAGAGAATTCGTTGATCTCCGTTCGACGAGAATCTCTCGAACTTTCCCTAATTCGTCGAACTCCGTTCGACGAACTCTGGAAAATTCGTCGAATGCAGACATAAATTAATTTAACTCTTCTCCATCAATCATTCCCAGTTGACTTATAAAGAACAGATGGGTTTTTTCATCCAAAGGCTTGGTGAAGATATCTGCTCTCTGTAGATCAGTAGGAATGTGGATCAAGTTAATTTTCTTTTTGTCCATATTATCTCTAATGAAATGATGTCTTATTTCAATATGCTTAGTCCTAGAATGATGAACTGGATTCTGAGCTATAGCAATAGCACTGGTATTATCACAAAATAAGGTTGAATTATTTAAGTTGATACCATAATCTAGGAGTTGGTTTTGTATCCATAGCATATGTGAACAGCAGCTGCCAGCAGCCTTGTACTCTGCCTCAGTAGTTGATGTAGACACAGATGTCTGCTTTTTGCAAAACCAAGAGACAAGTCTCATACCCAGGAACTGGCAAGTTCCAGAGGTACTTTTCCTGTCCACTCTACATCCAGCATAGTCAGCATCTGAGTATCCAGTTAACTCAAATTCTGACTCTGCAGGATACCAGAGTCCTAAACTAGGACAACTCTTTATATATCTCAAAATCCTTTTTAGAAAAATATGATGAGATTCTTTAGGATTCACTTGAAATCTAGCACAAAGGCTTGTGACAAACATTAGGTCAGGCCTGCTAGCTGTTAAGTATAATAGGGATCCAACAATTGTCCTATAATGTTTCTGATCTACAGGTTTCCCTGCTGCATCAGAATCCACAACAGCATTTGTAGCCATAGATGTTTTCATTCCTGAGGCATCACCCATCCCAAACTTTTTAATGAGCTCTTTAGCATACTTAGATTGGGAGAGGAATATACCATCAGGGAGCTGCTTCACTTGGAGACCAAGGAAGTAGGAAAGCTCACCCATGCTACTCATCTCAAATTTGGAATGCATGAGATCAGCAAACCTCTGGCACAATTTGGGATCAGTAGACCCAAAAATAATGTCATCCACATATATTTGTACCAACAAGATTTGGTCCTTATGATGTCTAGTGAAAATGGTTTTATCTATGATTCCTCTTGTAAATTTATGCTCTAAAAGAAAGCTAGCTAGGATCTCATACCAAGCTCTTGGAGCTTGCTTTAAACCATAGAGAGCTTTATGCAACTTGTAAACAAAAGAGGGTTGAGTTAGAGAGATAAAACCTGGAGGTTGTTCTACATAAACCTCTTCTTGAAGTACACCATTCAGAAAGGCACTCTTGACATCCATCTGGAATACCTTGAACTTTTTATATGCTGCATAGGCTAGAAATATTCTAATGGCCTCCAACCTTACAACAGGGGCAAAGGTTTGGTCATAGTCTATTCCTTCTTCTTGCCTATATCCTTGGGCAACCAGTCTAGCCTTGTTCCTTACTATGTTCCCTTCTGCATCTAATTTGTTCCTATAGACTCATTTGGTTCCAATAACTGGGTAGTTATGGGGTCTTGGAACCAAATCCCAAACTCTACATCTACTGAAAAGTTGTGTCGACACAAATTGGTGTCGACAGATTGGTCTGGGTGTCGACACAAATCCTCTGGTGTCGACACAAGCTGGTGTCGACAGAAATCCTGGGTGTCGACACAACTCATCTGGTGTCGACACAAGCCCTAAGTGTCGACATAGATTCTGTGAGCACAAAAATCGTCGAGTAGAGATTAGAATTCGTCGTCCTGAGAAGCTATGAACTTGAGGTCCAAGTTTGTCGAGCTCAGTAAATAATTCGTCGACCGAAGCATGGAGCTGGACTTAGAGAAATTTGAAGTAGTCCTGAGAATGCTTGAAATAGAATCTGGTGTTCGTCGAGCAAAGAACAAAGTTCGTCGAGCTCAGTACTGCGAATTGTATCACGATCGTCGAGCGCACAACTTCCTTCGTCGAGCTGAGTTCGACGAACGTCGAACTCATTTCACTTAGTCTGAAAAACTGATAGATCTGGAGTTCCTGATGGTCTTGAAGAAGGCTGGTCCAACTGAAGTTGAGATAGAGGACTGTCCTAGACTCTAAGACATAAACTTGACCCAGACTATACATGATGGGTCACATCCTAAGTCAGTGAACCTAGCCCAAATCAACTAGGGATCCAACATAAATCACTCAACTCAAAAAACTAAAAGATAGTGACAAAAGATATAAAAACCTATTCACCTCCCTCTAGGTGTTTAGCTACTCTTGAAATAAAGACTTTCAAGTGTTATTAGAGGGATCTTGTTCAACAATGACATAATAGTCTGTATAAATCTCCAAGAGTAGCTGAAGATTTGCTCCATGGGTTCAAGTGAGAACTACAAGGAGTTGAGCTCCATGAAACTCCCTATCTGCAGAAAAGAGAATTTTGGGATTTGGAAAGAGAGGGTCAGCCTATTCATGGAAGCTTCTAACCCTAGAATCTTCATTACAGTTCAGGAAGGACCCTTCTTTCCCATGAAGATCCCTGTCTTAGATGTCACTATCCAAACCCCAAAGAAATACTCTTAGATGACTAAGGATGAAGTCATCCTGGCAACCATGGACAAGAGGGCAAAAAATATAATTGTCAATATCATAGATGACTCGACCTTCCAAAACCTTGTCCACTACAAGACAACCAAGGAAATATGGTACTCTCTCATTGTCTACATGGAGGGGACAAAGGAGGTGAGGGATGACATAAAATCCCTCTTGAATCAACAGTATGAAGCATTCAAGCAAGGGAATAAAGACTCCATCGTTGAATGTTATGAGAAGTTCTTAATTATAGTGTGTGCGAACCGAAAACAAGTGACAAAAAATTGGAGTAACAAAATTTTTATTATCCAAAAAAGGTATCTATTATAAAGGTATAACCTCCCTTTTATAGAATAGAGGAGATGAGAGAGATTACAATTAAGAAATGTGGGACTAAATAATTACAGGTGTAAGTGGTTTAACATGAAAGCAACCCAAACAGGCCGCGCGGTTAGACAAATAGGATAACTGCCCGGCCACTACAAGAAAGAGAGAACAAGCCGCCAGAGGAGACCGCAAGAGTGCCCGGTCTCTAAGCCGCCTGAGACAAACTGTCAGACCGCCCGGATACTAACAGCAACAGTCCAGCCACCAAACCGCAGGAGAGAAACCGACAGATCGCTCGGTCTCTAAAGCGCCAGAATCAGACCGCTAGACCGCCCGGTCTCCATACAGTAACACTCCCCCTCAAGCTGGAGTATATATGTTGATCATGCCCAGCTTGTCGCAAATGCTAAGAAAGGAGGGGGATACTGGCTTGGTGAAAATATCTGCTAGCTCTTTATCGGAGGTGACAAATGGAGTACAATTTTGTTTCTTCAAAATCTCTTTTGGAATAAAGTGGCAGTCTACTTCAATTTGCTTTGTTCTTGCATGGAAGGCCGGACTTTTGGAGATGTATATAGCGGTCTTGTTGTCACAAAACATAGGTAGAGGATTGTTGTAGACCTCTTCTAAGTCAAGCATGAGAGCCCATAATCACTTCAACTCACATGTGCTCGATGCCATACTTCGATATTCTGCTTCTGCACTGGACCTGGAGACGACAGACTGTTTCTTGCTCTTCCAGCTCACAAAATTTCCCCCCACAAAGGTGCAAAAGCCCGACGTTGACTTGCAGTCTCCTTTGTCATCGGCATAGCTTGAATCTGAGTACGCTTCAAATGACCATTCTTCTGAAAGAGTAGTCCTTTCCCAGACGCTGATTTAACATACTCCAATATCCTCAGGGCACACTGTAGATGACACTCCCTAGGAACTTGCATGAATTGAATAACCTTGCCTACAACATAAGCGATGTCGGGTCTGGTCACCGTGAGATATATAAGTTTGTCAACCAGACGTCTGTACCTCGTAACATCTGAAAGAAGAGGAGAGTCATCCGTCCAAGTTTTATCTTCTCCAGTCACTATGGGGCATCAGACAGGTTTAGCCCCAGTCAACCCTGCTTCTTTTAGCAAATCAAGAGCATACTTGCATTTGAAGAGGACAAGGGAATTGGGCTTTCGAGAGATTTCTATCCCCAGAAAGTATTTTGGAAAGCCCATATCCTTTGTGACCAGGTGTTGGCGAAGATGCTTCTTTGTCAAGGTTATCCCAGCCTGGTCATCTCCAGTGAGAAGAATATCATCCACATATACAGCAAGAACTACCAGACCCAAGGAGCTTTTGTGAATAAATAAAGTGTGATCGGTAGAACTTCTCGTAAAACCCACGACCGCCATAATCCCGCTGAACTTATCAAACCATGCCCGAGGGCTTTGCTTGAGACCATAGATAGCCTTCAGTAGCTGGCATACCCGTGTCTCCCCCTGAGCAACATACCCTGAAGGTTACTCCATATAGGCGTTCTCCTGAAGATCCCCATATAGAAAGACATTCTGAACATCCAGTTGAGAAATGAGACAATCCCTGTTTATAGCCATAGAAAGCAGGACCCGGATAGTGCTGAGATGAGCAACTGGAGAGAAGGTGTCAAAATCATCAACCCCATACGTCTGGGTAAAGCCTTTGGCAATAAGACGGGCCTTGTAACGATCCACACTGCCGTCAGGTCGAAACTTCACCACATAGACCCAGCGACAGCTAACAACATCTATGCTGAAGGGAGGAGGACAGAGGGTCCATGTACCTCATTCAATGAGAGTAAAAATCTCATCATCCATGGCAGTCTTCCAATGAGGAATAATAAGGGTCTCCTAGTAGGAACGGGGGGTGGCAGTGGCCGAGATAGCCAATGCAAAAGCTCTGTGAGAAGGGGTAAGACGATCATAGGAAATAACAATAGCAAGCGGGTGTTGGGTACATGCCCGAACCCCTTTGCGAAGAGCAATGGGGAGATCCATGTCATCGACTTCCTCAGTATCCGGAGCATCCGTGGTGGAGAGAGCTGGCCCGGGAGCAGAGAGAGACGACTGCGGAGAGGAGGGAGATATCACAGGAGCTAGACATGGAGGAGGAGAGGGTGGAGATGGTGGAGGTGGCGGAACGTCAATAGGTGTAGTGGGGAAATATGGGTTGGTATGAGAAGTAGGAGCAGCAGGTGTAGAGGAGGAGTCGAGAGAGAAGTAAGAGGCATTTTCAAAGAAGGTTACATCCGCAGAGATGAACTTTTTGCGGGTAAGTGGGTCAAAGCAACAATAACCTTTCTGAGTGGTAGAGTACCCCAGAAAGACACATTTAGTGGCCCGTGGTGAGAGTTTGTCACGGGTGGCAGTAGGGGAGTGCACAAAGGCTGTGCACCCAAAGATGCGCAGAGTAAGAGGAAACAGATTCTTGTTCGGATAAAGAATGGAGAATGGGGTTGCACCATGGAAAACTATGGAGGGATAATAGGAGAGGAGGACATCATAGCCCCAATATGAGTGAGGAACGTGCATCTGTGTCATCAGAGAGTGAGTGACATCTAGGAGGTAACGGTTTTTGTGTTCCGCCACCCCATTTTGCTGTGAGGTATAGACACAGCTAGTTTGATGAATAACACTATGTTGCATACAAAAAGAAGAGAAATCATGGCTAAGATATTCCTTAGCATTCTCAGAATGAAAGATTTTAATAGAGGTATCAAACTGAGTCTTAATCATAGAATAAAATGATGTCCATACAGAGAACAGTTCGGAGCAATCCTTGAGAAGATACACCTACGTACACCCAGAGAAATCATCAATAAATGTGACAAAATATGAACTACCCCGACCGATGGTGAGGGTAAGAGCAGGACCCTATATGTCAGAGTGAACGAGGTTGAACAGACGGGAAGAGCCACGGCTTTGCATTGGTGGGAAGGAGGAGCGGTGATGCTTGCCAAGATGACATGCGTCACAGTTGAGAGGTGGATGATGCGGAGGGAGGTGGGGCAAAAGCTGACGAAGAAGTCGAGGAGGAGCATGACCAAGGTGAAGATGCCAATGGAGAAGATCTGTAGAGGAGGAGGAGAAGGTGGATAGAGCAGAAATGTTGTCAAGGAAGTAGAGGCCCCCGCTCTCAGTCCCAGTAGCAATCTTCCATTGGGAGTCCGGATACTGAAAAGAACAAGAAGTAGGAGTGAATGTGACAGAACACCATAGTTTCTTGCATAGAGAAGTAACCGATAATAAATTGCAAGGGAACTTGGGCACATAGAGGGTTTCTGCCAGGTGAAGAGATGGAGTGACTTGAACCACTCCCGTCCCATTGACCGGTGAGGGAGAGCCGTCCGCAACAAAGACTGGGGGCAACCGATCATGTGTTTCTAGAAGAGAAAAACACTGAGGATTACATGTCATATGATTGGTAGCACCAGAGTCTATCAGTCATCGTCCGTGAGTAACAACGTGGGCACTACCGAAAGATGTGACCAACGAAGCGGACTGCGTGGAGGAGGAGGTGGAGGCCATAGAAAAGAGACCGCGTGATCAAACAGGAGACCGCACGAGAACATCAGGAAGCGACGAGAAAGAAGGTCGCGGAGACAAGGACCAGGTCGCGGCGATAAGGGCAGAAACACCAAGCCAGGCGAACAACAAGCAAGACGTGCGGCTAGGAAGGCCGCAGCGAACAAAGAAAGATTCTACAGCGGTCACGGTGTCAACACACCAGCAACAAGGAAGGGCACGACCAAGAAGCAGAGCAAAGCATAGGGAAAGAAGTCGCACGGCTAGAGAGAAGGCCACACGAACATGAGAAAGAGAAGACTACGTGAACTGGGAGAAGTTCGCGAGAAAGGCAAGCAGGTCGTACGAACATAGCAGAGACCGCACGAACAGAAACTGGCAGCACGAATAAAAGGAGATCGTGGGGAGAGAGGAGGCAGAGCAACCGCGAAAACAGGTCGCTGGAAAAAGAAAGAGATAGGCCGCACACACAAAGGGCAGCGACAAAGAGGAGGCATAAACCGCACGAACAGGGCGCAAACAGGCAGAAGAAACAAGTCACAAAGTTAGGTCGCGAGAAGAAGGAGCAAGCGCGCAGACAGGTCGCGCGGACAGAGGAAGCTCACAAAATCAGGAGGAAAAGATCGAGTCCTCTGATACCATGTGTGAATAGAAAACAAGAGACAGAAAAATTGGAGTAACAAAATTTTTATTATCCAAAAAAGGTATCTACTACAAAGGTATAACCTCCCTTTTATAAAATAGAGGAGATGAGAGAGATTATAATTAAGCAATATGGGACTAAATAATTACAGGTGTAAGCGGTTTAACATGAAAGCAAGACGAACAGACCGCGTGGTTAGGCAAATAGGTTAACCGCCCGGCCACCACAAGAAAGAGAGAACAAGCTACCAGAGGAGACCGTCAGACCGCCCGGTCTCTAAGACGCCTAAGACAAACCGTCAGACCGCCCGGATACCAACAACAACAGTTCGGCCCCCAAACCGCAGGAGAGAAACCGACAGATCGCTCGGTCTCTAAACCGCCAGAATCAGACCGGCAGACCGCCCGGTCTCCATACAGCAACATAGTGAACAGTCTGATCACATATGGTAGAAAGTTCACTAGTTATGAGCTGAATGACAAGTTCTTGAGATCCCTAAACAAGGAATGGGATATCAAGATCTGTGCCATTAGAGAAGTTTGCAACCTGGCCAATACCCTGCCTCAGAACTTATTTGGGAAGCAGCTATCCAATGAGATGCAGCTGAACTCCAGTAATGCTGAAGAGGATGCAGCCACATCTCTCAGCAAAGAGAAGACAGTGGCCTTCAGAGCTGAAGCCACAAGAAGAAGCAGAGAAAAGACTCCTTCTCCTCCAAGGAGAGTTGTTTAGTCAGAATGCTCAGATCTCAGCTCCTCTGGGAATAACTGTCAGATGGAGAACTAGCATTGTTCTCCAATCAGTACAAGAATTTACTGAGCAGAAGAAGACAGTGGAAGAATAGGGGCTCTTCAAGCTCTTCATCAAGAAAGCCCCACTCCAGTAAAGACAAGTCCAAAATCGAGCCTTCTAGTGAAAGGTATGACTCCAAACAGAACAAATATGTTAAGACTAATGTTGTTTGTTACTGTTACAACAGGAGTGGACATGTCATTGCTGACTGTCTAGTTAAGAGGAAGGAGCAGATGATGTCTGATGGTAAAAACCATCACAAGATCAAGAAGGTTGAAAAGAGCTTCTTGGCCAAAAAGACCATCGGCCTATCAGATAGTGATTCTGAATCTTCAAAATCAGAAGAAGAGGAGGCCTATATTGGCCTCATGTCCATTGAAGAAGATGTTGAACTTCCTGCTGCCCAATTTGGCATCAGGGCCCCACTATCCTCAGTTGACAGTGACTATGAAGAGGATGAGGAGTACAGTTTCATGGCCACATTAGAAGACAATTAGGACATTTTTGTTCCTGATGAGGTACACTCTATCCCAAGCTCTCCTTCTATCTATGAGTCTGGCTCAGACTCTTATGCATCCACTTCCTCAAGTGGGGAAGAGGGATCAGATTCTGAAGATGATGTCAATAAATTAATTGACAAGTATGGTGTAATTTTGGATGCCCTGAAGAAGAGAAAAAGGCTTGTTAAGAGACAAGCTAAGTAGATTGTCTCCTACAATAAGCTATTTCCCTACAGTCTAAGCCAGCCCCCTTGCTAGCTCAAATGAAGAGGGAAATTAGCCAACTAAAGACAATCTCAATTATCCAAATTGGGGCCATAAGCCAGAAAAACAAGATCATCTTGGATCTTTAAGAGAAGCTCCTTAAGGATAAAAAGATCGTGGCTGAATTCAGTAAACCCAAGACAGTGTTGTCACTAATTGACTCCTTTACCTCATAAAAGGATAAGAGGGGTTTGGGGTTTAAGTGGAACAATAGAGCCGCCCATTTTAAAGGGAAAGACAAAGCTCCTGTATTGTCTCATACCTCCTTTCACATGGTAATCCTCCCATCAAACACGTATTACGAGGACAGTATGTATGGTCACTGGAAAAATAGGAACTCTTCTTGTATGAATACAAGGGTATCTTACAATGGAGGGAGAAAGGACATGGGTGTGAGTGCACTGAAGGTTCCCCATGAGGAAATCCAGATAGCCCATTATGGACCATTTGTGTTTGGTACTCCAGGCCCCACACTCAAATATAAGGGAGTAGTTTATTCTCCGGCTCTTCCAGCAAAAACCCAGACCAAGGGTCATTCTGTCAGTAAGCCTGACTTGGCAGTCTCTGATTTTATCAACAACATATCTACTATAAAGATGACTGTTGTTGGTGGAACTCAGAGTGAGCCAAGTACATCTACAGTCAGACTCTCCTTCAGTCAAATTCTTGCAGAAAGAAATAAGAAGAAGGCTACAACTCTCCCCTCTGAACAGACATCTATTAATAGCTTGCACACTTCAAGGGCTGTTCAAAAGAGTAGATACAACATTGATGAATGTTGGTGTTATGGTAAATTGGTTCACTTTGCCATATATTGTTGGCACAACCCTAGTGTGCCAAGGGCAAGTGTGAGTCTTCCTATCTGAAGAGCTGCAGGTAGACATATTCATTTTCAGGCTAACAAGAACCAAGGATCCCATCCCTTTTGGCGTCCTAAGGTAAACTAATCTGTGTTTGCAGGATAGTCTAAGTACCCATGCACTTATTTAGTACTTCGACAGTGGATGTTCCAGACACATGATTGGAACAAGGTGACACCTAAAGGATTGTACTCTTGTGAAGAATGGATCTAAGGTGATCTTTGGAGGTTCAGATAGATGAGTCACCAGGGGTTATGTTATGATCACCAATGACATAGTCTTCATCACAAAAGTAGCATATGTGGAAAGATTGCAACACAATCTGATCAACATAAGTCAACTGTATGATATGAGTTATGTCATTATCTTCTACAAGGATGAGTGTCTGATTAAAATATCAAGTTACCAAGTGGTCATTTTACATACACCAGGAGTAAAAATATATATTGTTTATACTTTTTATGTTTAAGTACAGACTCACCTGTATGACTGGTAGCAAATGAGAAAGTCTCTTATTGTACCCAATATAAGATGCACCAAGGAGGGCATTTGATCTGCATGTCAAAAGGGCATGCAGACCAAAGCATCCTTTAAGAGCATTGGGGCAAAGGATTCTGAGAGGTGTTTGTACCTCTTATATATATACTTGTTTGGTCCGAAGCCAGTTCACAGTCTAGGTAGGAAAGTCCATACATTTGTGATAGTTGATGACTATTCCAGATTTGCCTCGGTTTTCTTTCTAAAGAAAAAGTCTGAAACCCCTTTCATCTTTGTGACCTTTGTTAGGCAAGTTCAAAATGAAAAAGACAATTCTGTGGTCAAAATCATAAGTGACCATGGTACTGAATTAAATTCTGAAGACATGAAAAAATTATGTGAAGAAAAAGGGATTCATCAGGTGTTTTCTTCTCCAAGAACACCCCAGCAAAATGGGTTTGCTGAGAGGAAAAAATAGAACTCTCATATAAGCTGGCATGACACTACTCAGTGACACTTCTCTCCCAAAATACTTTTGGGCTGAGGTAGTGAATACTACTTGTCATGTCTTGAATAGAGCTTTTATCAAGAAGTATCACAAGTGGACTCCCTATGAGATTATGAAAGGCAAAAAACCAAATTTAGCTTATCTTAGGATATTTGGAAGCAAGTACTTTGTACTCAATAATGAGAAGTCCTACTTGACCAAGTTTGTTGTTAAGTCCTATGAAGGGATATTTATTGGGTACAATAATCATAGCAAAGCACATATGGTATACAACTTGAAAAATCATGTTATAGAAGAGTTTGTGAATGTAGTCTTTGATGAATGATCCATGATTAACAGTGAGCTGCCAATCTCCTCCAGATCTATAGCTGTAGAGTTGGAGATGGATAAACTAACCATCAAGGACACTCCTCCAACTATCCAAGAAGAAGATGACAGTGCATGCATTCTCGAAGAAGGATAAAGTTCACTAGACATGGGTAAAGACCAGCAAGACCCAGCAATTGAAGAACATGATACTGAAGAAAGAATGCCTCCGACTGTCAGACATTTAAGAGATCATCCTGGAAATTAGATCATAGGAGATGCTAGTCAAGGGGTCACAACAAGGAGCAGAAGCCTTAACATTAATATGTACTCCAAGTTTCTATCTCAAGTTGAACCTAAAAGGTTTGAAGATGCCAACATAGACTCATTTTGGATTGTGGCTATGCAAGAAGAACTGAACCAGTTCAAGAGATGCAAGGTCTAGAAGCTGCTTCTCATACCACAAGGACATGACATCATTGGACCTAAGTGGATCTAGAGGAATAAACTTGATGAAAATGGTGTTACAATCAAGAATAAAGCTAGATTGGTGGCCAAGGGATACATGCAAGAGGAATATATTGATTTTGATCAAACTTTTGCACCAGTAGCTAGATTGGAAGCTATAAGATTGTTCTTTGTATATGCTGCACATAAAGGATTCAAGGACTACCAAATGGATATAAAGTTCGCTTTCCTAAATGGTGACCTAAAAGAAAAGATCTATGTTGAGCAACCCTCAAATTTTGTTAATTCTAACTCTCCTGATTATGTATTTAAGCTTAGAAAGACTTTATATGGGTTAAAGCAAGCCCCTAGGGCATGATATGAAACTTTATCTAACTTTCTCATTGAGAACAAATTCTCAAGGGGAAAGAGAGACAAGATATTATTCCTAAGGGAAGCCAAGGGTAAGTTCATCCTAGTCCAAATATATGTAAATGACATAATTTTTGGGTCTACCGATGATGTCCTTTGCAAAACGTTTGCAAAACTTATGCAAGGAAAATTTGAGATGAGCATTATGGGTGAACTCAAGTACTTCTTGAGCCTCCAAGTAAGACAATCAGAGGATGGTCTGTCCATCTCTCAGTCTAAGTTAACCAGGTAGTTGATTAAAAAATTTGGAATGAAGAGTGCCTCCATAATGAAAACTTATATGGGATCAAATGTTTCATTAGATAAAGATAAGTCAGGGAAACCTATTGATGAAACCTTGTATAGAAGAATAATTGGCTCCCTCATCTACCTAACTGCTAGTGGGCCAGGCATTATGTATGATATATATGTTTATGCTAGGTACTAGGATAGCCATAAGGAATCTCATTATTCTGCAGCAAAAAAATTTGAGATATATCAGGGGCACATCTAATCTTGGTCTATGATACCCTAGGAATAATGACTTTGAAATAATTGAGCGTTAAGATGCAAACTTTGTAGGTTGCAGAGAAGGCAGAAAAAGCACCTCAGGCTCATATCAATTTCTAGGAAGAAGGCTTGTATCTTGGAGGAGCAAGAAGCAAACAAGTGTTGCAATATCAATAGTTGAATCGGAATACACAGCTCATCTGGTAGTTGTTGTGCACAGCTATTGTGGATCTAGCATCAGCTCCAGGACTACAATCTCAAGATAAGTAAAACTTCTATGTTTTGTGATTCTACAAGTGTTATCTCTATTACAAGAAATCATGTCTCAAATAGCAGAACTAAGCACAAAGAGATTATGTATCATTTTATTAGAGGGTATGTGGAATGCGAGGACAACAGTCTTGAGTTTATTCCCACAAACAAGAAAGTGGCGTTTATTTTCAACAATCCATTAGATGAAGCAAAGTTCAACAACTTCAAATTCGAATTGGGTATGATGAACTTAGTATAGCTTCAGTAGCTCTTCATGCATTTTTTGTTGCAGCTAGTATTATAATGAGTTGTAAATATACGTATTTTTACATACAATAAATAAGTCGTTTTAGTTTATTTTTGTCTTTTTAGTTATTTTTCTTTAATAAATTGCTCCTATTTTATAAATATTATGGTAACTTAGATTTATTTTTGTTTCCTGAAATTTTCAGGAAAATTGCCAAAAATTGCAAGTACACGCCCGTGTACTTCGGGTCACGCCTGTTACCTGGGCGTGATACTTCAATTCCCGTGAAATCAGAAGAATTTGCAGAGAAAAATGTGACACGCCCTGTCACACGCCTGTGTCATTTGGCACGCCCCGTGACCAAGACCCGTGTCATTCCAGCTCCACGAAATCGCGCTCGACGTTCGTCGACTCGACCAGACACGCCCGTGTCAAGATTCGACACGGGCGTGTACTTCTCCACCTGGCCGACAAGACGCGCCGGCGACTTTTCGACACAAATCGTCCCGGATCAACCTTCCTGACACGCCCTCCGACACGCCCGTGTCGGCAGAGATACGGGCGTAACTTCCACGTGGACTACCCCGAAGTAAAAGTAGCCATCAAATCACCGGATCACCTCATGAATAGTGCTGACACGCCCTCCTACACGCCGGTGTTCCGGGGCGTGTACCTTGAAATTTTTGCCTATAAAAAGCCAGCTGTTGTAAGAGCTGATGTTCTTCCTTTGGACCATTTTGCTTAAGGCTTAGGGCTGTTTAGATGTACTTCCAAGGCTATGCAAGGGATTTTCTCCCCCTCTCTTTTATTTTTGTTTTAGCTTTGTAATCATCTTTTAGTATTAATAAAATTTATAAATTTTCTCCCATTATATGGTTTTGGAATGCATCTATATATCCCGACCTTAAGCAATCTTATTTTTTTCTTTGCTTTATCTTTATTTTTGTTCTTTTAAAATGGGTGTGTATGTGTATGAGATTAGTTTTCATGCTTTTATACTTACTTATTTTGACTTAGTTTTGTTTAGATTTAGGATTTTATAGCTTTCTATTTCATTCTTATAGATCCGTAAAACTGTTTTCAAAGTGGTTTTCTTTTTATTTAACTTTGATTTTTTTGTTTAGGTCGTAAAATTTCTTGTTCTTTTCACTTTATTTTCACTTTTTTAACCACTTTTACAGAGTCATAGGAATGAATATATAGTCATTTTAATTTTTCAAGCATTTCGATTTTCATTTTAAACATTTGCTAGTTTAATTTTTCTGTCCTATTTTTATGCATTTCTACCGCATTCTAGCGGTAGAAATGTATTCGTTTTAATTTTTCAAGCACTTTCATTTTTGTGTTTATTTGCAAAACTTTTTGCTCCGTTAATTTTTATTTTCTCTTTTTATGCATTTCTACCGTATTTTATCGGTAGAAATGTAGTTGTTTTCATTTTCAGATAACTTTGTTTTTCGCATTTTTTTCGTACGTGTGCGTGCGTGTATGAGATAATTTTCATCGCTTTCTTTTCATTTTTTGTAGATTGCGTGTGTTTTACTTTTTGTTGTGTGGGTGTGTGTTTTTATTCATATAGAGTGAGTGAGTGTGTTTCATTCTCAGTAGAGTGCGTGAGTGCGTTTTACTTTTTATAGTGTGTGTGAGTATTTTATTTCATGTAGAGTGTGTGTGTTTTCAATTCAGGTAGAGTGCGTGAGTTTTCGTTTTCAGTAGAGTACGTGCGTGGGTGCATTTTGTTGGGTACATTGGAATATGTGTACCAGATTTGAAGAAGCCTCACCCTACTCAATGATATACATCAAGGTATATTTGAGGTGCTTTAAGTTTATATGTGCAGGTTAAGTAATTGCAGGAAATGCAGAAAAGTTTCTAAGTTCATGTGTCGACACCTAGAGGTGAAGTGTCGACACTTATGAAGGCTTGTGACGACACCTAGAGAAGTTGTGTCGACACTTGGAGTAATTGTGTCGACACCGGGAAAGGCAGAGTCGACACTAGAAGCAAAGTGTCGACACATACAGGCAGTGTCGACACACTGTGAAGAATTGTCAACATAATCTGTGTCGACACTTAGAGGCAGTGTCGACACCCAAAGAAACTTTGTCGACATCAAATGTGTCGACACCAGGAGGCTGTGTCGACACTCAGCAAGCTTCAACAAAGTTAAAGTACTTGTGTCGACACAAAAGAGATGTGTCGACACTCAGCAAGTTTCAACACATGAAGGCATGTGTCGACACAAAGGAGATGTGTCGACACTCAGCAAGTATCAACAACAAAAGGAGATGTGTCGGCACAAAGGAGATGTGTCGACAGACAGCAGAATTCAACTAAGTGTTAAAGAAGAAGTACTTGTGTCGACACACTCAATCAGTGTCGACACATTCTACAGAAGGCTTGTGTGAACACACAGAATCAGTGTCGACACATTCTGAAGAAGCAGTGTCGAGAAGCTGTCACAACAACATAAAGAGTTGTGTCGACACCATCAAGGCTAGTGTCGACACTTAATCCACTTGTGTCGACACTTGGTCTATTTGTGTCGACACATAATGACTATCTGTCTCGACACTTTCAGACAGTGACAGTGATTTCAAGAAGTGACTGAATGATTTGACAGCTGCCATTTCAACCGGTCAACTGCAACTGTCAGAGCTGTCAGGAGTTCGTTAGAAACCGGATCAGCCGGTTATCTTGGAGGAAGACTATATAAAGACCTTTCTCCTTCAACAGAAAGTGATTGATTACAATTAGTCAAGAGATCTAACAACACCAAAAAAGAAGACCTTCAATAGAAGATCTAAAAAGTTAGAGAGAGAGCTCCTTCTAAGAAGAACAGTTGTTGAACCAGGCTGCAAAGTAAGATTCAGATTGAGATCTGAATCTCAAGACAGAAGTTGATTAAAGATCATCTTCACAGGAGATTCAACCCTACTGAGTTCTAATTCAAGAAGCTTTGAAGAAAGCTAAGGGAGGTTGATCTTTGCCAAGTTCATCTAAGAACTCATCAAGAAGCCAGTAAACTCATCTCTCTCTGTCAGAGTTGTGGTTAATTACTTTGTACAATCAAATTTCTGTAGGATCTTGTATAGATCTGAGTTGTAAGCCTATTTTATAAAGGCTG
This sequence comes from Platanthera guangdongensis, assembly GCA_039583875.1. Taxonomy (NCBI): domain Eukaryota; kingdom Viridiplantae; phylum Streptophyta; class Magnoliopsida; order Asparagales; family Orchidaceae; genus Platanthera; species Platanthera guangdongensis. The sequence continues at coordinate 159,157,981 of CM077162.1, read as the reverse complement.
AGTGTAGGAGACTGTGTGCTCTGAGTGTAGGTCTTATTGAAGACTGAGGTAGGGCCCTGTGCCTGAGTTGTAGGATATTTTGTTCTCTGAGTGTAGGTTTTGTTGAAGACTGAGTGGTAGGGCTTTGTGCCTGAGTTGTAGGAGTGGGGACACTTTGAGTTGCAGGAACCTATTTGGGGTTCTGAGCTGTAAGATCTAAGGATCTGAGGAGAAGTGCTGAAGTTAGGCAGAATCTAGTATACTACTAGATAGGCGAAGGGGGAAAGTGGATGTACCCAGACCTTGGGGAACCACTATAAATACTGTGTGCACTCTGTGTATGCTTGTTTCTATAGTTGATGTGTTGTGATAGTTGTAGAATTGCATTTGTTGTACAGAATTTCTGCCTTAAATTTAAAAAGATAAAGCTCACCTATTCACCCCCCCCCCCTCTAGGTGGTTAGGCACTATTTCTTTCAAGTGGTATCAGAGGGAGGTTCCTCAAAAAGGGACATAACTGTCTGAGTAAGATCCTGAAGGCAGATTCAGAACAAACAAGAATCAAGAAAATGGGTTCTAGTGAGAATCACAAAGAGCTGGGGTCCATGAAATTACCAATATGTAGAAAAGAGATATTTGGCATATGGAAAGAGAGGGTTAGACTCTTTATGGAAGCATCTGACTCAAGGATATACATTACAGTTAAAGAAGAACCATATGTGCCCATGAAGATCTCCATTCTGGATGCAAATCAGAAAACTCCCAAGGACTTTTCTGAAATGACTAAAGATGAAATCATTCTGGCCACTATGGACAAGAGGGCCCAGAATATAATTGTTAGTTGCATTGATGATGCAACATTTCAGAACTTAATTCATTGTAAGACCTCTAAAGAGATGTGGGACATATTAATAGTTTATATGGAGGGATCAGAAGAAGTAAGATAAGATAGGAAGTCTTTGTTAAATCAGGAATATGAAAGCTTCAGACAAGGAAAGTCTGATAGCATTACAGAATGTTACAAGAAGTTCTATAGGATTGTTAATGAGTTGATGTCCTATGGAAGAGAATTCAACAACTATGAGTTGAATGATAAATTCTTAAGATCCCTGACTGAGGACTGGGACACCAAGATTTATGCCATTAGGGAAGTGGCCAAATTAGCTGACATATCTCCTCCAACTTTGTTTGGAAAAATGCTATCTTATAAGATGCAGTTATTGCCTAGAAAGGAGGAAGAGAAGACTACTAGAGTGGAGCACAAGGAAAGATCTGTGGCCTTCAATACTGAAGCCACTATGAAGTATAGAAGCAAGTCTCCATCACCACCTCAAATAGTTGCTGAAGCTGTCATAGATAATTCAGATAGAAAGAATTCAGATAGCAGTGAAAGTGATGAAGACTTTGCTCAGGCATTTTCAAAAGTTTCTGAAGAAAAAGCAGTGGAGGTTTAAGCCATCCACTTCTCGGCCAAAAGATGACTACTATCAGAAAAGGAAGTCATCAAGGAATGACAGAAGTAGTTCCAAGCCAAGCAAAGCTACATCCTCAAAGATTGTGTGTTATTGCTGCAATAGACAGGGACATGTAGTGGCTAACTATCCTGAAAAGAGGAAGGAGTCACCTGACAAAAAGAAGACTCAGTTTAAGGGCAAAAAGGAAAAGTCCTTTGTTGCTAAGAAAGACAAGAGTTTGACTGATCAGTCTTCTTCTGAAACAGAATCAGAAGCTGAAGCCTATATTGGATTATTTGCTGAAGAGGAAGAAGATGAGTTCATACAGCTAATGAATTCAATTTATGAGCATGAGGACAATCATTGTAAGGGACTGATGGCCTTATCTGAAGGAGACAAGATCCAGGATCAGCCTGGATCAAGTAAGGTATAAAGTTATTCTTCTAGTTCAATTTCTAGTACTGAGTCAGAATCAGATACATCTGCATCAAGTGATGTGGGTGGGTCTGAATCTGAAGGAGATATTCATCAGTTAATTGATGAATATAGGGACTTGTTGCGGACCTTGAAGAAAAGCAAAACCTTGGCCAAAACTTAGGCAAAGGAGATTGCTAGTCTTAAATTGGCTGCTGCTGATTCAGACAAGTTGTTTGATCAGAAACTGAATGAAATAGCCAGGCTGATGAATATTACTGTTATTCAGATGGGTACTATTACATTTAAGAATGATCAAATTAGAAATCTGGAGGTTAGACTTCAGAAGGAGAGAGAGATTGTAGCAAGTTTTTCTAAACCTAAATCTGTTTTACCTTTGATAGATGAGTTTGTACCTCAAAAGGGTAAGACTAGATTGGAGTTTACAAAACCTGTCTGGACGTTAGGTCCAAATCTAAGGGTAAAGCCCCAGCACTAAACAAGAAGCCTGCAGTAGATAATCCAGCCAGGGTTATACCTAAACAAATGTACAACAGGTTTGAGTGCTGGTGTTGTGGCAAGATAGGCCACTTTGCCCTAGATTGTTGGCACAATTCAAGTGTCAAGGAGAGTAGCAAACTGCCTGCTAGAAGAGCTACAGGTAGTTTTGTTAAAAGTCAGACTAACCTGCACCAAGGACCCAAGAGTTATTTGGGTTCTAAGGTTAAGTAATCTGTTTTGCAGGTGAGTCCAAGTGGTCATGCCCCTATATGGTATTTGGACAGTGGATGTTCCAGACACATAACTGGAACTAGGGGGTTGCTGAAGGACTATACACCTATCAAGGATGGCCCTAAAGTTACCTTTGGTGGTTCAGAAAAAGGAATCATCAAAGGCTTTGGTAACATTTCTAGTAACCTGATTACAATTACTCAAGTGGCTTATGTAAAAGGTTTGAAACATAACCTCATTAGCATAAGTCAGCTGAGTGATTTAGGATATGACATCTCATTTGTCAAGAGTGGTTGTCATATCAAAAGGTCAAGTGATCAGAAGATCATTTTGACAGGATATAGGAAGAGAAATATCTATTGTCTTGACTTTGTATGTGAGAACAATGTTTCTCCTATTTGTCTTGTAGCTGATGAGAGAGTCTCACATTGTGTTAAATGGCACAAGAGGCTGGCTCATCTTAACTATAAGACAATTGGCCAACTCTTTACTAAAGAGTTAGTGAGGAATGGTCCTCAAGTTAAGTGTATAAAGGATGGGATATGCTCAGCTTGTCAAAAAGGCAAGCAGACCAAATCCACCTTTCATAGCCTTGAGAACAAGGATTCTGTGAGGTGTCTATACCTCTTGCATATGGATCTTTTTGGTCCTATGTCAGTTCACAGCCTAGGTAGTAAGGTGTACACATTTGTGGTAGTAGATGACTATTCAAGGTATTCCTTGGTGTTCTTCCTAACGCAAAAATCTGAAACTCCAAGTATCTTATATAGCTTTGTTAAACAAATTCAGAATGAATTGGATAGTACAGTGGTCAAAATCAGAAGTGACCATGGTACTGAATTTCAGTCTGAAAGTATGACAAAACTGTGTGAAGAATTTGGAATTTTTCAGGAATTTTTCTCACCAAGAACACCTCAGCAAAATGGTATTGCTGAAATGAAAAATAGAACCTTGATAGAGGCTGGTAGAACCCTATTGAGTGACACTTCTCTCCCAGAATATTTCTGGGCTGAGGTAGTAAATACTGCTTGTCATGTGATCAATAGGGCTACTATCACCAAGAGCCACAAGAAGACCCCCTATGAGATTGTGAAGGGCAGAAAACCAAATTTATCCTATTTCAGGATCTTTGGTTGCAAGTGTTATATACTTAACAATGGAAAGTCTTATCTAACCAATTTTGCTGCCAAATCCCAAGAGGGGATTTTTGTTGGGTACAGCAATAATAGTAAGGCTTATAGGGTCTACAACTTGGTTACTCAAGTTGTAGAAGAATCTGTACATGTAGTTTTTGATGAATCAAGACTCATTAACTGTGAATTGCCAAGAAGTGTTTGCAGCTGTACAGGTGTAACTGAGAAGATGGACAAGCTTACCATTACAGAAGGTTCTACTACAAGTCAGCAAGTGGAAGATGGTGGCTGCTGTCCAGGGGGAGTAAAAGATACTCCTGATGCTGAAGAAGACCAAGAGATGCAGCATATCGAAGAGGGTGAAGGTGTACAACCTGAAGACAGGCTGCCTCCAGCAAATAGACACTTAAAGGATCACCCACCCAATCAGATAATTGGAGATCCCAGACAAGGAGTGCAAACAAGGAGCAGGAATCTGAGTACAGTACTTTACTCCAGTTTCCTATCCCAAGTAGAGCCAAAGAAATTTGAAGAAGCAATTCTAGACTCTCATTGGATTGAGGCCATGCAAGAGGAGCTGAACCAGTTCAAAAGATGCAAGGTCTGGGAGCTAGTTCCTAAACCCAAGGACCACAACATTATTGGAACTAAGTGGATCTTTAGGAACAAGTTGGATGAGAATGAAATCATCATAAAGAATAAAGCTAGACTTGTTGCAAAGGGATATAGGCAGGAAGAAGGTATTGATTTTGATCAAACCTTTGCTTCAGTAGCAAGACTGGAAGCAATAAGTATGTTCCTTGCCTATGCAACATATCAAGGGTTCAAGGTATATCAAATGGATGTAAAGTCAGCGTTTTTGAATGGAAATCTGAAGGAAGAAGTCTATGTAGAGCAACCATTAGGTTTTGTTGATTCTCTTAAACCTGATTATGTATATAGACTTAGGAAGGCTTTGTATGGGTTAAAACAAGCCCCTAGGGCTTGGTATGAAACCCTGTCTAGTTTCCTCATTGAGAACAAATTCTCAAGGGGGAAAATAGACAAGACTCTATTTCTTAGAGAATCAAGAGGCAAGATTATCTTAGTTCAAATATATGTAGATGACATAATATTTGGGTCTACAGAAAGTAGTCTTTGTAGAAAGTTTGCAAAACTTATGCAAGGACAATTTGAAATGAGCAGTATGGGGGAACTTAAGTTCTTCTTGGGTCTCCAAGTTAGACAGACTGAAGATGGCTTGTCCATATGTCAGTCTAAGTTCACCCTAGAGTTAATAAAGAAGTATGGTATGGAATCATCCACTACCATGAAAACTCATATGGGGTCAAGCATGTCTCTAAGCAAAGATGATGCAGAGAAACCTGTAGACGAGACTTTGTATAGAGGGATAGTTGGCTCCCTACTGTATTTGACTGCTAGTAGACCAGATATCATGTATGCTACATGTGTCTGTGCTAGGTACCAAGCATGCCCTAAAGAATCTCATCTGACTGCAGTCAAAAGGATTTTGAGATATCTTAAGGGCACACCTTATCTAGGCCTTTGGTACCCTAGGAATGGAGATTTTGTACTGACAGGTTATTCAGATGCAGATTTTGCAGGCTGCAAGGAAGATAGGAAGAGTACCACAGGAACCTGTCAATTTCTAGGTGGAAGGCTGGTGTTATGGAGCAGTAAGAAGCAGACCAGTGTGGCCATCTCCACTGCTGACTCAGAGTATGTGGCTGCAGGAAGCTGCTGTGCACAACTTCTATGGATTCAACATCAGCTAGAAGATTATGTTATTCAAGTAAGTAGAACACCTTTATTTTGTGATTCTACAAGTGCCATTTATATTGCAAATAATTCTGTCTCCCATATTAGGACTAAGCACATAGAAATTAAATACCATTTTCTTAGAGAACATGTAGAAAAAGGAGACATTTCCCTAGAGTATGTTAAGACAGATAATCAGTTAGCTGATATGTTTACTAAGCCCCTAGATGAAACCAAATTCAATAAATTTAAAATTGAATTAGGAATGATAAACTTAGAATAGTTTAAAAAATTGGCTAAGTAAAATAGTGTCAACACACAGAGTTGTCTATGTCGACACATAGAAGTGGTGTCGACATTTCAGAGAAATGGTGTCGACACATCTAGACAGTAAGTGTCGACACTTCAGAGAATTAGTGTCGACACATCCAGAGTAGGTGTCGACACATCCAGGGTATTGTCGACACTTAGGATTTACACAGAATTCGTCGAGTAGAGTCTCGACTAATCGTCGAGCTGAGATGTATAAGTGTCGACACATATATTCTGTCGACTATATTTGTGTCGACACATGGTTGTCGAGACATTAGAAGTAAGTGTCGACACTTTTCCACAGTGTCGACACATTTCAAGTATTTTGACGCGCCTTTTCACCTTCGATTCTAGAAAGGTATAAATAGGTCTTCAACATTGTTTGTCGGCACGCTCACCATAGTTTCGAGACCAAACTTGTGTGTCGACATCTCTGTTCTCTAAATTCAAAATTTCTCCAAACCCTAATGGCGCCCAAGCTAGAAGAGAACATCAATGAAGGTTATGAGCTCGTGCGACACGCCTTTGATGACGCGGAACCAGAAATCCAAGGTGTTGTAACCCTAGTTGCAGAGACTGGGTTAGAGTATCTAGTTTCAGAACCAATCAAGATCTGGAAGAAGGAGGTCCTTGAGTTCTTTAGTGCAGCTGTCCTAGATGAAACTGGACTCAAGATTAAGTTCAAAGTCCATGGGGCAAAAGTCAAGGTCTCCTAGAAAAGTCTAAGAAAGGTTTTACATCTACCTAGAACTAAAGAAGAGGAAGATGTACCTGCATCAAAGACAAGGGAGACACTGAAATGGTGTGGATTAGATCCAAGCATGAAGATTGGATCAGTCTTTAACAGAAAAGGCATGAACATGCAGGGCAAGTTCTTATCTGAAATAGTGGGCAAGGTGATACTGAGCAAGCCTGGTGGGCATGATAGGATATCAGCTCACATATTCAGTTTGATGACAAGGATAATTTTCTAACTTAAAACTGATTGGTCAGCAGTAATGTTTGATAAGATAAAGGAAAGTCTGAAGAAGCCCAATCTAGGTAGGATTATGAGTTTATACTTAGCTGAAAGTATCCCTGAAGTGATGAACCAAGCTGCAGGTTCTAAGATAAACCATATTAGGAGAATGGATGTAAGAATTATCTCAAGGTGGGATAGAGTGTTGACAAAGGAAATGCCTACTCCTGAAAAGGAAGTTTCTCATTAGAAGAAGAAGAAGAAAGCCATTGTGGCTCCTGAATCCTCAAGTAGCTCAGAAGAGCAGGTAGTTTTTAGTTCTGATGATGGAGAGGGTGGAAATGCTGGTCAGTCACCAGTAAGACCTGAAGATGCACAGAGGCAGGGGGAGCTACCATCAGCTAGCCCTATTCACCTGGAATCATTCCAGGGGGAGCCTCAACATGTGGAAGAGTCCACTCACTAGGATAGTGATCTGGCAACCCAAACAATTCTTGAGGTAATCAATGAAATTAATCAATCTATTTTTTGATATTGAGGATGAAGTATTGACTGAATCATTACTTTATGTTGATCAGCAAACTCAGTTACATAGTCAACCACAAGATGTTGTCATGGAGGACACATCAGCTCCTGATAATGCTACTGAGATCAGAGATTCTCCAGTCCCTACTTAATAGGAGTATACACTAGAAGAGCTGTTCCCTGATCTATTACAGACTAACTTTGAGGGTGAGAAAGCAGCTGTTGAGGGGGTGCATGTAAGGTCACAGGAGGAGACTTCTAGAAATGAGACTGAGGAGCAAAGGGATGCTGAGGAGCTACAACGGACTGAGAAGGATTTACCTCCTACTCCTAAGGACAGGGTAGACATTGCCAGTACTTCTGCTTCTGAAGATGAAGAGGCTGCTAGAGCCAAGAAAAGAAAGCTACAGGTTTTCAAAAGGAGAAGCCAGACCTACAAGAAAACACTACAAACCATTGTTCCACAACAAGCCCCAACTGCTGATTATAGTTTTTTGTTGGTGGCTTTGCAAATCAAGATGGATGAGCAAAGAAAAGCTCTAGAAAAGTATATGGATGAAGGACATAAATCACTTCAATTTGATCTGGCTCAAGACATAAAAACTATAAGATCTGAAGTGAATCAAAACAAGAAGGAAATGACTGATTGTTTCCATAAAGGAGGCAATGTAGTGGTTTATCTGGCTACTCATCAAGAGAATATAAAGAAACAGATTGATGACATGGCAGTAAAACAAGGATATGTTCTGGAAAACCAGATTAGAATGAATGACAATTTAACTGAATCACATAATGTGATAGTAACTGAAATGCAGAATCTTGCAGCTGACCATGCCAAATGGATTTCAAATAGCATCAGAGCTACCCTTGGATATCCACCTTTATGTGATGATGATAATGTAGCAGAATCTGGGGTAAATCCTGCCTATTTTGGAGGAGAACAAGCTGAAGTAGCTCAAGTGATCTACCCTCCAGTAGATTTTGACATGATACATCAGGAGGTCCAATCTATGTATAACCCTCCCGAGGGTAGTCAGAATATTATCTTTGATAAAGTAGTACAGCCTGTGCCAGAGGCAATACTAAAAGAGCAAGAGGCAGTATTAAAAGAGCAGGAAGCCCAATTATCTAAGAAGAGGTTCAGAGAGCAGGCTGAATTAATGCCAGATTTTGAGCAGTGGAGCCCAACTTCCAGAAATATTATTCCAATTGCTTGGAAGGCTGCAAAGGATAATTTCATAGAAAGGGGTAAATGATACTCTGATCAATAGTGGAGAAAACATGAAGCTAGGCAAGAAGCCATAGTACAATACAGAAGGAAGGCTAAACTAGGGAAGCTACCTCCTAATGCACAGGAGCCTAGCAAGTATTTCCCTAAGCCTTATCATTATTTTGAGAGACAGAAGATAAGGGCTGAAGAACAAAAAAAGAAAGACCTTAAGGGAAAGAAGCCTGCTGATGACAATGAAGCTCCAGTTCAAGCAAAGATTCAATCTGGAAAGGGCATTGTTATCAAGGAGCCAGAGCAGCCATAGGAGAGAATTTTCTTAAGTTTACTACTCTGTAATCTTTTGCATTAAAATCCATGTAAACTTTTGCTTAATAAAACTTTTGGAAGTTGTAAAAACAATGTTTAATGTTGAAACCGGAACTCGGTCTCCTGTGGAGTTCGACCCGTGGGGAAGGGGTGGTTTCGCGCCTACTTCGCTCCTGCAAGAAAAACAACAAAGAAGGCAAGGTGAAATAGACCCAAGGGCTCGGCAGGGAGGTCCCACCACAAACCCGGAAGATCTCTGAGCTCTTCCCCTCCTTAGCCAGAAGCCAAGCTAAGGTACCCTCAGAAAGTACTTGAAAACAGGAGCAGGGAGGCACTCAAAGCGTGCCTTCTGAGGTACCCCTTGGGTCTTATTTATAGTTTTTGGAATCTGAACTGCCAATAGCCAGAAGAACTGACCTGAAAATACCAAAAATCTCCGGGTTGGGTCTGCCAACAGCCAAACTCTGCTGTCCTGAACAGCTATGCGCAGTCCAACCTGGTCTGCCAATAGCGTGGCTCCGCTGTTCTGAGAAGCTATTCGTACCCATGGAGAGTCAGCTCGCCTCCAATCCCCCTCCGCGGGAGGCGGGCACGACTTGGCTCCAGCGGCCCGCCTATGATTCCTAGGCGAGCGCGAGCCGGACCGCCGCGACCCGCCAGTCCTCTGCCGGGGCGGATAGACGACCAGGTCGCGTGTAGGGGTGGGCTGGTGGCCATCGCGACCCCCCGATCAGCTCGCTAGTCACGGGTTGTCGAGCTCATCCGCTTGTACCGGTGCGACGAAGGGTACCCCCTCTCTGGTCGGCGATTTATCTGAGCGAGCGGGAGGGTAGGGGAGCCGTCTCGCCCGGCTCGCTCGCCTAAAGTGAGCGGGAGCGGACCAGCCCCCATGTCGTATGTCTGCTTGCTACTTGGGTGCAGGTCGCGGGGCTAGATCTGCTCGATCTCCCTGGTGGGACCCGCTCGACGAACACGGGGTTGTACACAATCCCCGCTCTTTTTGAGCTTGATACAAGCTCGGAAAGAATCATCCAACTCGCGTGTTCGGCGAGTGCTGTGCTGAGCTGGCAGGGAATCTTCTAGTGGGGCCCCACTGTTCGGCTATAAATATACCGCTGAGCCCAGGGGGGCTCCCCAGTCCCCCTCATTTTTCTTGAACAGACTGCAGTTTCTTGATGCCGGTCAGTAAAGAGGTGAGAGCTCGCCTGGCGGTTGCGGGCCAGAAGACTCGGGAGGAGGCCCTCGAGGCCGCCCCTTGGTTAGCACGTGGGTCTCCCGGCCCTCTCTTTAGGCAGGCAATGGGAAAGATTGTGAGGCGGTCTCCGGCGAGTAACTTCCCAGGCTCCAGCTGGGCGGCGGGTGTTGAGGTCGCTTCTGGGGTACGTGACCTTCTTCTTCGGTTTGTTGTTGCATTTCTGATCCGTTGTATTGCAGGCAATACCTTGTGAAGATGAGGGGAACGGGTGGGGGAGGATCGCCCCCCTCCCTTGTCGTCTGAGAGGGTTGCTAGTCCCCCATGTCTGGACCGCCCACCTCCGAAAACCTCTCGCTCGCCGGCTCCCCACGGACTGGGAAAATCTCTTGAGGCCCTCGAGGGAGAAGCCTTTCAGGGTCGGCTGGGCTCCTCTCGTCCTTCCATCGGCGTGGACGACGTGCCAACCCCTGGTAAGCTTGTACTCAGCGTTGGCCTTGTTCTCGCTCGCTCCTTCTGAATCGCCCTTTTGTAGGCTACAACATGGTCTCCTCTGAAACTGAGATGAGCGAAGGGTACTCGCCTCCGCCCGACGTGGAGGGTGTTTCTGATTACCTGGGCGACCCGACCGATGCGGTGGGGATGAAGAGGCAGGTGACGCGGCTGTTCCAGAAACACACGCTGGTGCTTCAGGAGCCCGTGAAGAGGGTCGATCAAGACAAGGCCGACACCGAGGCTCGGCTCGCGGCCTTGGAGGGAGCCCCGCGCGCAGCAGAAGGCGGCGATGTCACTTCGACGAGCGTGCACATTACGCGAGCCGAGGAGCGTCTTAGGAATGCCTCGGAACAAATCGGCCTGGCCCAGCAGGAGCTGGTGGCGGTGCGCGATTACCATTATCCTCGCGTGCCGCCGCGATCGGGAACGCAGCGACGGGGCAGGTGAAAGTGGGTCCAGTACTGATCCAGCCTTTCTTCCCCCCGCTCGCGGGATATCGCGGAGTTTCTACTATTTCAAAGCCTCATTCTGTATTTGTAACAATTTGTGACTCTCCTCGCCCGCCTATGGGCCTGATTTTTTATTTATGATGCACGTCAAATTTATCATGTTGCTGTTTCTATTTTCCTTGAGGCGGGCTCGAGGGTACTCGCGTCCGCCCCTCGCCCACCTCCTGGTGCGAGGGCAGGTCTGGGGATGATCTCGCTCAACCCGCCATTCCGATCGTAGCGGGAGCGAGCCGAGGAGATCGCCAGCCACGAGTCTCCCCGACTCGCTCAGGATCCTGGGCGGGCTCGGGCTGAGCCTCGCCCGCTCATTCCTCGCGCGGATGCGGACGAGCGAGACCTGCTGCTAAATGGTCCTGGTGCTGCGGCCGCGCGTCGGGGAGTCGAACCATCATGCCCGATTTTTGCTACACGCACCTCTCCCGTTGGCGGGAAATTTCCCGCACTTTCTTTCTCCTTATAAATAGGAGTGGCCGGTTCTTATCCTTTCATCGCTTCAAAGCACTCACCCACCTCCTTCTCTCCGCAAAGCACGATTCACGCTCACCCATTGGGTTTGTCTCGCTTGAACGGCGGCAATTCGGCGGAATGGGCGGCGGCGGCGGCGGCGATGCGGATGGGCGAAGCAAATGCTCCTGGACCTTCTCGAAGCACGACTTTCCCCGCGCTATCATCTCAGAGCGTGAATACTTAGAGGCCCTAGGCGACCACATCCCGGCTGGGTTCTCGGCGAGACGGCCCGGGGAGGGTGAGAAGATCAACGATCTGTCCGGGAACGAGCTCGCCATTCCCCTGGCTCACTTTGAGGTGGGTCTTCGCCTCCCCCTCTGGCCAAAGGTTCGTCAGGTACTGAAGTACTTCGGGGTCGTCATAGGCCAGATGACCCCAAACTCTGTAGCTGTTATGGTTGGGTTCGCCTGCTTCCTGCGGGAGGAGCGGATCGAGTTCAATCTCGCGGTTTTCCGCAAACTATTCTCCTTCCGTGCGAACCGGGATGGCACCGCCTACTTTTCCAGCGCCCACCTCAAGGTGCGGGAGACCGTTAACAAGTGTCACAACTGGCTCAAGAAATTCCTGTTCGTCAAGGGGGATTTCGGCAATGTTCCCTACTCGCCGGTGCAGCTCAGCGAGGCGAGTTACCGCCCGCCAAGCCTGGGAGGCCATGAAGCCGACTTGTGCGGGTTCTTCTCCAGGAAGAACTTCGAGGTCGCGTACCTGCGCCGCAACCTCGACGACCTTGCTGCCGTCCCGCCTGGGGGAGGTTTGCCACTCGCCACTACTCTTATCTCGCTCTTTGCTTCTTAGGTCTCACCCTCTTTTTTCGGCAGGCGAGCGAGACGTGCCCCTTCATCCCCCCTATGAGAGTGCTCGGGTCGCCTCCGGGGTCCTCGCTCGTGCTCAGGCCGCCGACTCCGCTCAGCGCAAGGCCCCGTTGATCCCTGCCAAGAAGAGGCCGGGCCGCGAGCAGCCCGCTCCCCCGCCAAAGACGGCGAAGTCTACGGGTCAGCAACTATCCGGGGGCCAGAGGAAAGGCAAGGCCCCGGCTGATCTACCGACTGAGGGCTCCCCCCCCCCCCATTGTTGCTTCGACCATCGACATCCCCGCCGGGGCGGCAGGTACTTCCGGGCCGCCGGACGGGTCGCAAACCGCCGTGAGGCCGGTGCCCAGAGGGCATCGCAACTTCGGCTACGACGAGAAATATCTGGACGAGCTCGGCGTCCCGCTTTTGTCATGGGACAAGGAGTCTAATCGCATGATGGTCTCGACTTTGTTGTCGAGTTGGCTGGAGCAGGACACCATCAGCGGGGAGGCATACAATTTTTCGTTCGACCTGTACTCGCGAGAGGACGCCGCTATCTATGACAAGGAGGCGACGCGAGTACTGGTGCATGAGAGCGCGCGGGCCCAACTACGCGGCCTGGAGCTAGCCCATATGGTTGGGAGGCGCTGCACCCAGCTGGAGCGGAATGCCACCTCCCTAAAGAAGTTGGCGGATGAGAGGGAGGAGGCCCGGAAGCTTGCTCAGGAGGACGCGGACCTTCAGAGGAGACGGGCCGACGCGGCGGAGGAGACCCTTGCGCAGTACCTGGGTAGGGTGGTACGTGCTTACTTCCAACGACCGCATCTTCTCGCGAATCCACCTTATAATTTTCTTTTCCTCTTTTCAGGATGCCGCGACGGCCAGTCGTATGGGTGCTGAGATCGCCACCCTTGCTCAGGACAAGTCAGCGCTGGAGGCACGGGTACGCGAGCTAGAGGCCGCCGCCGCTATCCCTCCGCCAGATAACAGGGGCTGCCCGCTCGCACACCACTCCGACCACGAGTTGGAGGTGCTGATGCAAAAGAACGCCGCCAGCGCCGCGAAGTACACGATGCAGATGCTGCGACGCGCGGATCTCCTCAAGAGCGAGGCGGCGGAACTCTCGGCGGGCGACGTGGTGCCGGCGCTGTTCCTTCTCGTACCGGACCCTGGAGATCAGTCCTTCCAGCACATTTAGGACTTCTTGCCCCGGATCTCGCGTCGCCCCCGCATTTTTGACATTTGTTTATTAGGTGTATACACTATGTTCTTTTTGCCGTTTGAGATGTAAGCGCGGGCCGCACATATACTTTTTGATTTTCGTCTATTAATGCTCTTATAAATGCTTCCCCACTCGTTACTTACGTCTGTCTGCTGTCATCGTGCGATGTACTTTTTCCGCTTTCCCGCTCGCCGCCGCTCACCTCGCGTTGCGTCAACGAGGTCGTATGCCTACGGATTCGGCTTAGGAGTTATAGGGGGCCTGGCAGGTCGTCCCGCTGTGGGCGACCTGAATCGGCGACACGGCCTCCGATACCGAGGCCACTCGCTGACCAGGCGAGGCGGTTCGCTGTTTGCCCGAGTCATCAGATCCCAATCCGTTATTAACACCATTTGAGTAGTTTTCGGCCCTGTCGGCTAGGTGGGAGCCCGGCATCGTGATTCGCTCTAGGTCGCAAACTGCTGCCATCGAGTGATTTTCGGCCCTGCCAGCTAGGCGAGAGCCTGACAGCGGGATCTGCCCGAGGCCAAGGATGACACCGAGTGACTTCCGGCCCTGCCAGCTAGGTGAGAGTCTGGCAGCAGGATCTTCTCGGGGTCCAAACATATTCCATCGAGTGACTTCCGACCCTGCCAGCTAGGTGAGAGCCTGGCAGCGAGATCTTCTCGAGGCCAAGGATGACACCGAGTGACTTCCGGCCCTGCCAGCTAGGTGAGAGCCTGGCAACGGGATCTTCTCGGGGTCCAAACATATTCCATCGAGTGACTTCCGGCCCTGCCAGCTAGGTGAGAGCCTGGCAGCGGGATCTTCTCGAGGCCAAGGATGACATCGAGTGACTTCCGGCCCTGCCAGCTAGGTGAGAGCCTGGCAGCGGGATCTTCTCGGGGTCCAAACATATTCCATCGAGTGACTTCCGGCCCTGCCAGCTAGGTGAGAGCCTGGCAGCGGGATCGTCTCGAGGCCAAGGATGACACCGAGTGACTTCCGGCCCTGCCAGCTAGGTGAGAGCCTGGCAGCGGGATCTTCTCGGAGTCCAAACACATTCCATCGAGTGACTTCCGGCCCTGCCAGCTAGGTGAGAGCCTGGCAGCGGGATCTTCGCGAGGCCAAGGATGACACCGAGTGTAACGCACCCGGTTTTTCTGTGTTTTGTTTGATTTTGGATTGGCATTACGATGACGCATTTCCGGCCCTTCGCCGTTGTAGAGCGCGGTCCTAGCTCTGTAGGTTCCTTGTGTAGCCTGGTTGTAGCCAGTTGGCAAGTTTCCCCAGCTAGCCGGAGTCTGTTTTGGTGACTCGGTTGGGCCTCTTAGGGAAATGCTTGCGTTTTGGCTTCGGGAGGTGTTAGCCCGAGTGTTCGATCGTCGGATGTTGTTTTCGACCTCGCCGTTATTTTCGTGGCTTGGTTGTTTAGCTACGGTGCGAGTTTTGGTCGAAATCCGAGATCGTTTGCCTTCGCGTCGTTTCGGCGTTGTTTTGTTAACTGCATGTTTGTAATGTTTGCTGTGCTGTGCGTGGTCTGTTGTGGCTGAGCTTGTAGGCTGGTGCCTTGTCTCTTGTTTGCTAGGTGTTAGCAGGTTTCTTTTCTGTGTAAGTTTGGGTGACACGGCCTGGGTCACGCCCGTGACCCAGGGCGTGTCGTGCTCGGGCAGAGCTCCCGTTCCTCCGGTCGACGAATTTTTGGTCGACGGGGTTTTTTTTTGTTGGAACACGGGCGTGTCATGGGCGTGTCCCCCTTCGGTTCGTCGAGCTGCGCTCGATGGTCGTCAGGCGGTGTTTAGTGAGAACACGGCCCTGTCACGGGCGTGTCGTGTCGAACACGGGCGTGGCTTTGGGGCGTGTCTCTCTGTTCGACGATCGGCGCTCCACGATCGTCGGGCGGTGTTCGAGTTGGTACACGGCCTGTGACACGGGCGTGTCACAGGGCGTGTCCCTTGCTTCGTCGAGCGGAGATCGACTTTCGTCGAGTGGGTAGGTGCGTGAGTACACGCCCCGTGACACGGGCGTGTCGGGCCGTGTCACGGGCGTGTCTAGGGGGCGTGTCCCGTGTTTTCGTCGAGTAGAGATCGACGTTCGTCGAGTGTGTGAGTACACGCCCCGTGACACGGGCGTGTCGGGCCGTGTCACGGGCGTGTCTTGGGCGTGTTCCGTACTTTTTCCTGAAATCATCTTTTGTTGCCGTGAACTGTTTTTCCTCCTCATTTTTCATCGTTCCCGAGTCTGGAGAGCTTCCAGCGGAAGGGTTTTGAGAGGAGGCGGTGGTTGTTTTGGCCGGCAATTTCGGGAAGGTTAGAGCCCGTTTTTCTCGTGTGTTAGCGGATTCGGTTTGCTCTCGGCTAGATCTTCCCTTCCATGTAAGTTTTTCTTGATTTAGGGTTCGATTCCAGGAATTTCTAAATATCTGATTTCTTTCTTCCCTCAAGTTTCAGCTTTGGTCTTCTAGGTGGCCGATCTTGCCGCCGGAGCCAAGCCGTGGTGCGGCTGTTGTTTGTTTTTCTGAAGAGGTAGAGGCAAGTGGCCCCTTGCCCTTGCCAAATTTATTTTCTAACCCATGATCTTTTTTATTTCTTCTGCAAAGCTCTGTTCTCTTAGTCCTTTTTCCTCACAAGGGCAGCAGGTTAAGTTATTACATCAAGCTTTTAATCAAGTGCTGATTCTTCATTTCTTTTTCTGGAATTTTAATCAATGTTCTCTTTTGTTGGAGGTTTAGTGTCCAGTGGGTAGCTAGAGTTAGGGTGAGGTGGTTGTTAGTTACAGTTTAGGGTTAGTTGCGGTAGCTCCGTGTAGTTAGGACGGAACGGTGGGTTGGGATTAAATCTCCAACTCTCTGTTTTTCGCGCATGAGATGGCTTAAGCTGCGATTTTAGCAAGACTTACGTTTACCCTAAGTGGAAAGCGCTGACAGCGTCGAGTGAGCCGAGCTCACTCAACGCCGTCACCCAGCGTAGGACTTGCGGCTAAGTATTTTTAGGCGTCAGGTGAGTGGAGTTTACTCCACGCTGCGTCGAGTAGGCTCGACATTTCTGTCCTGAGTTCATGTGTACCTTAGGATTGTTAGTGTGACTTTTCCCTTCCTTTAGGGGGTGGTATTGGGTGTTCGGCAAATTTTTGCTTGCCGACTCTTGGGTTGTGGCAGGTGGTGGAGTTTTAGTGGCCTCTCGAGGGGTGGATTTTGACGTGGAGAGCTGTGGCCACCACCTGTTTGCCCTGGTTTTGGTTGGTGTGTGGGACCCTAAAGCTGCCACTGGCGACCCCTTAGCCCTTTTTGTTGGATCTGATTTTGGTTATGTATTCAGATCCATGTTTTTGACCACTGCCACTTACCCACGTATTAGGAATGTTAGACTCTTTTGTTGAGCTTGTTGCTTTTATTGCTCGCACTTGGTGTGCTTTGCTGTGCTTTAGACAGTGCTCTTTTCTTACTGTCATGCTCTTTCTTTTGCTTATAGCAGCTTGTTGTCGGGTTGGTAAACCCTTTTTTTTTGCTCTTAACTCTAATGCTTTATTTACACTTTTGATTATTTCCTTGCTGAGGTGTTCTTTTCTTGAATGCCTCAGGTCCAGGTTGTAGCCGGTTCAGCGGCTAGTTCTTTTGGAGGGGCTGGTTTGTGGCCTCTTGGGTAGCGGAGACAGCTGATCCCGATTCTGTGAGGTAGTTCTTTACTTTTCCGTATAGACATACATACTCACCAGTGGGTTCGTGTCAGGTTGTTGGCGCCCACTGGTGGCTTCTTGCGATGCTGGGTATGAACTTAAACTGCTGTTTTTGCCTATTAGTGGTTGTTTACTTGCTTCTGGGAAGGATTTTTGCTAGGTTGCATGTTAGATATTTTAAACCCTAAAAGCATTATTATATGTATATCATGCATAGCATAATTATAAAACAAAGTCACTATATTTCCTTAGCGTAAAAAGGCTACTTTTTATATCTATTATATTCACTTTAGAGTCGTGCTTACCATGAGTTGTCCCTCGGGGACACTTATGCTCACTAGGGTGTCAACTTAATTGAACCAAACTATTTTCTGCTACGTATACTTATACTTTTAATTGTGGACTAGCTGATCCACCGTGTCGAGGGATACGGCCAATCAACATAACTGATTTCCTTTCATAATTAATCAACGATTTTCCTTAAAATTTAAGGTGTGGAGTTTTGCCTGAGCGTGTGCAGTTATCCCCTGCACGACGTGGCATCACGGCACGCGTTTTCTCTAGCTCTGATACGATTTTATCGTTGAGAAAATGCAGGTTGTGACAGTTGGTATCAGAGGGAGGTTGCTTGACAAATGGTCGGGCAACCTTTCCCCTTGTTTGCATTAGTGGTTAGCGTCATACCATACACACACCGATATGTCATCAGCACGTCTTGGCTAAAGCACGAACACTACACTCATGAGCATAAAGAAGTATACGGGGCATATTATGTAGTATGGGATGCATAATATGTGTTTGTATATGGATCCACCATAGGAGGCAACATGTGAGGGTTATGTAGTATGGGATGCATAACCTCACCACATGAATGCGGCTAGCACGTTTTCTTTTTTCGTTGCATGGGAATGTTATGTAGTATGGGATGCATAACATTTTCATGTGTACGCCGCACATGGCATGCATTAAGGCCTTTTTTTAGAATGCATAGCACATCATGCATAGCATAACATTTCATATGCACAACGTGTTAAGCTAAAGATTTGCAAGATGACATATGTACACACATGGTTTTGAGTCAAAAAGAATACAAATACATGCATTCATGGTTTAGGCACATGAGTTAGTATGATGGTGGTGAACCATCTTAGGTTAAGCATAACATCATCATGATAAAACAACTCCCAGAGCAAGTTTTGCGGTTGAAGTTCATATTTAAGTGTGTTTGTCTGTACCGGGTAGTTTTGTTCTAGCTGTTGGGCTAAGTTTCGTCTAAAGCTTGTGCGATTATAGGATGGAGAGACGTCCTGCAACGAGGTCGACCCCCCAATCCGAGGGTGAGACGTCAGGAGCGCAGAGCGAGGCGTTGGTAGAAAACCTGCGGCAGAGTAATGAGACCTTATCGAGGCAGGTGGTGGCTATGCAGGCTCAGATTCAGTCCCTAGTAGCAGTGGTGGCGGGACAGGCCCCGAGAGTTCCGGACCCCGCTGTGGGGGTAGCTGTCCCAGCCCCTCCTGCTCCTCCCGTGCCTTTGGTTGTGGTGCCTCCGGAGATGGCGTTTATATCCCAGTTTCAGCGACTGAGACCCCCTACTTATGATGGGCAAGCAGATTTCATGATTTTGGATGACTGGCTGATTTCTATTGAGGAGATGTTCTCTTATTCGGGGATTTCGGATGATCAGAGAGTGATGCTCGCTGCCTACCAGCTCAAGGGCTTAGCAAAGAATTGGTGGTTGAGGGAGAAAGAGAGCTTGGTGGCAGGATGCTCTTGGGATTTATTTAAGGGGATGCTGTTGAGTAAGTTTTTGCCTTCAGTCGAGAGGGACCGGCTGATGAATGACTTTCTCCATTTGAAGCAGAGGAAACTCACGGTCAGTGAGTACGAGATTGAGTTCAGTAAGTTGAGTCGGTTTGCTCCTGGTCTGGTGAGTGTTGAAGCAGACCGAGTTAAGCGATTTCTGGGTGGACTGAGAAGTGACATTCAGCAGTTAGCGAATGCCTATGGTGCAGTCAGTTATGCCAGCATGGTCGAAGCTGCCTTGAGGGTTGAGGCCATTGAGAATGCCAAGAATAGAGGTCAGCAGTTGTGGAAGGATAAGCGAAAGTCCGGTGGAGGGAAGAGCCCTCAGGAACTCGATGCGGTCTCGAGAAAGAAGAGCAAAGAGGTTTGTAGTTTCTGTGGCCGACCAGGTCACCCCTTTGAGAAGTGTTTCAAACGGTTTGGAGCGCAGAAGAAGGATCAGGTGCACGCAATTCAGGGTGCTCCCAGAGGAGACTTGGTATGTGCTTTGTGTGGAAGGAAGGGGCATGAGGCTGCCCGTTGCTGGTCGAGAGATAAAGTCTGTTTACAGTGTGGGCAGAAGGGTCATCTCAAGACAAAGTGCCCACAGTCCCAGCCTATTCTGCAGCCAGTACCCCTCCAGGCTTTGCCACCGCCTCAGCAATTGGATAGAGGAAAGGGGAAGCTGAATGTGCTTTCGGCAGACGAAGCGCAGACTTCGACCCAGGTTATCTCAGGTTTGACTTCTCCTCAGCCGTTTCGTTATGATCCCTTTGTGGTTGTAGTTTTCATTTTTGCATTTGTTTCCTTAGATGCATGCGCTATTTGTAGGACGATTTAAGGTAAAGAACCGCTGGGCGCGCGTTCTCTTCGATTCAGGCGCTACCCACTCGTTTGTGGCTAGAGCCTTCGTGGAGCGGTTCAGTTTGGGCCTAGATCGTGTTGGTGGTGCCTTTTGCGTTAAGTTCCCCTCCGGTGACTCTGTGGTTACGGACCTGGGTGTCCTTGATTGTCCGATCTTGTTGGGGGATTTTCTAGCCAAGGCAGATCTGAAGGTGATTGACCTGGAGGACTTCGATGTTATCTTGGGCATGGACTGGTTGTCAAGGTACGATGCTGTGATCCAGTGCAAGGGTAAGCGCTTGGACTTCGTCAAGGACAACGGTCAGCCAGGGAGCGTTTATGGGTATTCTCTCCAGGAGTCTCCAGTCATTTCTGCGGTGCGTGCTCGGAAGTTGCTTGATTCTGGTTGTTCTGCCTGTGTGGTCTCTCTGGTAGGGGCTGTTGTTAGAGTGCCGTGTTTGCAAGAGATCCCTGTGGTGTGTGACTTCTCCGATGTGTTTCCTGACGATCTTCCCGGTCTTCCACCCGATTGAGATGTCGAGTTTGCTATAGATTTGGAGCCAGGCACGCGTCCTATTGCCAAGGCGCCGTACCGGATGGCCCCGCGAGAGCTGGAAGAGTTGCGAATTCAGCTGGATGAGATGTTGGCAAAAGGGTTCATTAGGCCGAGTTCTTCACCATGGGGTGCTCCAGTGCTGTTCGTTAAAAAGAAGGATGGGTCGATGAGGCTATGCATCGACTATAGAGAACTGAACAAGGTTACTATTAAGAACAGGTACCCTTTGCCTCAGATTGACGATCTGTTTGACCAACTACGTGGTAGTGTCGTGTTTTCCAAGATAGATCTTCGTTCGGGCTATCACCAGTTGAGGATTCGGGAGTCAGATGTTCCGCGGACGGCGTTCCGCTCTCGTCATGGGCATTTTGAGTTTTTAGTTATGTCATTTGGTTTGACTAATGCGCCCTCAGCTTTTATGGATCTGATGAACAGAGTTTTCAAGGACTTCCTGGATAAGTTTGTGATTGTCTTTATAGACGATGTTTTGGTGTATTCCAAAGATGCGGAGGAGCATGATCGGCATTTGCGTCTGGTCTTGGCGACTCTGAGAGACCATAAGCTATACGCCAAGCTGAGCAAATGCGAATTTTGGTTGCCTCAAGTTTCTTTTCTCGGCCACGTGGTGAATAAGGAGGGAATATCGGTGGACCCAGAAAAGATCGCTGTTGTTATGGAATGGGCGAGGCCTGTTACTCCCAAAGAGATCAGAAGCTTCTTGGGCTTGGCTGGATATTATAGGAGATTCGTAGAGGGATTCTCTACTTTGTCTGCGCCGTTGACCAGGTTGACGCAGAAGAATGCAGCCTTCATATGGGATAGCAAGTGTGAGGAGGCTTTTGAGGAATTAAAAAGAAGGTTATGTTCAGCTCCAGTTTTGTCTTTGCCTACTGAAGATAGTGAGTATGATATATATGTGGATGCGTCGCACGTCGGACTGGGCTGCGTTTTGATGCAGGGCGGGAAGGTGATTGCGTACGGGTCGAGGCAGCTAAAGACTCATGAGAGGAATTACCCTAAGCATGACCTGGAGTTTGCAGCCGTGATCTATGCGTTGAAATTGTGGAGGCATTTGCTGTATGGCGCGCAGTGCAAGATTTTCACGGATCATAAGAGTTTGAAGTATGTCTTCACTCAGAAAGAGTTGAATCTACGCCAGCGACGGTGGTTGGAGTACGTGGCCGACTATGATGTTGAAATCCAGTATCATCCGGGTAAGGCGAATGTGGTGGCCGATGCCCTAAGTCGGAAGTCAGGAAAGATTTTCAATCTCTCCGCCGAGCGTCTTGTGGAAGAGTTTCTTTTGATGGACATTTCTGTGGGAAGCTGCGATTCGCAGAGTAGCTTGGCAGTGGCAGAACCTTCGTGGATTGCGCTTACGCGACTGCATCAGAAGGATGATCCCGATCTTTTGCATTTGTACCTTCGAGATGAAAAGGGTGAATTACCAGATTTCTCTATAGATGATGCAGGTACCTTGAAGTATCGTGGCAGGTTTTGCATTCCCGCAGTTGGAGACATCCGGGATATGGTGTGCAGGGAAGCCCACGGATCTAGTGTTGCCTACCATCCAGGGTCTACCAAAATGTACCATGATTTAAAGCAGATTGCCTGGTGGTATGGGATGAAGAAGGACATAGCCAGATTTGTTTCTGAGTGCTTCACTTGCAGGCGTGTGAAGGCCGACCATGGAAGGCCTGGTGGCAAGCTAACTCCCTTAGAGATTCCGATGTGGAAGTGGGAGAGTATCTCGATGGATTTCATCACAGGCTTACCGAGATCTCCTAAAGGGCACGATTCAGTTTGGGTGATCGTAGACAGATTGACGAAGAGTGCTCACTTCGTACCATTTAAGATCGATTATCCGATGAGGAAGATAGCCGAGCTGTATTTGGATGAGGTTATTAGATTACATGGTGTACCCGTGAGTATCATATCAGATCGAGACTCCAGGTTTACGTCTCGTTTTTGGAAGAGCCTTCAAGAAGGGTTGGGTACAGATTTGAGATATTCCACAGCTTATCATCCGCAGACCAATGGTCAGACAGAGCGAGTAAATCAGATTGTGGAAGATATGATCCGATGATATGTTCTGGAGCACGGAGGAGCGTGGGATGAACGCTTACAGCTTATGGAATTTGCGTATAACAACAGTTATCAAGAAAGCTTGCAAATGGCTCCTTTTGAAGCTTTGTATGGGAGGCGCTGCAGGACTCCCTTGTTTTGGGCTGAGGTTGGCGAGAGACCTTTGTTGGGTCCAGAAGCTCTCGAGGAGATGGAAACTGCTGTGAAGCTTATTCGGGAAAAGCTTCGGATAGCCCAGGAGAGATACGAGAAAAATGCCAATCGGCGTAGATCGGATTTGGAATTTTTGGTGGGGGACTCAGTGTTCTTAAAGGTCTCCCCGTTGATCGGAGTCAAGCGTTTTGGCAAGAGCAGGAAGTTGGACCCGAGGTTCGTGGGGCCGTTTCCGATTGTTGAGCGGATTGGGATATCAGCTTATAGGCTGGCGTTGCCCGCAAATTTCCCTGGCGTGCATAATGTCTTCCACGTCAGTCAGCTGCGGAAATGTGTATCGAATGGCAGGCAGGTTTTGGATTCTGTGCCTCAGTTGGAGCCGAATCTTTCTTATGTGGAGGTGCCTGTCCGCATTCTGGATTCTCAGGTTCGTGCGCTGCGGAAGAAGTATATTCCGATGGTTAAAGTTTTATGGAGAAATCAGGATGTAGAAAGCGCGACTTGGGAGTTGGAGTCGGCTATGAGGGAGGCTTACCCTCATCTGTTTCCCTGAGCTTGTGTCTGGTATGTTTTGTTTTATTTATGATTATATAGTCCTTTCCTGGCTCTTTCTCTCTCCTTCTTCATAGGAGTGTTGTGAGTAAAGTTTCGAGGCGAAACTTTCTTTTAGGGGGAGTGGCTGTAACGCCCCCGGTTTTTCTGTGTTTTGTTTGATTTTGGATTGGCGTTACGATGACGCATTTCCGGCCCTTCGCCGTTGTAGAGCGCGGTCCTAGCTCTGTAGGTTCTTTGTGTAGCCTGGTTGTAGCCAGTTGGCAAGTTTCCCCAGCTAGCCGGAGTCTGTTTTGGTGACTCGGTTGGGCCTCTTAGGGAAATGCTTGCGTTTTGGCTTCGGGAGGTGTTAGCCCGAGTGTTCGATCGTCAGATGTTGTTTTCGACCTCGCCGTTGTTTTCGTGGCTTGGTTGTTTAGCTACGGTGCGAGTTTTGGTCGAAATCCGAGATCGTTTGCCTTCGCGTCATTTCGGCGTTGTTTTGTTAACTGCATGTTTGTAATGTTTACTGTGCTGTGCGTGGTCTGTTGTGGCTGAGCTTGTAGGCTGGTGCCTTGTCTCTTGTTTGCTAGGTGTTAGCAGGTTTCTTTTCTGTGTAAGTTTGGGTGACACGGCCTAGGTCACGCCCGTGACCCAGGGCGTGTCGTGCTCGGGCAGAGCTCCCGTTCCTCCGGTCGACGAATTTTTGGTCGACGGGGTTTTTTTTTGTTGGAACACGGCCGTGACACGGGCGTGTCACGGGCGTGTCCCCCTTCGGTTCGTCGAGCTGCGCTCGATGGTCGTCAGGCGGTGTTTAGTGAGAACACGACCCTGTCACGGGCGTGTCGTGTCGAACACGGGCGTGACTTTGGGGCGTGTCTCTCTGTTCGACGATCGGCGCTCCACGATCGTCGGGCGGTGTTCGAGTTGGTACACGGCCTGTGACACGGGCGTGTCACAGGGCGTGTCCCTTGCTTCGTCGAGCGGAGATCGACTTTCGTCGAGTGGGTAGGTGCGTGAGTACACGCCCCGTGACACGGGCGTGTCGGGCCGTGTCACGGGCGTGTCTAGGGGGCGTGTCCCGTGTTTTCGTCGAGTAGAGATTGACGTTCGTCGAGTGTGTGAGTACACGCCCCGTGACACGGGCGTGTCGGGCCGTGTCACAGGCATGTCTTGGGCGTGTTCCGTACTTTTTCCTGAAATCGTCTTTTGTTGCCGTGAACTGTTTTTCCTCCTCATTTTTCATCGTTCCCGAGTCTGGAGAGCTTCCAGCGGAAGGGTTTTGAGAGGAGGCGGTGGTTGTTTTGGTCGGCGATTTCGGGAAGGTTAGAGCCCGTTTTTCTCGTGTGTTAGCGGATTCGGTTTGCTCTCGGCTAGATCTTCCCTTTCATGTAAGTTTTTCTTGATTTAGGGTTCAATTCCAGGAATTTCTAAATATCTGATTTCTTTCTTCCCTCAAGTTTCAGCTTTGGTCTTCTAGGTGGCCGATCTTGCCGCCGGAGCCAAGCCGTGGTGCGGCTGTTGTTTGTTTTTCTGAAGAGGTAGAGGCAAGTGGCCCCTTGCCCTTGCCAAATTTATTTTCTAACCCATGATCTTTTTTATTTCTTCTGCAAAGCTCTGTTCTCTTTGTCCTTTTTCCTCCCTAGGGCAGCAGGTTAAGTTATTACATCAAGCTTTTAATCAAGTGCTGATTCTTCATTTCTTTTTCTAGAATTTTAATCAATGTTCTCTTTTGTCGGAGGTTTAGTGTCCAGTGGGTAGCTAGAGTTAGGGTGAGGTGGTTGTTAGTTACAGTTTAGGGTTAGTTGCGGTAGCTCCGTGTAGTTAGGACGGAACGGTGGGTTGGGATTAAATCTCCAACTCTCTGTTTTTCGCGCATGAGATGGCTTAAGCTGCGATTTTAGCAAGACTTACGTTTACCCTAAGTGGAAAGCGCTGACAGCGTCGAGTGAGCCGAGCTCACTCCATGCCATCACCCAGCGTAGGACTTGCGGCTAAGTATTTTTAGGCGTCAGGTGAGTGGAGTTTACTCCACGCTGCGTCGAGTAGGCTCGACATTTCTGTCCTGAGTTCATGTGTACCTTAGGATTGTTAGTGTGACTTTTCCCTTCCTTTAGGGGGTGGTATTGGGTGTTCGGCAAATTTTTGCTTGCCGACTCTTGGGTTGTGGCAGGTGGTGGAGTTTTAGTGGCCTCTCGAGGGGTGGATTTTGACGTGGAGAGCTGTGGCCACCGCCTGTTTGCCCTGGTTTGGGTTGGTGTGTGGGACCCTAAAGCTGCCACTGGCGACCCCTTAGCCTTTTTTGTTGGATCTGATTTTGGTTATGTATTCAGATCCATGTTTTTGACCACTGCCACTTACCCACGTATTAGGAATGTTAGACTCTTTTGTTGAGCTTGTTGCTTTTATTGCTCGCACTTGCTGTGCTTTGCTGTGCTTTAGACAGTGCTCTTTTCTTACTGTCATGCTCTTTCTTTTGCTTATAGCAGCTTGTTGTCGGGTTGGTAAACCCTTTTTTTTGCTCTTAACTCTAATGCTTTATTTACACTTTTGATTATTTCCTTGCTGAGGTGTTCTTTTCTTGAATGCCTCAGGTCTAGGTTGTAGCCGGTTCAGCGGCTAGTTCTTTTGGAGGGGCTGGTTTGTGGCCTCTTGGGTAGCGGAGACATCTGATCCCGATTCTATGAGGTAGTTCTTTACTTTTCCGTATAGACATACATACTCACCAGTGGGTTCGTGTCAGGTTGTTGGCGCCCACTGGTGGCTTCTTGCGATGCTGGGTATGAACTTAAACTGTTGTTTTTGCCTATTAGTGGTTGTTTACTTGCTTCTGGGAAGGATTTTTGCTAGGTTGCATGTTAGATATTTTAAACCCTAAAAGCATTATTATATGTATATCATTCATAGCATAATTATAAAACAAAGTCACTATATTTCCTTAGCGTAAAAAGGCTACTTTTTATATCTATTATATTCACTTTAGAGTCGTGCTTACCATGAGTTGTCCCTCGGGGACACTTATGCTCACTAGGGTGTCAACTTAATTGAACCAAACTATTTTCTGCTGCGTATACTTATACTTTTAATTGTGGACTAGCTGATCCACCGTGCCGAGGGATACGGCCAATCAACATAACTGATTTCCTTTCATAATTAATCAACGATTTTCCTTAAAATTTAAGGTGTGGAGTTTTGCCTGAGCGTGTGCAGTTATCCCCTACACGACGTGGCATCACGACACGCGTTTTATCTAGCTCTGATACGATTTTATCGTTGAGAAAATGCGGGTTGTGACACCGAGTGACTTCCGGCCCTGCCAGCTAGGTGAGAGCCTGGCAGCGGGATCTTCTCGGGGTCCAAACACATTCCATCGAGTGACTTCCGGCCCTGCCGGCTAGGTGAGAGCCTGGCAGCGGGATCTTCTCGAGGCCAAGGATGACACCAAGTGACTTCCGGCCCTGCCAGCTAGGTGAGAGCCTGGCAGCGGGATCTTCTCGGGGTCCAAACATATTCCATCGAGTGACTTCCGACTCTGCCAGCTAGGTGAGAGCCTGACAGCGGGATCTTCTCGAGGCCCAAACATATTCCAATTCTCTATGCAGGCTGGCTATGACCGTACTGGAGCGTTTGAAGAAATTTATTATAATGAAAGTGTCACTTACATGCTTTAGGGAAAAAAATGCTTCAAGTTGTCACCACTCCAGGTGTGACTCAGGGTCTCGCCCTCTACATTTTGGAGTCGGTATCCTCCTGACTTTAGAGCTTCCTTTACAATAAATGGTCCCTCCCAGCTGGGATTTAGCTTCCCTACGGATGCCGACCTCCCCGCCGCATCCACCTTCTTCAGCACCAAGTCTCCTTCCACGAACTGCTTGATCCTGACATGCTTGTCAAAGTATTTGGCCATCCTTCTCTTCACCTCCTCCTGTCGGACAGCCGAAAGGTCCCTCAGTTCTTCCACCATGTCAAGGGAGAGTCTTAGCTCTTCCTCATTCTCGGCTTGCCATTCTTCTCGGCCCTCTTTGGCCGCCATGACTCGCGGCGTTTGGACTTCAAATTCTACGGGGAGCACCGCCTCGCACCCATGGGAGAGCTTGAAGCGGGTCTCTCTTGTAGCCGTGTTGGGGGTGGTTCTTATGGCCCAAAGAACTGCGGGAAGCTGCTCCACCCAGCTCCCCCTCAAATTCTCCACCTTCTTCTTGAGGAGGTTGATGATGATCTTGTTTGTGGCCTCCACCCGCCCGTTGCTCCTGGGGTGATGGACTGAGGCGAACCTGAGGTCGATCCCAAGCTACTCGCAAAAGCTGGTGAATTCGGCACTAGTGAACTGGGGCCCGTTGTCCGTAACGATGGCCTGGGGCAGCTCATGGCGACAGATGATCTCTCCCCAAACAAAGTTCCTGATCGCCTGGGAGGTCACCTTGGCTAGTGCCTTCACCTCCATCCACTTGGAGAAGTAGTCGATCATCACTAGGAGGAACCTTCTCTGACCGCTGGCTTGGGAAATGGCCCAACCAAATCCATTCCCCAGATCGCGAAGGGCTAGGGGGCCGTGATACTCCTAAGTCGTTGGGCCGGCTGTAGCTGAAGAGGGGAAAACAGCTGGCACTTATGACATCTTCTTGCGAACTCTGCGGCGTCTCGGCCCAGGGTGGGCCAGAAATACCCTTGCCTGACTATCCTTCCCTCCAGGGTCCAACTCCCGGAATGACTCCCACATTCCCCGGAGTGGACTTCCTCCAAGATCCTCTGCACCTCGCCCTCGGCCACGCAGCGAGCCAGCATCCCTGAGAGGGTCTTCCTGTATAGCTGCCCGTCCTAGAGGAGGTAATAAGCTGACTTGTGCCTTAGCTTCTTCTTGTCTACCCCCTCCGGATATTCTCCCGTGGAGAGGAAAACTACAACTGGATCCATCCACGAAGCTTGTTGGTCGATTTTCATGAGCTCCCCTTCTTCGATGGAGGGGCGAAACAGGTCGGTGATGGTGCCCCCCACCTGGGGACCATGCTTCGCCAGCTGATCGGCTTGCTCATTATCTTCCCTAGGCACGTGTCGGATGGTGAAAGTTTGAAAAGTGCCAATGACCCCCTTCACCTTGGCCAAGTACGATCGCAAGGTGGGCTCCCTTGCCTCGAACTCCCCGTTGATCTGGGAAGCTACTACCATGGAGTCAGTAAGGACCTCCACATCCGACACCCCCAGCTCCCTGGCCAGGCGTAGCCCTGCTATCACGGCCTCGTACTCGGCCTGGTTGTTGGTAATGGGAAAGTGCACCACCACCGTCTGCTCAATTCGAGTCCCTTGAGGGCTTTCTAGGATCACCCCCACTCCAAGGGAATGCCTCCTTGAGGCTCCGTCCACCCTCACTTTCCAAGGAGTCGGGCGGGTGAGCTCTTCCTCCGCTACTTCTACCACGTAGTCGGCCAGGAAGTCGGCCATCGCCTGAGCTTTGATCGAGAGCCGCGGGACGAAGGAGACATCGAACTCACTCAGCTCCACCGACCATTTAGCCAGCCTGCCTGAATGTTCCACCCCCTCGAAGATGTTGCAGAGAGGATGGTCGGTCACCACTCGGATTGAGTGTGCCTGGAAGTAAGGTCGCAGCCTCCGAGCCGAGATGATTAGGGCGAATGCTAGCTTCTCCAAGATCGGATACCGGAGTTCGGCCTTCCTCAGGACCCGACTGACGTAATAAATAGGGAGCTGCCTTTTTCCCTCTTCTCGAACCAAGACGGAGCTCAGAGCCTCTGCCCCGACCCCGAGATATAAGAACAGGTCCTCCCCCTCCTTCGGCCCTTAGAGCAGTGGAGCCTGTGTCAACTGCATCTTGAGGGCCTGGAACGCCTCCTCGCATTCCTTGGTCCATTCAAACCTCTGACCACCCCTCAGTGTTTTGAAGAAGGGGGAGCACTTCTCCCCTGCCCGAGAAAGGAAGCGACTCAGCCCTGCTAGCTTCCCCGTCAGCCGTTGGACCTCCTTCGCATTCCGCGGGGACCCCAGCTCCAAGATAGCCCTGACCTTATCTGGGTTGGGCTCGACCCCCGCGGGGGTGAGGAGGTGTCCCAAGAACTTTCCCCTACTGGCCCCAAAGACACATTTCAGGGGATTCAACCGCATCTTGTATCTGCGCAGGGTGGCGAAGGTCTCCTCCAGGTCCCGGAGGTGGGAGTCCACATCCCGGCTTTTGATCATGAGGTCATCCACATACACCTCCAGATTCCTCCCCCTCTGCTCCTTGAAGACCCTATCCATCATTTTCTGGTAGGTTGCCCCAGCATTCTTCAGCCCGAAGGGCATCATCTTGTAGCAGTAGCACCCATCCCCTGTGATGAACGAGACATCCTTGATGTTCGGGGTGTGCATCCTGATCTGATGGTAACCTGAAAAGGCATCTAAAAAACTCATTACAGAAAAGCCGACGGCTGAGTCAACCAGCGCGTCGATCTGAGGCAAAGGATAACAGTCCTTAGGACAAGCTTTATTAAGTAAGGAAAAATCGATACACATTCTCCATCGGCCGTCTCCTTTTTTAACCATGACGATGTTGGAGACCCAGCCGGGGTACTGAATCTCGGACACGAAGCCGTCCTTGAGAAGCTTTGCCACCTCCTCCCTGATGGGCTCCGCCAGCTTGTCTGCCGTGGATCTCTTTTTCTGCTGAACGGGGCGTGTTCCTGGGTCCAAGTTGAGGCGGTGGCAAGCCACATCCGCGTCAACCCCCGGCATCTCCGCGGCGTTCCAGGCGAAGATGTCCACGTTCTTCTGGATGCACTCCAGCATCCTGCCTTGGCCCTCCGGGGTCAGCCCTCCGCTGACGCGGATCTTCTCCATCCTGCCTCCCCGGGTAAGCACCTCCAGCTCCACCACTTCCTCTGCTGCCTCCATCCTGGATTGCTCCCCCCATCCTTCGGCATCCCCTTCCTCTGGAATGGGGACCTCTACCTCCATCTCTTCTCCCACGCCCCTCACTTCGGCCACCTCCTCCAGATCTCCTCCTGCCGCCTCTCCTGCGTGGTCCTTCACTTTTGGCTCCTCCCCTCCTGCTTCCTGCTCGACCTCCTCCATCTTCCGCCCCATCTCCTCGGCTCCCTCCTGCCACGAGATGGTGTTCACCGCAGTGACATAACACTCCCGCGCCACCTTTGGGTCCCCCCTGACCCTGACCTGGACCCCCTCAGCGTTGAACTTCAAACACTGATGGAAAGATGAGGGGACGCAGCGGAAGGTGCTGATAAGAGGCCTCCCGAAGATGGCGATGTAGCTGCTGGGGGCGTCCACAATGACGAACTTGCAGTTTCGGGACTGCCCCCCCAAGGTGACATGGAGGCCAACTCCTCCCTCTACTTCCTTCCTTTCTCCTGAGAACCCGAACAAGGGCCCGTCTGAGGCCAACACCCTCTTAGCTTCCACCTTCATCGCATTAAACACCTTTTTGAAGACGACGTTGACGGAGCTCCCGTTGTCCACGAGGATTCGAGAGACAGTGAAATTCTCGATGGCGGCCTTGATGACCAGCGCATCACAGAACGGATCCTCATGGTCTGGCATATCACTCCTGGAGAAGGTGATCCTCTCCTCCAGTGGCGGGGTTTGGGATGTAGAGGCGACGCTCCGCCGGTACATGGTGTGGAGACTTGCCTTGCGGGAAGACTCGATCCCCACTCCCCCGTGGATCACTCTGATCCCTCCTCGGGTCCCGACATCCACCCGGTCTTCGCAACGATCCTCCTCCGCCCGAGGCAGGATCTCCTCGATCCTCACTTCTTGTCGCGCCTCCTGCTGCTGCTGCTGCCGCTCCCTATTCCCTCTCATCTTCAAGAATTCCGGGCACGTGGCCATTGCGTGCCCCTCTTCCTGATGGAAGTCGCAATAGGGTAGCTCCACCCTGACCTCCCTTCTCCTCCTCCTCATGATCCCCCTCCTTGCTCCCAAAGCTATGTCCATGGCCTCCCCCTGATCGGGGAGCCGGGGACTCTGGCCCTGCCTCCAGCCCGGAGGGTGGAACTGATCTTGCCTTCCCTGGTGGTGACCCCTTCCGTAGTAGCCTCTCGGTGGCCCTTGCCCCTGCCATTCAGGTCTCCAGCCCAGCCGACGGTCGGGCTCCTGGTGCCCCCACCTCCGCTGCTGCTGCCACTGGAGCTGCCTCTGCTCCATCTACCTAGGCTCCCCTCTTCGCTCTTCCTGTCCTCTTCCCCCCTTCGACTCCTTTTCCTCCTCAGTTGCCCACCTGGCTAGTTTCCTTGCAAATTCCGGGTTCGACGCCTCCCCGTCGACCTCTCTCGCCGCCCTCTCCATCAACTCCTCGTAGGAGAGGGGAGGAACTCTCTTCAGCTCCATTCGGAAGAAACCCTGCTGCAGGCCCAGGGTAAAAGCCATCATCAGACTATGGCCCGGCATCTCCTGGACCTGGGTAACTTCCTCCTGAAATCGGTCCACGTATCTTCCCAACGTCTCGTTCACTCCCTGCTTAATGTGGAACAGAGACTCGGACTCCTTCTTCCTCTTCTTCAAGGTGGTGAATCTCAGCATGAATCCTCGGCGCAGGTCCTCGAAGCAGTAGATGGAGCCGGCCGGGAGCTGGTGGAACCACTCCCTTGCCTTCTCTCGGAGGGTGATGGCGAAGAGTCGGCATTTGAATCCGTCTGACATCTGACGGATGGAGACCACGTCTTCGAACCATTGGACATGCTGGACCGGGTCTCCCTTCCCGGTGTAGTAGGACATCTCGGGTTCCCTGAACCCATCTGGGACTGGAGCTGAGTAGACTAGCTCGCTGAAAGGACTGCCTCCCCCCACTGGGCGAGCCGGCGAGTCTCGCGAGCCTAACTCGCCGAACCTACCTCGGCCTGCCGAACCGGGGAAAAGCTCGCGCCCCGGGAGCTCGCACCCTCGGCCTTCCTCGGCCACCTCCTTCCCAGCTCGCCGGCCGGGAGCGTCCTCGCCCAAAGAGGGGGCGGCCGCGATCTGGGCTGCCGGAGTCGAGCACTCGGCCCGCGCGCCGAGTGCGAATTTAACAAGGCCCAGCACCTCGTTCCTGAAGTCTTCCAACATCCCCACCGTTGCGAGAGGAGGGGGGGCGGCAAGTCCTGCCTGTCAGATCCTTGTCCTCCCATCATTGAGCTCGCCGAAGCTTTTCTGCGCTGACCACTCTCCACGCTCACCGCACCAAAATGTTGAAACCGGAACTCGGTCTCCTGTGGAGTTCGACCCTTGGGGAAGGGGTGGTTTCGCGCCTACTTCGCTCCTGCAAGAAAAACAATAAAGAAGGCAAGTTGAAACAGACCCAAGGGCTCGGCAGGGAGGTCCCACCACAAACCCGGAAGATCTCTGAGCGCTTCCCCTCCTTAGCCAGAAGCCAAGCTAAGGTACCCTCAGAAAGCACTTGAAAACAGGAGCAGGGAGGCACTCAAAGCGTGCCTTCTGAGGTACCACTTGGGTCTTATTTATAGTTTTTGGAATCTGAACTGCCAATAGCCAGAAGAACTGACCTGAAAATACCAAAAAGCCCCGGGTTGGGTCTGCCAACAGCAAAACTCCGTTGTCCTGAACAGCTATGCGCAGTCCAACCTGGTCTGCCAACAGCATGGCTCCGCTGTTCTGAGAAGCTATTCGCACCCATGGAGAGTCAGCTCGCCTCCAATCCCCCTCCGCGGGAGGCGGGCACGACCTGGCTCCAGCGGCCCGCCTATGCTTCCTGGGCGAGCGCGAGCCGGACCGCCGCGACCCGCCAGTCCTCTGCTGGGGCGGATAGGCGACCAGGTCGCGTGTAGGGGCGGGTTGGTGGCCATCGCGACCCCCCGATCAGCTCACTAGTCACGGGTTTCCAATCTCATCCGCTTGTACCGGTGCGACGAAGGGTACCCCCCGCTCTGGTCGGCGATTTATCTAAGCGAGCGGGAGGGTAGGGGAGCCATCTCGCCCGGCTCGCTCTCCTAAAGTGAGCGGGAGCGGACCAGCCCCCCTGTCGTATGTCTGCATGCTGCTTGGGTGCGGGTCGCGGGGCTAGATCCGCTCGATCTCCCTGGTGGGACCCGCTCGACGAACACGGGGTTGTACATTTAATGTTCAGTCTATTACATTGTTATTCTGAGATAATTGTGTATACATGTTTTGTTTATACATGTTTAGTATTTATCCTGTCATATAATACTGTTATACATCATATTGAGTATTTGTTATGTATGATGTATATCATTGACTAAGGGTTATGACTTCTCCAAATAGGGGGAGATTGTTGGGTACATTGGAATATGTGTACTAGATTTGAAAAAGCCTCACCCTACTCAATGATATACATCAAGGTGTTTTTGATGTGCTTTAAGTTTATATGTGCAGGTTAAGTAATTGCAGGAAATGCAGAAAAGTTTCTAAGTCCATGTGTCGACACCTAGAGGTGAAGTGTCGACACTTATGAAGGCTTATGATGACACCTAGAGAAGCTGTGTCGACACTTGGAGTAATTGTGTCGACACCAGGAAAGACAGAGTCGACACCAGAAGCAAAGTGTCGACACATACAGGCAGTGTCGACACACTGTGAAGAATTGTCAACATAATCTGTGTCGACACTTAGAGGCAGTGTCGACACCCAAAGAAACTTTGTCGACATCAAATGTGTCGACACCAGGAGGCTGTGTCGACACTCAGCAAGCTTCAACAAAGTTAAAGTACTTGTGTCGACACAAAGGAGATGTGTCGACACTCAGCAAGTTTCAACACATGAAGGCATGTGTCGACACAAAGGAGATGTGTTGACACTCAGCAAGTATCAACAACAAAAGGAGATGTGTCGACACAAAGGAGATGTGTTGACACACAGCAGAATTCAACTAAGTGTTAAAGAAGAAGTACTTGTGTCGACACACTCAATTAGTGTCGACACATTCTACAGAAGGCTTGTGTCGACACACAGAATCAGTGTCGACACATTCTGAAGAAGCAGTGTCGAGAAGCTGTCACAACAACACAAGGAGTTGTGTCGACACCATCAAGGCTAGTGTCGACACTTAATCCACTTGTGTCGACACTTGGTCTATTTGTGTCGACACATAATGACTATCTATCTCGACACTTTCAGACAGTGACAGTGATTTCAAGAAGTGACTGAATGATTTGACAGCTGCCATTTCAACCGGTCAACTGTAACTGTCAGAGCTGTCAGGAGTTCGTTAGAAACCGGATCAGCCGGTTATCTTGGAGGAAGACAATATAAAGACCTTTCTCCTTCAACAGAAAGTGATTGATTATAATTAATCAAGAGATCTAACAACACAAAAGAAGAAGACCTTCAATAGAAGATCTAAGAAGTTGGAGAGAGAGAGCTCCTTCTAAGAAGAACAGCCGCTGAACCAGGCTGCAAAGTAAGATTCAGATTGAGATCTGAATCTCAAGACAGAAGTTGATTAAAGATCATCTTCATAGGAGATTCAACCCTACTGAGTTCTAATTCAAGAAGATTTGAAGAAAGCTAAGGGAGGTTGATCTCTGCCAAGTTCATCCAAGAACTCATCAAGAAGCCAGTCAACTCATCTCTCTCTGTCAGAGTTGTGGTTAATTACTTTGTATAATCAAATTTATGTAGGATCTTGTATAGATCTGAGCTGTAAGCCTATTTTATAAAGGCTGAGTGTAGGAGACTGTGTGCTCTGAGTGTAGGTCTTGTTGAAGACTGAGGTAGGGCCCTGTGCCTGAGTTGTAGGAGACTTTGTTCTCTGAGTGTAGGTCTTGTTGAAGACTGAGTGGTAGGGCTTTGTGCCTGAGTTGTAGGAGTGGGGACACTCTGAGTTGTAGGAACCTGTTTGGGGTTCTGAGCTATAAGATCTGAGGATCTGAGGAGAAGTGCTGAAGTTAGGCCGAATCTAGTATACTACTAGATAGGCGAAGGGGGAAAGTGGATGTACCCAGACCTTGGGGAACCACTATAAATACTGTGTATGCTTGTTTCTATGGTTGCTGTGTTGTGATAGTTGTAGAATTGCATTTGTTGTACAAAATTTCTACCTTAAATTTAAAAAGATAAAGTTCACCTATTCACCCCCCCCCCCTCTAGGTGGTTAGAAACTATTTCTTTCACATTTATTTTCTCCTACTCATTTGAGTAGGACTTGCTTTCATTTCCCGCCCACTCGTTTGTGTGGGACTTGTCATTTTCAGTTTTCATTTCCCGCCTACTCGTTTGAGTAGGACTCGTAATTTTAATGCTTTCTTCCCTGCTTTATTTTACTGCTTTCATTTTCAGCTTTATTTCCTGCTTTCCTTTTATCGCTTTTTCCCGCAAGCCGTCCCCATTCCGATGAGTGGCTAACCGCTCTTAGCCCTCAACATCGAAGAGCATTGGGACAGATAAAATAGCTTTAAATAATTAAAGATCATGTTTTTCTAATTAATTAAAATTACTTAAGGTTTCCCCGGGTTTACGAAGCGTAGAACCACATAATCGATGTGTGGGCTCTATTTCCGTTGTTCATATGCTAGCTAGCCGATAAGCCGTGCGTATGAACCGATCGCCCCTTGGTAAATGGAGTTCTGCACTAACCCTCGAGAGAGTAGTTGAGCAAACTCTACCAGATTGAGTTCCCCACCCAATAGCGGGATTCTTAATGTAATGCAGGCATTAAGAGGAATCATTCGTCGGACGAGAGCCCGATCGAATAGTCTTAATGTTCATGTGAGCGATAATTCTAAAGATAAGTGAGCTCATTTTAGTGGAACCTCCACGACTAAGTCTCCGCCTTAATTAATTTGAAACTTAGGATCTCTTTTTATAAAAGGTATATTTTAGTTCAAATTTTATTCGATACGGTTGTACTAAGCTTTTCATCGGCACCATCTTTAAAGCTTTTATTTTCTACCCTTTATTATATATAAAAATATCCTGACAAGATAAAAATATCGGTAAAATAATAGTCCACTCCATGGAAGAGTAGAAATAATCAACCCGACCCCGAGAACAATACGACCTCAATATTCCACACCGGAATATCCTGTACTACACACGATAGGTGCACTTGCCTGCTCTCGTTAAAACTCGGTTTCAACTTTTTATAATTAATAAATCCGCGCGCCCCGTCCTTCCAAAATAAATTATACCAAATCCGCTCTTTTACCAAATAAACACTCGTGGGGCGCCGCGAGTTTTGACCATCATATTAATTCATGCAGGATAACAAAGATGAAATGGATTGTGTCCAAGCATTGAATGGGTTGAGTCTAAGTACCCAGGCATCGAATGCATCGAATGCGTCGAGTGCGTCAAATGCATTGAGTGCATCGAGTCCACTCAACACTTACTGTCATGGATTTCTATTTATGGCTAACTAACGAGATTAATCTCAGTCGTTGATCTCCTTATGATCATCGTATTTGGTATGCGCCTATCCACATTCTCTAATAAGAGGATAGTATAAATAGAAGTGTGTGTGCTTAGAATAAAATACATTATTCCTAGCCCTTGCGCCTTTCTTCCCCTTGTGCGAAAGCTCGAAAAATCTGCAGAATTTCAGAGAAGTAATGGCGCCAATAGGATTGGATTTTCTCTCCGAGGGCTCAGTGTTAGTGAGAAATGGGTTCAAGTATGCACCAGAGGTGGCACAGCTCGTTCTCCATCTGCTGCAGGTCGCTGATCTAGAACATGTTTCTTTCCTAGACAAGTCTGTTTTGGAAGAGAGAAGTACTTAAGTTTTACTCGAATGCCACGATCAACTCTTCCGCTACTAAAATCAAGTCATCTATTAGAGGACATAAGAACAAGATTACCCCCAAAAGATTATGCAAGGCTCTGCGTCTGCCCAAGTTCAGGTCGTCAGATGAAGAAGAGGAACTTTATCAGGATGATGTAAAGGCTGCCCTCAAGTGGTGTGGGCTTTAAAAACACACCACTGGATCGGTGCTAAGAAAGGAGATGAATCTCAAGGGTAAATTTCAGGTTGATGTGATTGGAAAGGCACTACTCTACAAGACAGGGTCTCATGATAAAATCTCAAGGAAAATATATGAGCTCATGACAAGAGTCATTCATTCCAAAAGAACTGATTGTGGCAAAGTAATCTTTGATATAATAGTACAATGCATGGTTGAACTAAATCTAGGGAGAATTCTCTCCCTATATCTCCGTGAGACTCTTCCAGGGATCCTCAATGCGAGGTTAGGAACTAAAATCCATCACATCAGGAGTATGGATTCCAAGATGTTTGATAGATGGGACAGAGTACTGCTGCCACTTCTACAAATAAAGGGGGAAAAGAAAAAGAAAGCAGTACTGGTCACTGTAGAGAGCTTAGAAAGCAGTTCTTCTGAAAGCAGTGAGGAGGATCCACATGATCCTCAGCTGACTGAATCGTCTGAGGAGACAAGAAGGTATATGAGTTCTCAGGTTTCAATATCCTCTGAACCTGCAACAAAGATAGTCCAAGTCAGTGGCTCACATTTTGAAGACCTCCCAGCAGAGGTAACTGAACAAGTAACTGAAGGCATTGTGAACAAAATCTATACAGATATTGAGGAGGAGACTTCCCCGATACTTGCCCCTGCTGAGTGGGAGATTATTCAATAAGTTTAAGAACGACTAGACTCCTTCATTGAGAATCTGTAGAACATGATTGCTCAAACTCAAGAGGGTCCTGAAGTTATTCTATTCTTTCCTCAAGTTAAGGGGGAGCAAGTCCTTGAGAGGATGATAAAAGATGCTCCAGTCACAACCATGATAGAGCAGCAAATTCCTATGGGGAATGCAGAGACTGAGGGGGAGATTCCAACAGAGCTCCCTGCTCAAGAAAATGAAAACATTATTGCAATTTTTGAGGGTGCTGGACCTGCTGCTGAACACTCCTTTGAATATATGATTGCTTATTCTGATATCAGGGCAGGAGCAAGGCCGGTGTAGGATAATGTCTGTGATGAAGGGACATCTCATCAAGCTGATCAAATGTCACCAACCTTCTTAGCTCAACTGAAGGGTTTGCTGGATGAACAAAGGAGATAACTTGAACATTTTGTTGATGGTTCATCAAAGATCTATGAAATGATCTGACTATTGAGATCAAATTCATTAAATTTTAAGTCAACTTGCTGAAGGCCAACACAATGGCATTCTTTATGAGGGTTGTTCCTGTTGTAACCCTTACTGAAAGCAAGCTGGAAAAAACAGTCAAACTCAGAATGATATCTTGGAGAATCATAACATAACCTCCAACAACATAGAAATGGTTCACAATATGCAAATGAATCTGATGGAAGCACAAAGGACTACTCTGGAAAGGAGAATGGATGCATGCACTCAATATCTGGATGATCATATGCTAGAGGTCAAGAATCATGTCACAAAAGGAGTAAATTTCTTGGATGAGAGACTCTCAATTGCAAAGAATTCCCTAACTGCAGCTTTAGGAGAAGAAGTCATAAAGGGGGAGAAGATAATTATCAAAGAAAATAGTAAGACTGTTGTCTGGGCCACCAATGTTATCAGAGTTTCATTGGGGCTTGAGTAGTATTCATATGAAAATATTTCTGCAGTTCTAGAAGGCTTAAATGATGTATAATGTGATGATCAGGGGGCAGTTCAACATGGTGTACAAGGTGGTGCTTAATTGGCTAAACCCTCCATTGCTACTAAAATTCCAACATTCAGCCCCACTGCTAATGAGATAGCCAGAGCCAAAGGAAAGTCTGTTGCTAAAGCAGAAGAAGAGATCAAGTTCAGTAAGAAAAGGTATAGAGATGAAATGGAGACCAGATAAGACTTTGAGAAATGGAGTTCTCAATCAAGGACTATCATATTGTCTGCCTAGATCAGATAAAAGACAAGAAAATTGAATGGGGAAAACTGTACAGCTCCACAGAATGGGCAAAACTAAAAAATAATGAAGAGGCTAGGAGAAAGTTCAGAAGAGATAAAAAGTCAGGTGCACTGCCACCAGATGCTGTGGAGCCCAGTAAATACTTTCGTAAGCCCTACAGCTATTTTGAAAGTCAAAAGGAAAAAAAGAATGAAGATAAGTAAAAGGTTGCCAAGAAACCAAGCAGGGGGATTGTGATAACTTTGTTCGATGCACACAGTCTCTTCATGACATTTTCCTTTAAATGAAAATCATATTTTTGTGTGTGTATAAATTATTGCTCTTATCTACTGTGATGATTTATCTGTTGTATATGGTAGTGTATATCATTGACTTGGGTTTTGAATTCTTCAAATAAGGGGAGATTGTTGGGCACATCGATCATAATGTCTTGGATTTGAAAAAGTCTCACAAGTCAATGGTATACACATGAATATATTTGATGTATGTTCAAGTTTAATGTATGCAAGTTGTCTACTATACCATGATTAGATAGGATGTCAGGGTCACAATACTAATTGGACTCGGGACAAGATGCTGGCAAAAAAGAAATCTGGCTAACTCCAGAAGCGTCGAGTGAAGGCAGTTCACTCAACGCCAAGAGGCTAAAAGCATTGACCGAAGCTCAAGCAGTCAAAGCCTCATAGGTGCACACAAGAATCTGGCTAAGTCCAGAAGCGTTGAGTGAAGACAGTTCACTCAACGCCAAGAATCCTAAAAACATTGACGTAACTACATGCTGTCAAAGCCGCAGTGTTGTTGTCAAGAAATTTGTCCAAGGACAGAAGAGTTGGGTGAAAACAGGCCACTCAACGCCTTATCAAGAAGTCAGGCAATGACAGAAAGTGTTGAGTGAAGAAGCTGCACTCAACGCCTTCATATAGAGAAAATTCAACGAAGTCCAGAAGTGTTGAGTGATGAAGGCTCACTCAACGCCTATTTAGTTAGATTATAAAAGTAAGATGTATTGAGAGATGAAGGATCACTCAACGCCTGTATAGTTAGAGTATAAATGTCTATATGCGTTGAGTGATGAATGTTCACTCAATGCTTGGAGATGCAAAGTTCTGCTAAGTGTTTTTGCGGCGAGTGACAAGACTTCACTCAATGCTTGTGCAGATTGTCTGGAATTTGCTAAGTCCACAGGAGCTGAGTCATGTTGACATTAGCATAATTTTAAATATTGCAGGTTTTGCATGCTACAAGACAAAAGGCACTGCTTGCCTTTAGTACTGCAGTTAATGCAAAAGTTGTGCTGTTGTTGCCCATTCCAGGGGTCCACACTGCGCATACAGACGTTGGATTTACGGAAAATAAAAGGAGAGTTTCGAGAAATTAAAAATGGACTTTTTTGGAGAAAAATATTTCTGGATCTTCTTCTTCCAAAAAAAGAAGCAAAAGAGCTCCGCAACTGGTGTTCAACAACAAGTCTGAAGACTTCAGACTAGGTTGGCTGATTGAAGAAATAAAGGACAACAATATCATTTTGTCTTCATCAGCTAGTTTAGAAGGTCCAGTTTTTGAGATTCTTCCTAGCACAAGCTGAACCAACCTGAAGATCTACTTCCTTGGTGCTGTGAAGAAGTTTGGCTAAGCTCACTCAGTCTAGAGAGAAAGCTCAGAGAACATTTTCTCTAGAGCAAGTTATCATTAACAAACTCACTCTTTCTGTAGGATCAATCTTGATCTGAGTTGTAAGCTTGAAATATAAAGACTGAGTTGTAAGATCCTTCTATGGATCTGAGGTAGGGCCTGTGTGCCTGAGGTAGGAGATGTATTCTCTAATGTAGAATTTTGTGATGGATCTGAGTGTACGACTTTGGATTAAGTTTGAGGTAGGTGATCTCAAGGATCACTGAGCTGTAGGAGATTTTATCTCTGAGTGTAGGGCCT
Organism: Platanthera guangdongensis; assembly: GCA_039583875.1. NCBI lineage: Eukaryota > Viridiplantae > Streptophyta > Magnoliopsida > Asparagales > Orchidaceae > Platanthera > Platanthera guangdongensis. The sequence continues at coordinate 159,117,134 of CM077162.1, read as the reverse complement.
TGGGCCTGATGTCGGACTTGAAGGAGTTTGAGAGATCCTGAGGGATCTGTGTTGTAAGCTCATTAAGCCGAGTCTTGGTAGAGATTGTCTTGTCAAACACATTGTTAGAAATGTGGGAGGGAAAGTGCATGCACCAATACCTTGGGGAATCATTATAAATACTAATGTGCTGGTGTCAATTCTTGAAAATAAATATTGTTATTAACTAATTAAAAATTGGTTACAATATTATTATTTAGGTTAAATATAAATATAAATCTTCAAAAAAATTTAAATATTATTCGATTTTTGTTACAATATTTATTATAATATTAAATAATAATATTTTTATTATGATTTTCATTATATATATTATAATTATATTATTTATTGATATTTGAGATCAATTTGATATTTACATGATATATAATATGTTATAAATTTATAATTAATATTATATAATATATTATTATCTAACATCATGTTCAACACTGGTCCGACCGGTCCAACCGATCGGATCTTGAATTTTTGAACTCACCGGTTCATCCTCTGATCTAGTTCTTAAAACCTTGATTTTTAGTGATATAGGTTGCAAATGAGAGGGTCGAGACCCTATATATAGACCGGTGGCAAAATTCACTATTGTCCGGTAATAACTTTCTATTGTCAGCGGTAGCTCGAACTAGAAAATTACATGGCGACTTCACCTCAAAATTTTAACATTTTTTATGGCATTCAAAGTTCGTTGAAGATTACAAGCACTTCTGATCAAGCACGTCGATCTAATTATGACCGCATTCAAAATTCATCGAAAAATACATCGAAAGATACAGCCCATAGTTTTTAAATGTTATCTGTCTTATTTATTTATTGTATTTTGTTATTTTATATATAATAAGTAATAATATTTAAATAATTATGCACCGGAGGGGAGCTCCTCCACCACCATCCCGCCATGCGTATGGTTCATCATCTTCGCCTCGCAGCTTTTGCAGCCGGCGGCGACCGGGGCGCCGCCGCCTGCACACTCGACCCCGATCTTCCTAGCAACAATGACCGAGTTGATGACCTCATCGTCGGGATGATACACCGACAAGACCTCGAAGCCGTGGAGCTCCCCGGGCTCCACCACCGGATACAAGAACATCCTGGCCCCGTGCGCGCTCCTCACCACCAGCATTGCCCCAGGCGCCATGTATTTCGCCAAATGCTCCACGACGGCCGCTTTCTGCTCCTTCCCGACCCCAACCAGCGCCGCGAGGAACACAACTCCGTAGTTCCGCAGCCGGGGGCCAATAGCGGCGGCGTCGGCGGTGAAGAACTCCATGCGGGCGGAAAGGGACGGGTCATTAGAGACGAGAGCGGCGGCGGAGACGGTGGCGGTGTCGTCGATGTCGTAGTTGTGGAAGAAAGCGGAGGGGAAATGGCGGGAGGCGAGGAGGATGGAGGTGAGGGGGAGGGGGCCGGAGCCGAGGAAGGCGAGGAGGGTTGGGTGGCGGGGAAGGTGGGAGAGGAGGAGGGATGCTTCGAGGTGGGAGAGAGAGATGTAATTGGAGAAGTAGGGGAAGAGGGGGAGGTGGGGGAGGAGGGAGGAGGAGGAGACAGAGAGGGAGAGGAGGATGGAGGAGTGGTGGAGCTCGAGGAGGCTTTCGGCGGTGCTGCAGAGAGAGATGAGGTGGTTGCGGATGGAGAGGGCGGAGGAGGGGAGTGATGAGAGGCCGGAGAGCGAAGGGAAGGATGGGATGCATGCAGTGACGAGGGAGGTGAAGAGGGTGTTTACCTCTGGGGATGGATGGAGAGAGGGAAGCTTGGAGATGGCCTCATGCAGGCCGGTGATGGTTGACACCAGCTTTGAGATTCGGGAATCTTCCAATTCGCCTACTTCGGTTACGGTGGGGTGGACTTGGCAGACCATATTGTTGCTGGCCGCCGCCGGCTTTCACGAAAGGTAGAGAGAGAGAGAGAGAGAGAGAGAGAGAGAGAGAGAGGTGTAGCTGTAGCTCAGTAGGTAGGGGTAGGTTAATTGGGGAAGTAAGGCTAGTGGAGAATACAGCAAAGATGTATGTATATATAAGGGGGGAGGAAAGCTAATTAGAGGGATATTCCAGTTGAGTGATCCCGTTCTCACCAGTCATGTTTTATTATTTTCCTGATCGAATTTTTCACTGTTAATCGGAGTTGTAAATTGCGATGGTTGCTAATCAGCTGAACAATATTGGACTGTAGACGTTTGGTTTCGGTTTTCCAGCGTCATTTGGAGCAAACGCCGCCGAACGGCAGGTAACCAAATGATCCTCCCCAGTTTCGACCCCCGCCTCTCATCCTCCGGTTTGAAAGCCCGATTTCAACCAGCCGGATGCTCCCGCCAGTACTGCCGAACCAAGTAAGATATTTGTTCAAATATCTTGAGAATCATCTATTTGTTCAAATATCTTGAGAATGATCTATTTGTTGAAATATTTTCACCCTCACACAATATATAATATAAAATAATCAATGAATTCGGAGGTCATGTACCGAGCATTATATGAAGGAATGCTCAGATTTACTATGAGCATAATAATTTCAAAACATTCCTCATTTTATTTTTGATGGGATTCCATTAAAATTAATCTGAGACGGACCTACATATAATTGTTCCGCTCAAGATAATCTACTAAGACTCATCGATGTGGAATGATCATGTATAGTATCTCAAACGTAGAGCCGTTACACTATAGTGACAGGAAACCCTTAGGGTCGTTCCGAGTCGGTCATGACACGCACGTACATATAAAACAAATATCCAAACAATCTCCTCCTATGTCCGCGGTGAGAGCGACGTCGAAAAAAGGGATGGTGTGTGTAATGTTCAACCAGAATTCGACTCAATACATAACCGTGTGTACAACATCTGTCACAATAAAATGGACTTAAAAAATAAAAGTTAGTACGCACGCATAAGAATAAAACATAAACTCAGCAGAAACACATAATTGTCAAAAGTACAATCAGATAGTCAGGTACTAGCACATCTACTGTCTCATGACCAACTAAAGATGAACAAAAATAGTCCAAATAATAGATAAAAGGAAAGAGAGATAAACATTGCTCTAAGCCAAAGACAAAAAAAAACAAACAAACACTATAGAAGTTAGCGTTCAGTAGGTCATCCTCCATTGGATCCCAACCTACAACTGCTCATCCATCAGCAGCAGCTCCTGTAATTTCCAACATATAAGTTCATTCAAAATGAATTCAACCTTGAAAAATGTACAAGTATATAGTTCTGCTTATATGAACGTAGTACAGTAAGAGAAAGCATGTGTAGAGTATTTAGGTTCTACCTCAGAATCCATTATCTGTTTTCGAAAAAACGATGTAATGGACTTCTATACACCGCAGCTGTATCTGTTCCTATATGGAATGTCACAGTTATTATTTTTCTAAAGTTAATTGGAACTCATCAAATATGGAATGAAACCAATAAACAAAACAAGAGCCAAACCTAGTCAGATTGTGTTATCAAATGTGGAATAACACTCTCCTACTAGATAAGGAAGATAGAACCAAAAGAAGTTGTTAACATCAAATATGTAATGAAACAACTCACCAGATTCGTACTCAGCAACCCCGAACATCAACGGAGCACAACACGCTTGCTTTGACAAAGGAAAGTGGAAAAATTAAAACATTTGGACAAAGGCGAAACTGAATCGCCCAACCTTGAACTAAGGCCGAACTTAGATCGCCATGAGTCTCATTTCCCCCACTATTTTGATTGATCGGTCTTTAGACATTGCTTTCGTCAGTGGATCAGCCAGATTATCCTTCGATCACACATCGATCAAGGTGATAATGCTTTGTTCTTTTAGATAATTCAATACAGCGTGTCTCAGTCATACATGTCGCCTCTTATTAAAAAGGACATTTTTCACGACTTGGACTACTGCTTCATTATCACAGTACAAGCTCAAAGAATTGACTTGAAATTTAGACAAGAGAATGTCTAGAATCAAATTTCTGATCCAATCTACCTCTTCACCAACTGAAGCTAAGACAAACAACTCGGCTTCCATAGACGATAAATCTATATAAGTCTGTCTTTTGGATTTTCAAGTGACTACAGCGCCACCCAAAGTGAAAATAAATCCACTGGTAGACTTGTTGTTCCCAACTTATGGACACCAGGAGGCATCAGAGTATCCTTCAACGTAGGAGGGTAACTAGTGTAGCACAAAGTGTGATCTTTAGTACCTTTCAGGTACCTCATCATCCGAACTAAGGCATCACAATGCTCTTTACTTGGACTACTAGTAAAGCGACTCAACATCTTATCGAGAAGGCAATGTCTGGTTTAGTGAAATTTGTGGCATACATGAGACTACCAAGGATCCTTGAATACTTTATTTGATCAACGTTGGTCCCTTCATTCAGACTCAACTTGATATTTGGATCAATTGGTGTTTCAACAGGCCTATAGTCTTTATAACCCTAGGTAGTGAGAATCTACTCAATATAATGAGCTTGACTTAGAGTGATACGTCCATTGTCTACTCTAACTTTCATACCTAATAGGGTATCTACAGGACTAAGGTACTTCATGTCAAATGCTTTCGCGAAAGCGAATTTAATATCCCTCACTACGGCAAGGTCTAACCCCAGAATCAACATGTCATCCACATATAGGCATATGATGACTGTTTAATTTGACATCGAGCGGTAGTAGAGTCACTTGTCGGAGAGACTGAACTGAAATCCAACGTTCTTTACCACTTGGTCAAATTTAATGTGGCACATCTTAGGTGCTTGTTTAAGCCCATAGATCGATTTATCAAGCTTGCACACTTTATCTCTTAGATCCTTGTGTACATAACCTTCAGGTTGTGCCATGTAGATCTCTTCATCAAGCTCTCCATTTAAGAAGGCTGTTTTTACATCCATCTGTTGAACTATAAAGTTACCGACAGAGGCTATGACAAGAAGAATCCTAATAGTGGATAGATGTCATACACGTGAATAGACGTCAAAATAGTCAATTCCTTCTTGTTGTTTATAACCCTTAGCTACTCGACGTGCTTTATATCTGACTATAGACCCATCACTATGCAATTTTTTCTTCAGTACCCAGTTGCATCTAGGACTTTAGCTCCTTTCGGCCGGTCAACTAGATGCTAAGTGTTATTTTATAACAGCAAGTTCATCTCATCATCGATGGCTTCTGCCCACATTAACGCATCTCTAGATCTTATTGCTTCCTGATAGGAAAATGGATCATCCTCTAAGTGGTAGGTGACGAAATTCTCACCAAAATTCTTAGGGATTTTATCTCTATTGGATAGTCTAAGAGGAATAAGTTCCACCTCTAGAGGTTGGGGAGCAGTGCTAGAGGGGCCAGCTTCAAGTTTTACATTAGATTCTGAAATCATGTCAGTAGACCCGGAGACAGTCAAGCCATGATCTTTGATAAATTTGTGTTTAAAGAAAATAACATCTCTAGACTCTATCACTGTATTAGTGGATAGATCCAGAAACCTGTCAGCTACACTATCTTCTGCACTACCTAGATAAACACATGTTATTGTTCTAGGTCCCACCTTAGGTCTCTTAAGATCTTGTATTCTTACAAAAGCAATACAACCACAAGTCTTTAGAGTGACATATCTACAAGGATGGCCATGCCATAGCTCATACAGAGTAGAGTTGAGCTTTGAGTGAGACACTCTATTTAGAATGCTATTTGCAGTTAGAACTGCTTCCCCCTAAAATGAATTATGCATTCCAGCTGTGAAGAGCATAGAATTCAATATTTCTGTTAAAATTCTATTCTTACACTCAACAATATCATTCGACTGGGATGAGTAAGGAGCTGTGATTTCTAGGATTATACACTCAGAGGCATAAAAGTCCTTAAACCTAGTTGTAGTGTACTCTCCTTCTTGATCACTTCTAAGTCTTTTAATCTTTAGATTTAATTGATTTTCTACCCGAGATTTGAAGATCTTAAAGGTCTCAAATGTCTCATCTTTCGATTTTAAAAGGTAAACATGACAATATCTGAAAAAATCGTCGATGAAAGTAATTAGATATTTCCTTCCCCCTCTAGTGACGTGATTACAAAAATCACAGAGGTCGGAATGTATCAACTCCAAAAGTTGTGTGCTCTTAGAAACTATCTTGTAAGGGTTCCTAGTGATCTTAGTCTAGGCATAAAACTCACACATATCAAATTGAATAGAAAGATTGAATGAGATGTTTTGACTTCTAGCAAGATCTGACATTTTCTTATAGTGAATATATCTCAGTCTATTGTGTAATAGCTTTGGATCAATCGGAGTTGAACTCACTTGATTTATGGACTTGCTATCTAGGCTAAGTCTATATATACCATTGATTAGGTAAGCGCAACTAAAGTAGTGAGAATTAACAGTTAACTTCATTCTATCGTCCATGGTTACGAAAGACATTCTAGCTTTATCAAGCAAACTCATAGAAATCAAATTCTTAGTAAGGTTAGGAACTACTTTAACTTATTGTAAAATTAAAGTTTTACCTGAAGAGAGGAATAACTCTGCAGTCCTAGCATGAGTAACATCTATCTCTCCTCTATTGTAGTTTTCAACTCTATCCCTGACCACTGTGACCTTTGAAAAAAGACCCCTGTCATTTGAGACGTGATATGTAGCATCACTGTCCAGCCACTACTCAGACGACACACTACGACGATTACTCCCAATCATAGTAGCGAAGGACTTGAGATCAGAGTTGTCGACCACCATGTTCACCACATTTTGTGGGGCTTCCTCCTTTTATTTCTTCGGACCCCTACATTCAGCGGCCCAGTGACCTCATTTTCCGCAGTTGTGGCACTTTCCCTTCTTCCTTTTGAGAGAACATTTTTTCACCGCAAACGGTGTAGGGGTATCACCCTTAGGTGCCAAGGGCTTCCGAGAAGGCTTACTAGGACGTGAAACGAAGATGACAGCTTGTGAGGACTACACAACCTACTCCAAGCTTTTCCCCAGCGATGTTTTGGTCCTCAATATGGATAAACCTTTTAAGTTCATCCAAACTGATCTTCTCTTTCAGTCTGTGCATCTCGATCTTGAAAAAGAGCCACTCAGAATGCAGCTTACTCAGAATCATGTACACAAATAGGCTGTCGTCCATCTTCGAATGATCATCATCCAGCTTCTAACGCAGGTTGATTAGCTCTAAGAGTTGAGAAGTGATAAGCACGTTCGCTTTGAATCTAAAGTTGAAGAATGTCTCTCCGATGAGAAACTTTGACAGTCCTTCCACCTTCTAGAAATGTGCGTTCAGTTGATCCCATATCACTTTTGCAGTCTTGTAAGTGAGGTAGGTCAACGCGAGATGGAGATTCTGAGAATTCAACAGGTAATCCATGCAGAAATCCTCATCCTTGTTCAACTAGTACTCGTCCACGTCCTCTACGGTATAAGAAAAATTGCTCTAAACAGTATAAAAGATCTCACGTTCATTCATTCATAGTTGAACTTGTATTTTACAACTAAGGAAATCAGAGATATCAAACAATTGCAGCTTTATGGTGTCGAGCGCGCTTTTCTTCGACATATTTCTAGATTCAAATAAAAAATAAAAATGCTAGAACGGGGTCACCTGAGCCGTGTGAAGATGTCAGGAAATCTTCGGATCCAATTTAAGGGTTATTTGCACCTCCTCTTTGGCTGAACGCATTCGCCGAAAAGCAAGGTACATGTTGTAGAAATCTAGTGAGAGCTCTTGATTGAGAACAAGATTGATGAGATCTTCTCCAAGATCTGTTGAAATTTCTGATCTCAATAGTGCTTCAGATGCAGAATCAATGAAAATGACCAAGCAAATCCCGTCGATAGAATTCGCACAGAAGGATGCTAGATCCAGATTTGCAACAGGATCTTCCTATTCTAGATTGCTCCAATCCAGCGTAGGATTTTTCGATTGAGAAACACAACGCCAGAAACGCGAAGGATCTCCGTGGAGATAGCCGGATCTGTGAACGGCTTTCCAAGAATCGGGAGCAGCAGCGGCTGCTGCCTCTCATGGTGGCGGCAGATCTGTGCAGCGGCGGGCATGGAGGGTTGTCGTCGATCGGCTTCAGGCGGGGATGTCCAGGAAGCAGCCGGATTAAGGCACCGTTTTCCTCCGATCTTTCTCCTTCGCGATCTGAGTGGCGACGGGAAGACCCATTCAGATTTATAGAACAGAGCAGTGGAGAACTCCATCGAGGAGGATCAGCGAGTTAGGGCTCCGACGGCTGGGTTCGTAAACCCTCCTCTCTGATTTGCCAGAGAGCAGAGACGCAGAGAAATCCGCAAAACAGTTCTCCTTTCGATCTGCTTCGCGAACCGAGGAGAGCGACGCAAAAAAAAGCGACCCAGCAAATCGCGACCGAGAAGATAAGTTTAGAGCGGCGAAATCAAGAGAGAAAAAACGAGAGCAGAAAAACCAAGAAAACGTATCTTAAGAATATAATTGCTCCGCTCAAGATAGTCCACTAAGGATCATCGATGTTGAATGACCTTATATAGTATCTCCAGCGTAGAGTCATTGCGCTCTAGTGACACGAAACCTTTAGGGTCGTTCCAAGTCGGTCCTGACATGCGCGGACATATAAAACAAATATTCTAACACTACATTCATAGATTATAGCCCCAATTGAATTGTCGCAGCCTCAGAAGAACAGTAATAGAACCACACACGTGCTCGCCCAACCAGGTGACCACACGCAAGCAGAGTGCACGCTTGCGCTCCCCATGCACGTCTTTGTGAGCTCCCATTACGCCTTTATCGCCTCCACCCTAACGTGCTTTCTCCGTCGCGACCGCTGTCATAGTCGTCGCCGCCGCCTCGCTGGCAATCCAGCCCGAGTTGTTCGTAATAGAAGGGGGTGTGGGTGTGACATGATCGTCTTATTGTAAAAATTGGTGATAAATGTGACCAAAATTGTGCATTGCTATTCGCCCATTTAGCACCCATAAGGGCACAATTACAAATGCCCCCCCCCAGCAAAAAGGCTGTATATATACCTTTATTTGAATGGACAAAAGAAAAGGAAGAGGAGAGAACTCTGTGATTTTCCGGCGAAGACATGGCTCTTTGAACGCTCTCCTGCCTAACATGGGCTCCACCTATGACGATTCTCCCCGAGAGGCCTCTCCCGTGAGCGCAATTGAAAAATTAGCTTTTTCTCAAGAACTTGTAATGAAGTGGTGGTCTGTCACCCTCCTAAACTCTAACTAATGTATCAGACTACTACTAGTGGATTCTATGTAAAACAAAATCTGCAAAGTAATTTTTTCTCTTTTCGGGTTTTTCCACAAAAAATGTCTTGTTGTTTAGTTGTTGGTTCCTTTTTTGACTATTTACGTGCTTGTCTCACTCTCGAGCTAAGACCGTTCATTTCCTTGAGTCCAGGGGTGCGCTAAGCGACCCACAACAGTTTGGTGTCATCTATGAGAATAATATTCACAAAACTCAAAAGGATTTCTGAACAACGTACTCGCTCCCCAGAGCACTCCCAACTGACAACAATGGCAAGAATAAGTTCTCATAGAGAAAACAGGGCGATTTCGGAGGAAAGTGGTAGACTAGCCCCCGCTAACTCCCATGCTAGCAATATATCGCTTCCCAAGGATGGCGTAGCTCCGCCAACAATGTTTGTAGAAGAGCGCATGATGGAAGTGCGCGGACTGAGGTACTCATCCTGTTGAGAAATTCAGGGGGCCCTTACGTCCTCATTCCAATAATTGCCTTGGCGTTCATTCGCTGCTTTCCCTGAGCCCCATCTTGTTCGAAGAAGCCGCTCGCTTCGAAGGTCCAGCTACAGACAAATTATCCAATGCTGACAGATCTATGCATGTCGCACTACCCGACGGGCTTCCGAGGCGCGCCCAATGCTAACTCACTCCAATGAAAGTAGATGTCGGGCATGACAGTAGAATGCTTGCTCGTGAGGAAGAGAAACACGATAAAGGAATAATACGAGCATGGATGTCATAGATCGCATATACTCGGTGCCCCACTCATCATGACACTCTGATCTCTCTAAAAGTCCTGACACATCCCATGTCACACGTCTTCTGTTAGATATATTACAATATGTCTGCACGTGTCGAGACCGGCTCAGAACAAGTTATTGGATTTGTGTCGTCCTAGGGTTAGGCTCTACGCTAAATATACTATATAATTCTTATTCCAAACTTGAGAGGATTATTTGGACTATCTTGAACCTTGAGCAAATCATTCTTAGTTCTCAAGATAGAAATTCAAGGGTTTCGTTCGTCGCTTTAGATTCCGCCGCTCATCCACTCCCGATCGCGAATTTCTTCTGCCACTCTGAATCGAGCTCTGTTGTTGAAGCCAAAATTTGAATTCAACGAATGTTCACAAAATAGGGGCGTAGCCGACTCCTACTTGGCCCAAGCTCCGACCTCCGACCGGTCGTGAAGGATTAGAAAACTGGCCCAAAGCCGCAGCAGGGAGGTCCCACCGCTTACCCGGAAGGTCACAGAGAACTTCCCCTCCAAAGCCAAAAGCTGGGCTTGGAGTTCCTCAGAAGACCGTGCCAATCAAACCTCTCTAGAGTCTCCCAAAAAAGTGCCTTCTGAAGAACCCCTATGGGCTTATTTATAGATTTCAGAATCTGAACTGCAAATAACAAAACTGCTCTGACCTGAAATTACTGGGATACCCTTGGCTGGGTCTGCCAACAGCCAAACTCCGCTGTTCTGAGGAGCTATATGCAGTCCACCAAGGGTAAAAGGGTAAAAATACCGGGGTAGAAGAGTAAAAACCACCTGCTTTGATAGGAAAGGTTAAAAAACCTTCTTGCCCCCTGGCGAGAGGAAAGGCGCCTGCCGGCGAGAAGGACCCACCGCCCGTCTCGCCGGAGCCTCTCGCCCCTGGAGGTCCTCTTGCTTCTGGGGGCCCGCTCGCCTCTGGAGGGGCCCTCTCGCCCTTTAGAGAGCCCATCATCTCGCCGCAGGCGAGTGGGCCTTCTTGGTACCCTTTGCCTGTCTCGTCCTTTTTACTTCTTGAGGGCTCTTTGCGAGCCCGAGGTTGTACACAATCCCCGCTCTTTTTGAGATTACTCTAAGCTCAAAAAGAATGTTCAACCGAGGCTCGTTATTCGAGGTGCATTAAAAAACGTATTTATGAGGAATCTTCTGAGGCCCCCACCGGGGTCTATAAATATGTGACTCCTGCCCCGTGCTCCTGATGCCCCGCTCTGCATATTCTTCTTCTTCCCTGTCCTTGAGTTCCTACGGAATGACTCACAGTCAAAGTTTTCGCGAGCGTCTCGCCCTGGTGCGAGAGCAGCATAAGGCCAACGTGGCTGCTTTCACCTCTTCTCTGGTTCGCCCTCTCGCCCCATCGTCTCGCCTGAAAAAGGCGAAGGCGGGGGGTCCATCACCTGCCGCAGGAGATTTGTCTTGCGTTGCTTTGGAAACCATCCCTGCACCCCACGCGCCTTCCACGGGAAAAGAGGTGGGTACTCGCTTTTATCACTGTTATCTCCGCGACCGGGTGTTCTTTTGCTTACTAACGCTTTTTTCAGAGGGCTCCCGCGGTTCCGCCATCCCCGAAGAGTCCGCGAGATGGTTCTTCTGTCCATGGTGAAGAGCTTGATTCGCTACCCTCATCTACTCCTCCAGCTACTCCCAGCGAGAGGGGGGACGACCCTTCCCCGGCTGCCGATACCTCTCGCCATCCTGGTAAGGGACCCTCCCTCGCCCTTTTGAATCCCCTTCGCTACTCTCACTCTCTCCTGCGAGTGCCTCTTCCACCCTGCCCCTGCACTCCTTGCGCAGATTCTCGAGCCAACTCCCCCATTGAGGAGCAGCCAAAGAAACTCTCCGTCTCGCCTCCTCTTGTGGACGGGATTGAAGATTATCTGGGCGATCCCTCGGATCCAGTGGAGATGAAGCGGAAGACGGCTGAGCTCTTCCGGAAGCACGCGCGCCTCATTCACTCCTTGACTTTAGATAAACAGGCTGCGGAGAAGCGCATCGAGTCGCTGGAGGGCGAGTGCGCCCGTCTATCCTCTGGAGCCAATGCCGAGCTGGATGCCGACGGCGCCGACCCCGAGGCCCTCATAAATGAGACCGATATGCAGCTCCGCCTCGCGCGACGTGGTCTTAAAGCCATCCGCTCCTTCCACTTGCCGAGTAGACCTCCTCGCGGGGGAGCTCGCGGCGGTCGCTGGGAATGGCGCCCATACTGAAGAATGCCCGTCTTGCTATTCATCTTTTTCTTTGGCTTCTTCTCGCAAGATTTTGTAATAATGGTGGTCTCGTAGAGAGCTTGGTCTCCTGCGGGATGATGTCTGGACATATATTTATTATTTTTCTAAGGCTAGATTTTTTTTCTTTCTTTAATCTCCTTTTTGTTTATGCTGAAAATTCCTTTATAGTTTTTCATGATTGCGACGGGTCGCGCCGATCGAGGCTTTAGGAGAGAGAAAGTTATCGACTCTTCCTCTCCCCTCCTATTTTTCCCGCCTTTTTAATCATTGGCTGATCCTCGGCTTATAAATATGCCTAGCTCGGGATTAGATGTCGCTTTTTCAGCTTCTTCAGTTACCCTAGTTCTTGGCTTTTTGACCCCTTCGTCTCGCCGGACTCTTCTCGCCTATTTCTTCCTTCGTCTCGCCGAGGACCAATTCGCCAGAGGAAATGGGTAAGAAGAAGGTGGAGGAGGGTGAGGGGCGCAGCCGCTGCGGGAAGAGGTTTACCGACCATGACTTCCCGCTCGGCCGGCTCTCTCAGGAAGACCATGACAAGTTCGCCCGCGAGTATCTGGGAGAAGGGATCGAGTCGCGTCCCCCTAAGGTCGGCGAGTGCATCAATACGTATTATCCGGGGGAACTCGCCTTCCCTGTCTCGCACTTCGAGGCAGGATTGCGACTGCCCCTCTGGCCTGAGGTGAAGCAGGCCTTCAAGTACTTTGGTGTCGTCCCGACACAGTTCAACCCCAACGCGATTTCGGTGCTGATCGCGTTCGCTTGCTACATGCGCCGGGAGCGTATAGAGTTCAGCTTGACGGCGTTCCGCAAGCTTTTCATTTACCACGCCAACGCCGATGGCGTCTCGTATTTCACTGGGCAAGGGCTCAAGGTATGCGAGACGCCTAACAAGAACCATCACTGGCTCACCCGATTTGTCTTCATCCGGGGAGACCGGGCTGACTTTGGTGGCATTCCTCTCGCGCCGGTCTCTCCGCCAGAGAGCTTCTACGCCACCCCCCAAGTCAGTGGGCCAGAGAAGCTGTTATGCGAGTACTTAGCGGGCAAGAACTTCGAGGTCAATTTCTTGCGGCGAGGCCTCGACTCGCTTCTCCCAGTGCTCCCGGGCGAGGGTATTCTTCTGTTCCTCTCGCTTTGCTACTTGTCACCTCGCTTTTTCCTAATCCCCGCTTGCTTTTAGGTGAGCGAGTTGTTCCAGCATCCCCTCCTTACAAGAGCAACATTCACCCTGCCAAGGGTCTTGATCTCGCCAATGCGGCGGCAGAGGCGGCGAGAGAGTCCCTGGCGGTCATCCCGCCCAAGCGTCCCGGAGATGTCACGGTCCCTTCTCGCTCCAGCCCTCCAAAAAAGAAGATGAAGAAAGCTGTCGCCATCTCCAAGGAAAAGGGGAAGGCTCCTCAAGGAAGCCCTATATCTTTGGGGGAAACTCCACCGCCTCCCTCGCCTAATCATCAGGCCGTCTCGCCTATTCGCGAGACGGTGCCTTCTGCTCAACCTGCTGCCGCCTCCAACCTGCCCGCTGCGTCTCCCAACCCGCGAGCTGTTCCTCCTGAGCCGGCGGCTGCCACCTCTTCTCGCGAGGGCGATTCTTCTGGCCGTCCCGCTCCCTCCTCTCACATGAATTACAACCTGGGTCCCGTGGTTCATGATGCCGTCGGCGACCCGGTTCTGCTGTGGGGGCGGGATACCAACCGCGTGTCCATCTCCACTCTCCTTCCATCATGGAAGGAGCAAGAGATCCCTTCCAGCCACGCCTTCGCCATCGGGTACGGCCTTTATGGTGGCCTAGACGCCTCTTCTCCTGAAAGCGAGTCCACCAAGGACCTTGTGCTGAAAACCTGCCACCACCAGATGCGGGCCTTAGAATTCTCGCACCGCTCCTCTCGCCGCCTCATTTACATAAATTCAAAGTGGAAGGCCAGCGAGGAAAGCCTGGAGGCGGAGCGGGAGAAATCTACTGGTCTAGCGAGAAGGTTGTCAGATGCCGAGTCACTTCTCGTGAAGGCCCAAGGCGGCGTGGTAAGCCATAACTCTCTTTTCCCTTGGATTTTTCTTTTCCCATGATTCTCGGCTAATTGCTAGGTCATCTCGCAGGATGCCGAAACGGCGGGACAGCTTCGCTCGCGCGTGGCGGCTTTGGAAGAGGAGGTCCGGGTCCTGACAGCGGAGAACGCGCGCCTTCAGGCTAGTGCTGCGTCGTCCTCTCGCCGCGAGCCCTTCCGGACACCTCCGCCTCACTACTCTTACGAGGAAGTTGAGGAGCGATGCCGAGACGCTGGTGTCCGTGGGGCTGAGCTGGTGCTGCAAATGATGAAAGACCTGGGCGTCGTGAAGGACGACTCCGAGACAGTAACCGCGCGAGACCTGGTCCCCGAGCTTTATAGCGAGGAGAGTGATGATTCTTCATCCGGCGAGGAGGACTGATGCGCCACCCCCAAGATTTAGAATCACTCTCTCCTCCTCCTGATGTAAAGATTTTAAACTATAACTATATTTTTGTGGCATTTGCCAAGTGACGAGCGAGTGCTCGATTTTGTTGCCTTCTATTTTGTTTCTTATTTTGTGGAGTTGATTTTTGGTCTACCTCTCCTTCTTTTTCTTTTTGTCTGCGGGACGGTGCTACTACTTCGTCTCGCCGCGTAACCTTTCTGCACATATATCTTTCTTTTTTATGTTGTACGCGAGACGGGTTCTCGACGCGCTTAACGACCATGAGTTGGCGCAATGGCTTGTCTCGCGAGTGCTCTTTCGCTCGGCGAGACGATCCTCAAAAGCCATCCGCTGCGAGTGCTGTCACCCGCCTTACTCCACACCCTTTTCCATTTGTTTATTTTTGTGGCTTAGGACTAAGTGGGGACTCTAAGGTGTAGTGCCGCTTAAGGGGACTTTTCACCCTATTCTGCCAAAATGAATTTTGCCTTGTCAGTTTGATACTGATGGAGATTGCCTGTCCCGACCCTATCCCCCACAGGCGAGCCTTCGGACCTGCCAGCTAGATGGGAGCCTGCGCAGCGGGTCTACCTGGGGCCGGGCCGAGCTCGGGGTGCCGATGAAGACCTTAACTCAAAACCTATCCCCCACAGGCGAGCCTTCGGACCTGCCAGCTAGATGGGAGCCTGTGCAGCGGGTCTACCTGGGGCCGAGCCGAGCTCGGGGTGCCGATGAAGACCTTAACTCAAAACCTATCCCCCACAGGCGAGCCTTCGGACCTGCCAGCTAGATGGGAGCCTGCGCAGCGTGTCTACCTGGGGCCGAGCCGAGCTCGGGGTGCCGATGAAGACCTTAACTCAAAACCTATCCCCCACAGGCGAGCCTTCGGACCTGCCAGCTAGATGGGAGCCTGCGCAGCGGGTCTACCTGGGGCCGAGCCGAGCTCGGGGTGCCGATGAAGAACTTAACTCAAAACCTATCCCCCACAGGCGAGCCTTCGGACCTGCCAGCTAGATGGGAGCCTGCGCAGCGGGTCTACCTGGGGCCGAGCCGAGCTCGGGGTGCCGATGAAGACCTTAACTCAAAACCTATCCCCCACAGGCGAGCCTTCGGACCTGCCAGCTAGATGGGAGCCTGCGCAGCGGGTCTACCTGGGGCCGAGCCGAGCTCGGGGTGCCGATGAAGACCTTAACTCAAAACCTATCCCCCACAGGCGAGCCTTCGGACCTGCCAGCTAGATGGGAGCCTGTGCAGCGGGTCTACCTGGGGCCGAGCCGAGCTCGGGGTGCCGATGAAGAACTTTAAACCTGCCTTTAGGACTTCATGATAAACAAAAACAAGAGATGTTTCAAGAAGCATATTATATTGATCATGCTTTAAATACACATCTACCGCTCTCCCTTTTTATGGGTAGAAGCGCTTTAAATCATCCCCGCTCCAGGAGTGGTTCAAGGCCCTACCCTCCACATCCTGGAGGTAGTATCCCCCGCTTTCAACACTCCCTCTACAATATAAGGCCCTTCCCAATTTGGATTGAGCTTTCCCACCGGGGCGGACCTTCCTGCTGCATCAACCTTCTTTAGTACTAGATCTCCTTCCGCGAACTGCTTTATCCTGATGTGCTTATCGAAGTGCTTCGCCATTCGTCGCTTGATTTCCTCCTGTCTGATGGCCGCCACGTCTCGCAACTCCTCTGCCAGGTCTAGCGAGAGGCGCAGGCCTTCCTCATTCTCCATTCTCCATGCCTCGTCTCCATCACCCGCGGCCGCAACTCGCGGGGATCGGACCTCGAATTCCACTGGTAGTACCGCCTCACAACCATGGGAAAGTTTGAAAGGGGTCTCTCCAGTGGCCGTGTTTGGGGTTGTTCTTAGAGCCCACAGGACCGAGGGGAGCTGCTCTACCCAGTTCCCTCTCAGATTCTCTACCTTCTTCTTTAGCAAGTTAACGATAACCTTGTTCGCCGCCTCCACCTGACCGTTGCTCCTGGGGTGGTGGACAGAGGCAAACCTGAGGTCAATGCCCTGCTGAGTGCAGAAGCTGATGAACTCTTCACTAGCGAACTGGGGGCCATTATCCGTGACGATGGCCTGAGGCAGCCCGTGCCTGCAGATGATCTCCCCCCAGACGAAGTTCCTGATGACCTGGGAGGTCACCTTTGCTAGTGCCTTAACCTCCAGCCACTTGGAGAAGTAATCTATCATAACCAGGAGGAATCTTCTTTGCCCACTAGCTGGAGGAAAAGGCCCCACTAGATCCATTCCCCAAATGGCGAAAGGCCACGGTGCTGTGATGCTTCGGAGCCTTTGAGCCGGCAAGAGCTGGAGTGGGGCGTAGAGCTGGCACTTCCGGCATTTCCTTGCAAACTCTGTCGCGTCCTTCCTCAGGGTGGGCCAGAAGTACCCCTGCCTGACCACCCTTGCTTCCAATGTCCTCCCTCCGGAATGACTACCACATTCCCCGGAGTGCACCTCCTCCAGAATGTGTCTGGTCTCCTCCTCCGTTATGCATCGAGCTAGGAGACCCGAGAGCATCCTCCGGTGCAGTCCTCCTTCATGCATGAGATAATGAGCCGCCTTATGGCGGAAGCTTCTTGCCTCCTTGACCCCCTCAGGGAGGGTTCCTGTCAGAAAGAAAGTAACGAAAGGGTCTACCCATGAGGGCCGCCGATCCACCTCCATCAGCTCCCCCTCCTCAATCGCTGGATGGAATAAATCAGTCAGGGCACCTCCTTCCCAAGGTCCGAACTTGGCCAATTGATCGGCAGCAGTGTTCTCTTCTCTGGGGACGTGCTGGATGGAGAACGTCCGGAACCCCCCGATGATCGTTCTTACCTTGGATAAATATTTCACAAGGGTGGGCTCCCGCGCCTCGAACTCTCCACGTATCTGCGACGTCACTATCAATGAGTCTGTGAAAACCTCAACGTCCTTGATCTCGAGCTCCTTGGCCAGGCGAAGGCCGGCTATCACTGCCTCGTACTCTGCTTGGTTGTTGGTTGTGGGGAAATGCAAGGCGACTGCTTGTCTTATGGTCACTCCCTGAGGACTTGTCAGTACCACCCCCGCTCCAAGGGAGTGCTTTCCCGAGGCCCCGTCGACCATTAACTTCCATGCTTCTGGTTGCTGCGGCTCCTCGGCCCCGTTCTCCGCGACGTAGTCTGCCAAGAAGTCGGCCACCACCTGTGCCTTAATGGAGAGCCTTGGTACGAACGAAATGTTGAACTCACTCAACTCGATAGACCACTTGGCCAGCCTACCCGAGTGCTCCACCCCTTCAAAAATTTTTCGGAGAGGATGGTCCGTGACCACCCTAATCGAATGGGCCTGGAAATACGGTCGGAGCTTCCTGGCCGAAATGACCAAGGCGTATGCCAGTTTTTCTAGGATGGGGTAGCGAAGCTCCGCCTTCCTTAGGATCCTGCTAACATAATAAATGGGCAGCTGCTTCTTTCCCTCTTCTCTGACTAGGACGGAGCTCACCGCCTCTGCTCCCACCCCTAGGTACAAGGTTAGATCCTCCCCCTCCTTCGGGCTTTGAAGCAGAGGAGCCAGGGAGAGTTGCTCCTTCAGCTTTTGAAAAGCTTCTTCACACTCCGCGGTTCATTCGAACCTCTGGTTCCCTCGTAGTACTTTAAAGAAAGGTGAGCATTTCTCCCCTGATTTGGAGAGAAATCTGCTAAGGCCGGCTAGCTTCCCTGTCAAGCGTTGCACCTCTTTAGCGTTTCGCGGTGATTCTAGTTCTAGAATGGCCTTTACTTTATCAGGATTAGGTTCTACCCCTGCCGGGGTCAGGAGGTGCCCAAGGAATTTCCCGCGACTTGCCCCGAAAACACACTTTAAGGGGTTCAACCTCATTTTGAACTTCCTCAAGGTGGCGAACGTTTCTTCCAAATCTTGGAGATGCAGGCTCACTCCTTTGCTCTTTACCATGAGATCATCAACGTAGACTTCTAGGTTCCGACCCCTCTGGCCCTGGAAAACTCGATCCATCATCCGTTGGTATGTTGCTCCCGCGTTTTTTAACCCGAAGGGCATCATGTTATAACTAAAGCACCCTTCCCTGGTGATGAAGGAGACGTCCTTGACGTCGGGAGGGTGCATCCGGATTTGATGGTAACCTGAAAAAGCATCCAGGAAACTCATAACAGAAAAACCAACGGCTGAATCAACCAGCGCGTCGATTCGAGGCAGGGGGTAGCAATCCTTGGGGCACGATTTATTTAATAATGAAAAGTCAATACACATTCTCCATTTTCCTCCCCCCTTCTTCACCATTACAACATTGGAGATCCAGCCTGGGTACTGGATCTCTGAGATGAAGCCCGCCTCCAGGAGCTTCTTGACCTCCTCGCGGATGGGCCCCTCTAGCTTGGTGGCGATGGCTCTCATTTTCTGACGTATGGGGCGCATCCGAGGGTCCAGATTTAGGCGGTGACAGGCCACATCCGCATCAATGCCCGGCATGTCCGCCGCGCTCCATGCGAAGATGTCGACGTTGTTTTGGATGCAGACCCGCATCCGCTCCTGGTCTTCGGGACTCAACCCCCCGCCGATCCGCACCCTTCGTGCCTGCCCCTGGCTGGTGCGGACCTCTACCTCCACCACTTCCTCGGCCACCTCCAGCCGCGACTGTTCCCAGCCGTCCCCTGCTTCTTCTTCCTGCTCCCGTTCTTCCTCCCCTCCTGCTTCCTCAACTTCTATCACCTCGTTCTGCTGTTGCTCAATTTCCATGTTCCTTTGGGCTTCTTCCTCTGCCCCTTCTTCTCCCACTCTCTCCAGCATTCTTTCTCGTGGCTCCGACTCTCCGCTCCTCCTGGCTTCCTGCATGTCTTCTCCCCTTTGCTCCTCCTCAATTTCCATTCCTCCCTCCGGGCTCTCCTGTTGCTGCTCGACCTCAACATCCTCCTGCGCCTCCTGCACACCTCCTTTCTGCTTCTCAGTCTCCTCCTTCCCGACTTCCTCTGGGCTCACCTCCTCTTCCCTCAAGGCTTCTTCTTGCGCCGCTATCTCCTTTTCCAACTCCTCCGCCTCTGCCATCCAAGATATGGTGTTAACCGCCGTGACGTAACATTGTCTTGCCACTTTAGGATCTCCCCTGACCCTGACCTGCACCCCCCCATTGTTAAACTTGAGACATTGATGGAACGAGGAGGGGACGCAGCGAAAGGCGCTGATAAGGGGTCGCCCAAAGATGGCGCTGTAGCTGCTCGGGGCATCTACAATCACGAACCGGCAGTTCCGTGATACGCCCCCCAACCTCACGTGCAGCCCTACTCCCCCTTCCACTTCTTTCCTCTCCCCGGAGAACCCGAACAACGGTCCATCCGAGGCCAAAACCCTCTTGGCTTCCACCTGCATCTCATCGAAGGCCTTCTTAAAAATCACATTTACGGAGCTCCCGTTATCCACTAGGATCTTGGAGACCGTAAAGTTTTCCACCGCCGTCTGGATCACCAAGGCGTCGCAGAATGGGTCCTCGTACTCCGGCATATCCTCTGAAGAGAAGGTGATTTTTTCTAGCGGGGGTGGAGTCTGGGAGGTTGAGGCTACCCCCTTTCGGAACATGGTCTGGAAGCTCCCCTTCCGGGTGGCCTCGATCCCAATCCCCCCATGGATGGCCCCGATACCCCCCCGGGTTCCCACGTCCACCCGGTCCTCGCACCTATCTTCCGTCTCCCCCTGCTGCATTTCCTCAATCCTCACCGGCGGATCCTGCCTCCTCAAACCTCTGGCCTCTCTCATCTCCAAGAATTCTGGGCACGTGGCTGTAGCGTGACCTCTCTCCTGATGGAAGTCACAGAAAGGTAACGCCACCCCACCCCTTCTCCCTTCTCCTCTTCCTCTTCTTCCTCCTCCTCGAGCTCCCCTTCCTCGACCGATCTCCATTGCCTCCTGCTGATGCTGAAAACGGTCCCTCGCTCCTTGTCTCCATGCTGGTTGATCGAACCTTCTTGGCTCCCGGAAATTATCTCTTCCCTGGAAGCCTCCTCCCAACTCCTGGGGGCGACCCTCATGAGGCCTCCAACCTATCCGGTTGTTCGGCTCTCGGGCCCCCCGATGAATCTGTCCCTGGTCCCCCTGGCCTCGGGGTTCCTCCTTCCTTCTCTCTTCTCTCCTCTCTCTCTGCTCTTTCTGCTCCTTTTTCTTCCCCTCTCCTTGCTCCTTTTCATCGTCTTCTGCCAACCTGGCTAACTTTCTTGCGAACGCCGGATTGGCTCTCTCAAAATCTGTTTCCTTCGCCGCCCTATCCATAAGTTCCTCGAAAGAGAGGGGGGCACCCTTTTTAACTCCATGCTGAAGAAGCCTGGTCTCAATCCCAAGGTGAACGCAAGCATCAGCGTATACCCGGGGACCTCCTGGACCTGGAGGATCTCTTCCTGAAACCGATCCACGTAGTGTCCCAATGTCTCATCCTGTCTCTTCCTCACCGAGAACAAGCACTCCGCCTCCTTCTTACGCTTCTTCGATGTTGAAAACCTCAATAAGAAACCCCTCCGTAGATCCTCAAAGCAATAAATCGACCTTGCCGGTAACTGGTGGAACCAATCTCGCGCCTTCTCCTTCAAGGTGATGGCAAACAGTCGACACTTAAACGCATCCGTCATTTGCCTTATCGAAACTACATCTTCGAACCACTGTACATGCTGTACCGGATCATCCTTTCCTGAGTAGTAGGACATATCGGGCTCCCGGAACCCTTCTGGCACCGGAGCAGAGATGACTAGTTCACTGAATGGGCTCTCGCCGACAGCCTGCCGAGAGGGCACGTCTCGCGGCCTCGGCTGGCTGGCCCGATCTGCGAGACCGTGACCAGGGAAAAGCTCTCGCACAGCTGCCTCCTTCTCGCCGTCTTCTGCTGGGATCTCCTTCCCGGGGCGCTGGCCAGGGAAGAGCTCTCGCGCCGCTACGTCCCTCTCGCCAGCCTCTGTGGGGACCTCCTTTCCCGGACGCTGTCCTGGGGCGTTCTCGCCTAAGAGCGGGACCACCTCGATTGGGACCTGAGGTGTCGCCCACTCGCTCCTTGCCGAGAAGGCCAAGCTTATGGTTTGCATGACCTCTCGCCTGAAGTCCTCCAGCATTTTCCTCGTCGCCTCTTCTACCTGGGAGGGGGAACCTCCAGAACCAGACCCCTCTCCTTCACCTCCTATCATAGGACCAAACTCCAACTTTTCTTGAACCGGCTACTTCCACGCTCACCGCACCAGAACTGTTGAAGCCAAAATTTGAATTCAACGAATGTTCACAAAATAGGGGCGTAGCCGACTCCTACTTGGCCCAAGCTTCGACCTCCGACCGGTCGTGAAGGATTAGAAAACTGGCCCAAAGCCGCAGCAGGGAGGTCCCACCGCTTACCCGGAAGGTCACAGAGAACTTCCCCTCCAAAGCCAAAAGCTGGGCTTGGAGTTCCTCAGAAGACCGTGCCAATCAAACCTCTCTAGAGTCTCCCAAAAAAGTGCCTTCTGAAGAACCCCTATGGGCTTATTTATAGATTTCAGAATCTGAACTGCAAATAACAAAACTGCTCTGACCTGAAATTACTGGGATACCCTTGGCTGGGTCTGCCAACAGCCAAACTCCGCTGTTCTGAGGAGCTATATGCAGTCCACCAAGGGTAAAAGGGTAAAAATACCGGGGGTAGAAGAGTAAAAACCACCTGCTTTGATAGGAAAGGTTAAAAAACCTTCTTGCCCCCTGGCGAGAGGAAAGGCGCCTGCCGGCGAGAAGGACCCACCGCCCGTCTCGCCGGAGCCTCTCGCCCCTGGAGGTCCTCTTGCTTCTGGGGGCCCGCTCGCCTCTGGAGGGGCCCTCTCGCCCTTTAGAGAGCCCATCATCTCGCCGCAGGCGAGTGGGCCTTCTTGGTACCCTTTGCCTGTCTCGTCCTTTTTACTTCTTGAGGGCTCTTTGCGAGCCCGAGGTTGTACATCTGTGGTATCTCCGGCGCTGGAGGTTTATTAAAGCACGTGTATTTCTTCTTCCCGTCGGTGCTCCCGCTATGGTTTTTCCTGTAGCTGCCGCAGAGGAGATGACAGATCCAGGTTTTTTTCCTCTGTTTCCGGCGCTGCTTCAGTCGCTCAACCGTAAGTCGATCACCATATCTATTACTTTTGGCGCTCCTCGATTTCGTGATTCTCTTTACCACCGCTCGTCTTTGCTAACTCTGTCCAGACGATCGGGAAGTAGTCGTGAAGCATCGCCGCTGCATAGATCCGCCAAACTCTGCCTGCTCCCGATTCGTGGATTCTGTCGCTCGAAATCAGCTGATCCATTCTAATATGATTAGATACGCCGCTCGATCATTTGCTTCAGGAAGTTGTTGATGGCGGCGACCCGGTTCCACCCGACGACGCAACGCACGGCTACAACCTTCGCCCCAACACACGGAAATCTTATCGCGCCATGCTCCGCAATCTCTAAAGTTGTCTACTATTTTTTTATGTTAATTAGCTATTGCTTTTTCCGTCCCATCCGGCTCGACCGAAATGTTAGGTGGTCAAGAGCCCGCTTTAGTTGCTTTTATTTCCTGCACTTATTTTAAGTCCAAACATTTGAGTGGCTAGGATGAGATCTAGGAAATGTGTGGTGTAGGAGTGCTTTTGTGGGGAGTATAAATACTCCATGTGTTGGCTTCAACCCTAATGAAATTATCTTGATTAAAAAAAGGCTACCTCCTTCTCTCCCGTGAAAAAGGAGAACCCGCTTAGGGCTCGCGGGTTCCGCTCGGCGCGACACCGGCGGCGAAGCCCTCCCTCCGGCGCGACACCGGCGGCGACCCCCCTCACATCCGGCGCGACGTCGGCGAGCACCTCCTTCCCGGCCAAGCGCGATCCCGCCGCCCCGTTCTCTTGGTTTTGATCCACGAAGCAGGGCTCCTGCTAGACCCCGACGCCGACCGCCATCCGGCGTGGTTCCGGCCTCCTTGTGGTGCGACGCCACCGCTGCCCCTCGGCGCTTCGCAACGGCGTTTCCCCTCTCGGAAATTTCAGCGGGTCCTTGTTGGGTAACGACTTCCCTCCTCCACTCCGTGTGTGCTTCATCTCTTATTTTTGTGTTCTTGTGGTTGTGATTGGAGTTGTGTGTGATCGGAAACAACGAGCGAATTGGGACATTGAGGGTGCGTCGCTTGTCTCCCGCTCAATTGATCGAAAGGGAACGCGCGTGGTTGTTGAGTTTCGTTGGGGCTTTTCCTCACCCGGAAGAATCTCCTCACCCAAGCGTTGTGCCCGCGAGCTCGCCGCGAAGTATTGAAATTTGCTTGTGATAGTGAGACCTCGTTGGCGGGATACTTGAGTGCCCGCTAGGTGTTGAGTTAGGTTTCGTTGCTGCGTGCTTTGTTTAACTGCGTTTGCTTGGTCTCGTGATTTTGTTGGGAGAGACCACCCCCTTGCGGACCCCTTTGATTTGGGTGGATCTCTTTTGGTACAACACCTATCGATCGGATCGGGTAGGTCCATTTCGCTTGGTCGAATATTGACTCTATAGTCCTTGGGAGACCTAAAGAGGCTTAGCGAACCTCCATTGGGGCAAGTGTTTCTCTCTTGCTCGGTTTTCTTTTTTTCCTCGCGCTTTGGTTGTGTTTTTGCCTACGCATATAGGGTCACGGTATTAATTGTGCGCAAACCGGTGTTTGCTACATCAATTTGGTATGAGACTTCGGTGCAAAGCTTTCTTAATCTTTGCCGGTCCTCTTGCACTCACCTCACTTTTATGCACACACGTTCGGGGAACGAGTATCCTCCACACTCATCCGCGTCCAATAATATGGGCGACATTCCGGATAATCGGGAAGTTACGCAAGCGCAATTGGCGGCCGTTCAGCGTGATCTCACCGATCAAATCGCTCAACTCACCGCGGCCTTTACCAATTTCACACAAACGCTCCAAACCGGCTTCCCCCCGCATCCCCACCCTAATAACCCCCCACGTCATCCCCCACCACGCCAACCACGTCCCTACAATGACATTGGCGACGACGACCGCAATGGGGATTGGCACAATGATCTCACACGCAAAATCAAAATCGATGCCCCCACATTTGACGGGTACGACAATCCTAACACCTTCAAGGATTGGCTCATGAAAATTGAGTGTTATTTTGAATGACACAACTTAGACGACCACCAAAAGGTGGTAGTCGCTCGCATGAAATTAGCGGGTCGCGCTCAAGTATTTTGGTTAAACGAAGAGCGTCGCGTCGGTGGCGTCGCTCACACTTGGCCACAAATGTGTAACTTACTCACAAATCACTTTGTTCCCGCTTACCACCGCACCAACATGCTCGACGAATTCTCTTCGTTGCGCCAAGGCAATCGTTCGGTGAGTGAGTACATGGGCGAACTCAACGAATTGATGATCCGGTGTGATATTCAGGAATTGCCCGAGCTCACCGTCTCACGATTCCGTAAGGGTCTTCGTTCGGAAATCCAAAATCAAATCCGGCGATATGATCACCACGATTTAAGTTCCGCCTTGAATGCGGCACTTGACATTGAAAAGCACCTTTCCGTGTCCACTACTCAACGAGCATCCTCCTCCAAAACCTTTTTCCACTCCAAAACGTCCTCCACAAACCCTCCTAATTCACGTGGAAAGACTTTTTTGGGTGACCCCTCCAAATCCGTTATCATCACCGCTAGGAAAGCAAACGACACATCGGGCGAATGCATTCCTATCGGTAAGACCAACAAGGCTAACGTTACGTGCTATGCTTGTAACCAACCCGGGCACTATGCGGTTGAATGTCCCACCCGCAAAAAGTTAGTCACATTAATCGAACCCACGACCGATGACGTCGATATCGTCTATGAGGAGGTTAGTGATGTTGAGGAACCTGATATTCCTAGCGACATGGAAGATGACTATACCCCCAACAATCTCGCGGTTATGCGTTGCATCTTGACTACCCCGCGTAGTAGTCATGATTGGAAGCGCTCTAGCATCTTCTCCTTATATTTTAAAAGCGGTGAGAAGTCGTGCAAGCTCATTATTGATAGTGGGAGTTCCATGAACGTGGTTTCCGAAGCCGCACTTCTCCGCATGAAATTGACTCCCGCGCCCCACCCCACTCCTTACCAAGTCGCTTGGGTCAATAAGACTTCCATTCCGGTTACCCAGCGTTGTTTAGTTCCTCTTGTCATCAAAGATTATGTCGACCAAGTTTGGTGTGACGTTCTTTCTATGGACGCCTGTCATGTCCTTCTAGGCCGTCCTTGGCTCTACGATTATAATGTCACTCACTACGGTCGTGCGAACACATATGAATTTAAATTTAAAGACCAACGCATCACGTTACGTCCCGCCGCCCCTAAGGACCTTCACACCAAGGACACAACCGTTCCCGCCGTCAAGCAACCTCTCACTCTCATTCATCCGAAAGAATTTGAAAAGACTAGTTTTTCCGGTGGTATGCTCTATGCGTTAGTCTTACTTCAAGCTAACGGCATTCCACTCCCCACGTCATCTTTGCCCGCCGATATCATCACGTTACTTGACGAGTTTAAGGATGTCCACCCCGAGGAGCTCCCCTCCGAATTACCACCTCTTAGGAGTATCCAACACACCATTGATTTTATTCCGGGCTCCTCTCTCCCTAACCTCCCTCATTATCGTCTTAATCCTAGTGCCCACGCCGAGCTTCAAGCCCAAATTTCCGATTTGCTGTCCAAAGGCCTTATCCGCCATAGTTTGAGTCCTTGTGCGGTGCCGGCACTTCTTGCCCCCAAAAAAGATGGCTCTTGGAGGATGTGTATCGATAGCCGGGCGATAAACAAAATCACGATTAAATACCGATTTCCGATTCCCCGGTTAGACGATTTATTGGATATGCTTAGTGGTGCCACCATCTTTTCAAAACTTGATCTTCGAAGTGGATACCACCAAATACGAATTAGAGAAGGGGACGAATGGAAAACCGCCTTTAAATCTAAGGACGGCTTGTATGAATGGTTGGTAATGCCGTTTGGGCTCTCCAACGCCCCAAGCACATTTTCCCGTATGATGACTCAACTCTTCAATAATTTTATGGGTAAATTTTTAGTGGTCTATTTTGATGACTTGCTAATCTATAGCGTGACCACCAATGATCATTGCGACCATTTAAGACAAATCTTTGAAGTTCTCCGGCAAGAAACACTTTTTATCAATCTCAAGAAATGTCACTTCATGGATTCCTCCGTCTCATTCTTAGGTTATATCGTTAGTGCGGAAGGTATTAAGGTTGATCCCGCAAAAATTAAAGCGATTGTAGAGTGGCCGGAACCTCAATCTATCCGTGACGTTCGTAGCTTCCATGGCTTAGCAACCTTTTATCGCCGCTTCATTCGCAATTTTAGCGCCATTCTGGCTCCGATTACCGAATGTATGAAACTTGGTGAGTTTACTTGTCCTCCCTCCGCTTCTTGTGCGTTCCGTAAGATTAAAACTTTGATGACCGAGGCACCGGTTCTCCGGTTACCCGATTTTAATAAAATTTTTGAGGTCTCTTGTGACGCCTCGGGTGCGGGTATAGGTGGCGTGTTAAGTCAAGAAGGCCACTCGGTTGGGTTCTTTAGTGAGAAATTAAGTGGGCCCAAGCTTAATTATTCAAACTACGAACGTGAGTTTTACGCCTTAGTCCAAAGTCTACGCCATTGGCGTCATTATCTTTTGCCCAAAGAATTTATCCTCCTTTCGGATCATGACGCGCTACGTTATATTAACTCTCAACAGAAGCTTAGCCCGAGACAAGCCAAATGGGTCTCTTTCCTACAAGAGTACACGTTTGTGATCAAACATTGCAAGGGCAAGCATAACCGCATTGCCGACGCGCTTAGCCGCGTTAGTTTACTTTTGACTACCCTTGATGTGAAAGTCCTAGGCTTTGAACGTATCCGTCGCGAGTATGTCGAGTGCAAGGACTTTAAGGACATTTTCACTCTCTCCACACCCCCACTACTCACATTATTTCCGAATATGTCCTTCGTGATGGCTATTTGTTCAAGGGCTCGCGGTTGTGCATTCCGGATTCCTCCCTCCGCCTCTTTATCATTTGGGAGATGCACGGCGGTGGTTTAGGTGGTCACTTTGGCCGCGACAAAACCATATCCTTGGTTGAGGAAAAATTCTTTTGGCCCGGCTTGAAGCGTATGGTAAATCGAGTCGTTAGTAGTTGCAACACATGCCAACTAGCTAAAGGCTCAAAGCAAAACACGGGCTTATATACGCCGCTTCCCATACCTTCCGTCCCGTGGGATGACGTTAGCATGGATTTCATTTTGGGTCTTCCCCTCACACAACGCAAACACGATTCTATTTTGGTCGTTGTAGATCGCTTTTCCAAAATGGCTTATTTTATTTCATGCAACCGCACCAACGACGCGTCTCACATTGCCAAACTTTATTTTAAAGAAGTTGTTAGTCATCGCGGACTCCCTAAGACTATTGTCTCTGATAGGGATGTCAAGTTTACTTCTTATTTTTGGAAAACACTATGGATCTTGGTGGGCACCAAACTCCTCTTTTCCGCGGCTTACCACCCCCAAACGGATGGTCAAACCGAAGTGGTAAATCGGAGTTTAGGTAATTTGCTACGCTGCCTTGTGGGCGACCATAAGGGGACGTGGGATCTCATCCTTCCCCATGCCCAACTGGCATATAATAATTCCAAAAATCATTCCACGGGCCTCTCGCCTAATGAAGTTGTGCACGGTTACAACGCACGTGTGCCGCTTGACTTGGTTCCGTTACCGCCAACCTATAAAACAAGTCAATTCGCACATGACTTTGCTCATCACCTTCATGCGTTGCACAAAGAGATCCACCAACGACTAGTCACTACTTACAAGGTCTATCAATCGGACGCGAACGTACACAAACGGGCACAACTATTTGACGTCGGAGATTTAATCTTGGTCAAGTTAATTCCCGAGCGGCTTCCCACGGGTGCCGTCAAGAAATTAGCCAACTGGCGTGCCGGACCTTTCAAGATTTTAAAGAGGTTGGGTGATAACGCGTACGTGCTTGCCTTGCCTCCCGATTGGGGAATACACCCCGTGTTTAATGTTTCCGATCTTACACTTTTTCATGAAGCACCGCAAGAACTCTTCTCCCCTTCTTCTTCTTCATCTCCTTCCGGCCACTCTCATGGGATAGTGAGTGACCCCCCACCCTTTCATGTTGCCACTTCGGACATACCCACCACACATTCACATGGGGGTACGGTCGATCATATTTTTGCTCCTAATGCTTTTCCCAGGTTTCCGACGACTATCTCCGTCCCGGAGTGCATATTGGACGACGACGTCTTGGCTTCTTCACATGGCAGTGTGCACCGATACTTGGTTCGTTGGAAGGACCGCCCGGTTTGTGACGCGACTTGGGTGACCGCCGACGAGATGGAGCGCCTTGACGAGGACATGCTACACCGTTACCGCTTGGACCACTCACCGGTGACGAGTGGTTTTGAGCGGAGGAGGATTGATGGCGGCGACCCGGTTCCACCCGACGACGCAACGCACGGCTACAACCTTCGCCCCAACACGCGGAAATCTTATCGCGCCATGCTCCGCAATCTCTAAAGTTGTCTACTATTTTTTTATGTTAATTAGCTATTGCTTTTTCCGTCCCATCCGGCTCGACCGAAATGTTAGGTGGTCAAGAGCCCGCTTTAGTTGCTTTTATTTCCTGCACTTATTTTAAGTCCAAACATTTGAGTGGCTAGGATGAGATCTAGGAAATGTGTGGTGTAGGAGTGCTTTTGTGGGGAGTATAAATACTCCATGTGTTGGCTTCAACCCTAATGAAATTATCTTGATTAAAAAAAGGCTACCTCCTTCTCTCCCGTGAAAAAGGAGAACCCGCTTAGGGCTCGCGGGTTCCGCTCGGCGCGACACCGGCGGCGAAGCCCTCCCTCCGGCGCGACACCGGCGGCGACCCCCCCTCACATCCGGCGCGACGTCGGCGAGCACCTCCTTCCCGGCCAAGCGCGATCCCGCCGCCCCGTTCTCTTGGTTTTGATCCACGAAGCAGGGCTCCTGCTAGACCCCGACGCCGACCACCATCCGGCGTGGTTCCGGCCTCCTTGTGGTGCGACGCCACCGCTGCCCCTCGGCGCTTCGCAACGGCGTTTCCCCTCTCGGAAATTTCAGCGGGTCCTTGTTGGGTAACGACTTCCCTCCTCCACTCCGTGTGTGCTTCATCTCTTTTTTTGTGTTCTTGTGGTTGTGATTGGAGTTGTGTGTGATCGGAAACAACGAGCGAATTGGGACATTGAGGGTGCGTCGCTTGTCTCCCGCTCAATTGATCGGAAGGGAACGCGCGTGGTTGTTGAGTTTCGTTGGGGCTTTTCCTCACCCGGAAGAATCTCCTCACCCAAGCGTTGTGCCCGCGAGCTCGCCGCGAAGTATTGAAATTTGCTTGTGATAGTGAGACCTCGTTGGCTGGATACTTGAGTGCCCGCTAGGTGTTGAGTTAGGTTTCGTTGCTGCGTGCGTTGTTTAACTGCGTTTGCTTGGTCTCGTGATTTTGTTGGGAGAGACCACCCCCTTGCGGACCCCTTTGATTTGGGTGGATCTCTTTTGGTACAACACCTATCGATCGGATCGGGTAGGTCCATTTCGCTTGGTCGAACATTGACTCTATAGTCCTTGGGAGACCTAAAGAGGCTTAGCGAACCTCCATTGGGGCAAGTGTTTCTCTCTTGCTCGGTTTTCTTTTTTTCCTCGCGCTTTGGTTGTGTTTTTGCCTACGCATATAGGGTCACGGTATTAATTGTGCGCAAACCGGTGTTTGCTACATCAGTTGTGCCTCTGTGATTTCCTCATACAACAGATCAATTGCTTGGATCACCACTGTCTCTGTACCTCGAGAAAGGTGAAGCCGCAGGAATTTCTGGATGTAGGCCGATCCCTTCTAATTTTTGGTGGCTGCAGCTCTCTGTTTCCTTCAAAACAAAATCTAAAGTGAGATTTATCTAGTGAAGAAATTTCCAATCTGAGAATTCCAGAGCTACTTGGTTCTCTCTAAGTGGAAAATTTTGTTAAAGAAGAAGGGTTTCATTTTCAGATCTACTGGAAGAGTTCTCCATTTTCTAATTTCCTGAACTGAAACCTCGCAGTGATCGTTCTAAATCAAAAGAGGATCTCTGGTTGTGATCATAGTTGTAGAGTGCATAAGCGCTACTCTACTGAGCTCGACTGTGCTCAATCGAAAAGGAGGAGTAAACACTATTTTTCTGGATTGGATCCGAAGACAGGTTGTAACACCCTAAATTCCAGAGTTGAGAAAAATTGGGTGACACGGCCTGAGACATCTCGGGTGAGCAGTCGACGAGTGGTCGGCAAAATTCGGTTGACGATTGTCGAGTGCATAGTACACGGCCTGTGACACGGGCGTGTTACAGGGCCTGTCCTCGCGGGACGACGAATTTCAGCTCGACGAAGTTGATTCGGTCGATGATTGTCGAGTGCATAGTACACGGTCTGTGACACGGGCGTGTCCTTGCGGGTCGACAAACTTCAGCTCGACGAAGTGGAGCTGGGGCATGTCTAGTGCCGTGTATGGGCACACGACCTGGGACACGGACGTGTCACAGGCCGTGTCCCTCTCGGGTTGATCAGCCTGAAAAACACGGTCACAGACACGGGCGTGTCTGAAGGCGTGTCAGGTGACACGGGCGTGTCACATGGGCGTGTACTGGATTGGATAAGTCGGTTGAGCACCGCTTGAGGTACACGGCCTAGGACACGGGCGTGTCACAGGCCGTGTCAGACAAAAAATATGATTTTGTGGCAAAATCGTGGCTGTCCATTTCTTCAGCTGTGATCCAATGGCTGAGGTGCCTCCCTGCTTCCTTATGACCGTGGATGAGAAGGGAATTCTCATTTGTCATTTCGCCTTCATCTTTCTAAAATCCTAGAGAGAGAGGAAGGAGGAGTTGGCCACTAGTGGTGCTGCGGCGTTCCGACAAGAGATCCGAGGCCAGCGTTGCGGAGGAAAAACCGTTGCGGTTCTTTCCAGCCAGCTAGGAGCTCATGGCGCCGAAGCGGTCTTCGAGGGTAACGACTTTTCTTCCTAGCCATGTGAAGGCTTTCTTTTTGGCATGTGCATATGATTCCCCCACCAGAGGGTGATGTGTTATGCGAGTCTCTTGAGTTGATTCATGGAATCCCCAATCATTAGGCATATAGATCCGGAAAAGGAGTACAGAATAGACATGTTGTGTGAAGCTCATCTGTACAGGTTGGTCTGGATTGGTGATGTTGCATATACGCATCGGAGAAGACTCTGTGATAAACATGTAGTTTAAGGAGTCGCCGGGTTAGACCTACGAAGGGCAGTAGCAGGAAGTACTGGAGTGGTAGTTCAGGAAAATACCCGTATAATGCTTGTGCTGTTGGGTTGTACCTGCGAAGGGCAGTAGCAGGAAGTACTGGCCTGAAAAGCCAGGAAATACCCGTATAATTCTTGGAATGTTTGGTGGGTTGTGCCTGTGAAGGAGAGTAGCAGGAAGTACTGGCTTGGCAGTCAGGAAAATACCCTCAAGTGATGTACGGTTAAGCCTAGAGATGAAAAATGAGTTTTGTCGCTAACGCGAGGCGTGGCTCCTAGGTAATCGCAGAATGTGAAGCCAGTTCTGTGAGAATGTGCTGGTTATGTGTGAACTGATGAGTTCACTTAAAGGAAACATGCAAGGTGAAACTGACCCGCGCCTTTTATATAGCCGCGAGTACGCCGTACTCGGTGATGGCAAGACAACTTGAGCAACGGGGGGTGGATGATCCGACCTGCGCTATGTCCGTCCGATGTGAGACCTGAAAGTGCGGTCTGTTGGAGCGCATAGTAAGAGTCTTAGGCCTGCACTACATGACACAATGGGGGGCTACAGGCCATTCCCGGTGCATTAAGACTAAAGTCTCCGGCTGTACGCCATGGAGCAAAATGCTCAATAGTTACCGTTAGGTTGCGACCCTGATACGGTGATGGGACCCTGGTTCGCCGATACAGCAAGAATTTGCCCTGAGTGCACGGATCGTCGGACCGCGTGGCTGACGGTTGTGATGACATGTATGTGCGTGAGAGTACATTGTATGTTATATATATTTGCTTGAAATGATATGCCTGCAGGGAAGGAATACCACCGCCCCGGGAAAGGGGTGTGGTCGTTATAATTTTATCAGCTGAATGCTGGCCGTTGCCTGTTTGCCACCATTGAGTGGGTTGTCCCTGTGCAGGTGCTGGAGAGCCAAGCGGGACACATAAAGGCTGAGGTTCCTCCTGCTGCTGCAACTGCTAGCCCTCGAAGGCTAAATGAAAATACTATGTTTGATTATACGTGGCCGGCCTCCGCGCCAATGTTTGAGGCCACTGTTGTGTAAAGCCCTGTAAGGCCATAAGGCCAGTTGACGTTGTATTTGCTACGATTCCTGTTTATATAAATGAGGAGCTTTTATATGGTGGACATTCATGTGTGTGAGTTCAGCTTCGTGTTATAGGCTTCCGCTAGAATGCAATGAGTTAGGATGCGCAACTCTGGTATCCCTATGTGACTTCCCCGTCTGTTTTATGGTATATGCTGTGGGGCCCCGGTCGAACCTTCTAGTATATACTTGTGAATGGATGGAGTCGCTATATTTTTGGTATCAGCTGTCTCGGTATTTCCCTTTCGAATTCGTGGTCGAATTATTTTGTGGGGGTGACGAGCACGTGTCTGTGCGAACCATGTTAACACTAATGAACTCGTGAATGTCCACCTTAGGAATGCAAATACATGTGTTTGAGGAACCCGCGCGTTCCTATTTTATTGTTTTGCTGGTGTGCGGTCGCTAATGCGAGTGTCTTATTTACCTATAGGTGACGCAGAGTGGTGCGGGGCAATCAGAGCCTCAATGTTCTGATGAAAGTACGACACCAGCTGAGGTGCCTACACCTCCGCCTGCTGCGAAAACTGTGCGATTAGTTGCTGAGGTATTGTTTGCCATGATCCAAGCATATCCGATTGGGCGGGCGCAAGGGCAGGCGCAGCCCGCATTGAGGCCAGAACAGGTTGCCGCGAGGACAGAACCTGTAGCAGCTGTGGATCTTCGAGTAGTTAAGAAGCAGTTGAAGCAGTTCATGAGTTTCAACCCGCCTACGTTTACGGGCCTGGGATCCCCAACGCAGGCTGAGGATTGGTTATCGCGCGTCAAGCAGATTATGACAGCGATTGGAACAGAGGAACATCAGAAAGTCACATTAACCACATTCTTGCTGGAAGGAGAAGCTCGTTTATGGTGGGATGAGATGGAACTACACCACATAGCGGGTCGACCGTTAACACAAGTGTCGATGGAAGAATTCTCGAGACTCTTCCTAGAAAAGCACCTCCCGACGGCACAGCGCATTGCCATGGAGAACGAATTACAAAGGCTAACGCAAGGTTAAGGCCGTGTTGACATGTACCTGCATGAGTTCATGAGGTTGGGATGATATGCGAGTTTGATCTTTGCTGATGAGTAGAGGAAGATGAATAGGTTCTATGAAGGACTGCGGGAAAAGTTACGATTCCTGCTATCTAGTTCTATGAACCAAGGCTTCCAAGCGTTGGTCGACACTGCATGCACGCTGGAAAAGGATATGAAAAGGGTGCAGGGGAAGAGGGCCTTCGCTGTGATACAGCCGGAATTCAAAGTGCCCCGACCAGCGAAGTCATTTTTCAAGAAGAGATCGGGCAAGAGGTCCAAGTCGACTGGAGAAGCTCCTTCTACTGTTGCATCGGGTGCAACGTCGGGGGCCTCTTCAAGGCCGGATACTCGTACGTGCTTTACATGTGGAAAAGTGGGGCATATAGCCCGTGACTGCCGGAGTGGTCCTCCAAAGGGTGAGAAGAAGGCGAGAGCGTCATATGCAGAGAAAGGAAAGGCAGTCGTGGAGTCCTCTGCCTCGCAGACGCAGCCCCGAGTCTACAATCTTGGCCTGCAGGAGGCCATTAAGCAGAGTGACGTCGTCACAAGTACGAGTTAAGTTATGCCATTATTTTGCTAATTGCATGCTTTGTATTGCATATTTGTATGCTGTTTGTGTGTGTGACATGATTGCCACAGGCTTTGTGATGATTCGGAACACGCTGCCGCGAGTACTGTTTGATACGAGTGCTTCACATTCTTTTCTATCTAAGGAGTTCATAGCGCGGCTTGGGATACCTAGTCGTGTGAAGACAAATAGTGTCAGGGTGGTGTTGCCGAATGGTTGTTTGATGCTCGTGTTTCGAGCTTGCAATGTGGCAGTCCAAATAGGAAGTTGGGACTTCTGTTTGACTGCATCTGTATTGCCGATATCGGAATTTGACGTGATCTTTGGTATGGATTGGCTCGCGGAGCAGCATGCCTTGATTGATTGCAATGCCAAAGAGATCACATTGAGCCAGAATACCGAGCAGGAGACTAAGTTCGCGGGGATGCGAGGAGTGGGCGGGACGTTGATATTTACACTCCAAGTAGTCAAGGATGTTTGGAAGGGCGCAGAGTGCCACTTCACGCTGATTCAGGCTGTGGAGCCTAAGGCCGGTGTGAGCGATGTTCTGGTGGTATCAGAATTTGCAGATGTATTTTCCAAGGATCTCCCGGGGCTACCACCCCAACGAGAGATTGACTTCACGATCGAGTTGGTGTCAGGTGCGAAACCTGTGGTCCGCTCGCCATATCGCATTGCGCCAAAGGAAATGGCGGAGTTGAAAGTCCAACTGCAGGAGTTGTTGGAGCATGGTTATATTTGCCCGAGCATGTCACCTTGGAGCGCGCCTATTCTATTTGTGAAAAAGAAAGACGGTAGTTTGCGGTTATGTATTGACTACCGTGAACTGAACAAGCTCACCGAGAAGAATAAGTATCCGATCCCACGGATCGATGAGTTGTTCGATCAGTTGGTGGGATCAACCGTCTACTCCAAGTTGGATTTGAAGTCCGGTTACTACCAGTTGAGGATTCGGGAAGGTGACATTCCCAAGACCGCATTTGGAACACGTTACGGGCACTATGAATTCACAGTAATGTCGTTTGGGTTGTGCAATGCGCCATCGGTGTTCATGGACTTGATGCACTGAACATTCCGAGAGTACCTGTACCTATTCGTGATAGTATTCATTGATGATATTCTGGTCTACTCTCGATCTGAAGCCGAGCATGAAAACCACTTGTGGTTGGTGTTAAAGACGTTGAGGAAGAATCAGCTCTACGCCAAGTTCTCGAAGTGCGAGTTTTGGCTATCGTCGGTGGCTTTTCTGGGCCATGTGGTAAGCGGAGAGGGCATAGCAGTGGATCCGGCAAAGATAAGGGCCATACAAGAGTGACCAGTGTTGTATTCTGTGGCTGAAGTCAGGAGCTTCCTTGGACTAGCATGCTACTATAGAAGATTTGTTGCACACTTCTCGCGGATCGCTTTGCCGCTAACCACACTAATGAGAAAGTATCAGCAGTTAGTTTGGACGCTCGAGTGCGAACGAGCTTTTGAAGAGCTGAAGTGTCGGTTGACCACGGCGCCTGTGTTGACGTCGCCATGTGGTACTGATGGATTTGAAATCTACAGTGATGCGTCATGAAGCGACTTAGGCTGCATTCTTCTGCAAAATGGGAAAGTGATTGCTTATGGCTCGCGCCAGTTGAAAGTGCACGAGAGAAATTATCCCATCCACAACTTAGAGTTGGCGGCGGTGATCTTTGCATTGAAATTGTGGAGGCATTATCTGTATGGTGTGAAGGTGGAGATCTATATGGACCACAAGAAACTAAAGTACCTGTTGGAGCAGAAGGACTTGAATATGCGACAACGAAGGTGGTTGGAGTTCCTTGGGGACTACACCTTTGCGATTCATTATACGCCCGGAAAGGGAAATTTTTTCGCTGATGCCTTGAGTCGGAGAGCTCCGGCAAGAGCAAGCTGGTTGCAGAGGCATGCTGAACGTCTAATCCAGGAATTGGAAGCGTTAGAGATTTCTTGTGTTGACAAGAATGCTACAGCCGATGCATGTTTGAACTGGACGGAGGTGCAGTGTGACCTTGCGGACAGAGTTTGATGAGAAACGGAGCTAGATGAGAGTATCCAACGTTATGCCAAGGATGGACCAGTGGGAAAATTCTCCTGGGATGACGGGCTTTTGAGGAAAGAAGGTCGTTTGTGCGTCCCAAGTTTGGGCAAATTGAGGGAAGAGCTGATGTATGAACCACATTACACGAAGTACTCAATTCACCTTGGGAGCACACAGATGTTCAGAGACATGAAAAAGTTGTTCTGGTGGACCGGACTGAAGAAAGACATTGCTCATTATGTGGCAAAATGCCAAACTTGTGCTACGGTGAAGGCGGAATGCCAGAAACCTAGCGGTTTCTTGAAGTCATTGCCAATTCCGGAGTGGATGTTTGACGATATTTCCATGGATTTCGTGCACGGGTTGCCGCGATCTCAGCGCGGGAACGATTCAATCAGGGTGATTGTGGACCGGCTAACGAAAGTGGCACACTTCCTCCCGAATAGGCAGGACGATTCAGTAGAAAGTTTGGCAAAGCTGTACGTTGAACAGATTGTACGGCTACATGGTGTTCCTCGGAGCATCGTGAGCGATCTACTTCGAATGATTGGAGGCTGGTTCATCAGCTGTTGGGCACGAAGTTGATTTTCAGTACGACCTTTCATCCTCAAACAGATGTCCAAACTGAAAGAACCAACAGAACGATGGAGGATATGCTCCGGATGTGCGCCCTGAACTTTGGGAAGAGATGAGAAGATCATCTCTACATGGTGGAGTTTGCCTATAATAACAGCTTCCAAGCATGCATTGGTATGACACTGTATGAAGCTCTGTATGAACGGAAGTGCCGTACTCCTTTGGCTTGGGTAGAAGCAGGCAAATCCAAGTTGTATAGGCGTAATGAAGTCGATGAAGCGAACTCGACGATACGCACTATTCGAGAAAGGCTACTGATAGCTCAAGATCGTCAAGCGAAATACTACAACGCCAAGCATTGGAATGTGGAGTTCGCAGTGGGCGACTGGGTATACTTGAAGATCAAACCCTTCAAAGGCGTATCCAGGATTCGACATCTGAAAAAGTTGAGTCCACGGTACCTTGGTCCATTTGAAGTGGTGGAGCGAGTCAGGGAAGCTGCATATCGGCTAGCTCTATCGGCAGACTTGAGTGGATTACATGATGTGTTTCACATCTCAGTGCTGCGAAAAGCCGTGAAGGATCCAGCTCAAGTGATCGAGAATGATCGTGTGCCGGTGGAGTATGGGCTAACGACGAAGGTTAGGCCCATTCAGATCAAGGATCGTGCCGAGAAATAGTTGCGGAATAAGACAATTGGGATGGTCAAAGTCCGGTGGGAAAATTGCGGCCATGAAGAACTCACATGGGAGCGAGAGCAGACCATGCAAGTTGAGTTTCCCGAGCTCTTTGTGTAACTGTTATGCAGTGTATATCGAGTTGTAATGAACATTTGTGAAATAAAATCCTTCTATTTGTGTCCTTACTTTCTGTAAATTTCGGGGACAAAATTTTTGTAAGGAGGGGAGGGTTGTAACACCCTAAATTCCAGAGTTGGGAAAAATTGGGTTACACGGCCTGGGATACGGGTGTGTCCCAGGGCGTGTCCTTCTCGGGTGAGCAGTCGATGAGTGGTCGACAGAATTCGGTCGACAATTGTCGAGTGCATAGTACACAGCCTGTGATACGAGCGTGTCACAGGGCGTGTCCTCGCGGGTCAACGAATTTCAGCTCGACGAAGTTGATTCGGTCAACGATTGTCGAGTGCAGAGTACACGGCCTGTGACACGGGCGTGTCACATGGTGTGTCCTCGCGGGTCGACAAATTTCAGCTCGATGAAGTCAAGCTTGGGAGTCTCTAGTGCAGTGTATGGGCACACGGTCTGGGACACAGGCATGTCACAGGCCGTGTCCCTCTCGGGTTGATCTCGATTTTGTGCAGCCTGAAGAACACGGCCACAGACACGAGCGTGTCTGAAGGCGTGTCAGGTGACACGGCCCGTGACACGGGCGTGTCACATGGGCGTGTATTGGATTGGATAAGTCGGTTGAGCACCACTTGAGGTACACGGCCTGGGATACGGGCGTGTCACAGGCCGTGTCAGGCAAAAAATATGATTTTGTGGCAACATCGTGGCTATCCATTTCTTCAGCTGTGATCCAATGGCTGAGGTGACTCCCTGCTTCCTTATGGCCGTGGATGAGAAGGGAATTCTCATTTGTCGTTTGACCTTCATCTTTCTAAAATCCTAGAGAGAGAAAGAGAGGAAGAAGGAGGAGGAGGAAGAGGAGTTGGCCACTGGTGGTGCTGCGGCATTCCGACAAAAGATCCGAGGCCAGCGTTGCGGAGGAAAAGTCGTTGCGGTTCTTTCCAGCCAGCTAGGAGCTCATGGCGCCGAAGCGGTCTTCGAGGGTAACAAATTTTCTTCCTAGCCATGTGAAGGATTACTTTTTGGCATGTGCATATGATTCCCCCACCAGAGGGTGGCGTGTTATGAGAGTCTCTTGGGTTGATTCATGGAATCCCCAATCATTTGACATATAGATCCGGAAAAGAAGTACGGAATAGACATGATGTGTGAAGCCCATCTA
Source organism: Platanthera guangdongensis (assembly GCA_039583875.1). Lineage (NCBI taxonomy): Eukaryota > Viridiplantae > Streptophyta > Magnoliopsida > Asparagales > Orchidaceae > Platanthera > Platanthera guangdongensis. The sequence continues at coordinate 159,077,896 of CM077162.1, read as the reverse complement.
GACAGGTTGGTCTGGATTGGTGATGTTGCATATACGCATCGGAGAAGACTCTGTGATAAATGTGTAGTTTAAGGAGTCGACGGATTAGACCTGTGAAGGGCAGTAGTAGAAAGTAATGGAGTGGTAGTCCAGGAAAATACCCATATAATGCTTGTGCAGTTGGGTTGTACCTGCGAAGGGCAGTAGTAGGAAGTACTGGCGTGATAAGCCAGGAAATACCCATATAATGCTTGGAATGTTTGGTGTGTTGTGCCTGTGAAGGGGAGTAGCAGGAAGTACTGGCTTGGCAGTCCAGGAAAATACCCTCAAGTGATGTACGGTTAAGCCTAAGAATGGAAAATGAGTTCTGTCGCTAACGTGAAGCGTGGCTCCTAGGTAACCGCTGAATGTGAAGCCAGTTCTGGGAGAATGAGCTGGTTATTTGTGAACTGATGAGTTCACATAAAGGAAACAGGCAAGGTGAAACCGACCCGCGCCCTTTATGTAGCCGCGAGTACGCCGTACTCGGTGATGGCAAGGCGACTTGATCAACGGGGGGTGGATGATTCGACCTGCGTTATGTCCGTCCGATGTGAGACCTGAAAGTGCGGTCTGTTGGAGCGCATAGCAAGAGTCTTAGGCATGCGCTCCATGAAACAATGGGGGGCTACGGGCCAATCCCGGTGCATTAAGACTAAAGTCTCCGGCTGTACACCATGGAACAAAATGCTCAATAGTTACCGTTGGGTTGCGACACTGATACGGTGGTGGGACCCTGGTTCGCCGATACACCAAGAATGTACCCTGAGTGCACGAATCGTCGGGCCACGTGGCTGACGGTTGTGATGGCATATATGTGCGTGAGAGCACATTGTATGATATACATATTTGTCTGAAATGCTATGCCTGCATGGAAGGAATACCACCGCCCCGGGAAAGGGGTGCGGTCGTTATAATTTGGTCAGCTGAATGCTGTCCGTTGCCTGTTTGCCACCGTTGGGTGGGCTGTCCCTATGCAGGTGCTGGAGAGCCAAGCGGGACGCATAATGGCTGAGGTTCCTGCTGCTGTTGCTGCTACTACTAGCCCTCGAAGGCTAAATGAAAATACTATGTTTGATTATACGTGGCCGACCTGCGCACCAATGTTTGAGGCCACTGTTGTGTAAAGCCCTGTAAGGCCATAAGGCCAGTTGACGTTGTATTTGCTACGATTCCTGTTTATATAAATGAGGAGCTTTTATATGGTGGACATTCATGTGTGTGAGTTCAGCTTCGTGTTATAGGCTTCCACTAGAATGCAATGAGTTAGGATGCGCAACTCTGGTATCCCTACGTGACTTCCCCGCCTGTTTTATGGTATATGCTGTGAGGACTGGGCCGGACCTTCTAGTATATACTTGTGAACGGATGGAGTCGTTACATTTTACCCTGCCCCTGTGCGACACAGGTGACTTCTTTCTTGTTTACTGTTCTAGCTTAAGAGGGATGTCACAGCTTAGTTCGCACGACATTTTCAACCTACAATCGTTCGACCTCTCCGATTTCCATGCTTGGAAGTTGCACGTCCAGCTGGGTGAAAGTCTTTTGTTTCAAGAGTAGCTAACCACCTAGAGGAGGATGGGGGGGGGGGGGTGAATAGGTTTTTGAGTCTTTTTATCCTTTTTTTATTTTAGGTGAGTTGTGATTTAGTTATACTTAGCTTTCAATACAATCACAAGCAGCACACAAGAATTTTATAATGATTTCCCGGATTATGGTTACATCCACTATCCCTCCCACATTTCTAACAGATTGTTAAACAAGGCAACTTCTCCAAACTCAGATCCAAAGAGCTTACAACACAGATCCCTCAAGATCTCTCAGTCTCCTCCAAGACCTACCTCAGGCACAAATCCCCACCACTTAGAGCTAGCAAAGCTCCTACAGCTCAGTGATCCACAGACCACCTACCTCAGACTTATCACTAAGTCCTACACCTCAGGCTAGGAGGATAGTACTACCACTCAGAGAGAATGACTCTCCTACCTCAGACCAACAACCCTACAGCTCAGATCCAAACCTGGATCCTACCTTAGATTCACCACTTGAATTCTACTACTCAGATCTACTTAAAGATCCGACACTCAGCTTTTATAAGATTAGGCTTACACTCAGATCAAGAAGATCTTACAGAAGAAATAAAGGTTTGTTGAAGATGTTTAGACACCATAGAAGTATTCTCGGTGTCTTCCTCCTCATTGTGCTGAGATAGCTGATGAGTCCATTTTATATACCTATTTTCGGACTCATCTGAGCTTGTTTTCTCGTTGATGCACTTCACTTTAGAGCTTTATTTGTTCATATTTGTTATTATGTCCTTTTTATGAGTAAGTGCACATTTACGCCCGTGGTTGTGTATTTTGTTACTTTTATTGTTTGTACTCCTTTTTGTGATTGCCTGGAATGTCTGCATAGATTAGTGAATTGTTTTTCCTATCGGTATATAGGTCGTGTGCGTGTTCCGGGATGGTTGTGAAACAGGAATACTGCGCACGATCATGGGATCTAATGCGCACGACCACTGGTCGTGCGCCCCTGATCGTGTGCACTACTCTTCATTTTCCAAAAATCTGCCTGGGGTAATCGCACGACCACTGGACCTAGTGCGCACGACCACCGGTCGTGCTCCACTGATCGTGTGCATTGATTCCTTTTTTCTGGAGTCCTGTCTGGGGTAATCGCACGACCATTGAACTTAATGCGCACGACCACTGGTCGTGCGCCACTGCTCGCGCGCGTTATCCCAGTTCTTCTTCCTAATCTGCCATCCCAGTGCGCACAACCACTGGACATAGTGCGCACGACCACTGGTCGTGCGCCCGTGATCGTGCGCATTGTTCATTTCTGTTTTCTATAAATATGCAGGTCTCGCCCTAATTCGCCAGAGAGAATCCGGAGCTCGACATTTCTCCGCCGTTTTCCGCCTTCTCCGCTGTTTTTCATCATCTTCCACCCTAGGGAGGTGCTCCGGGCAAGATTTCACCACCAAATCCAAGCCGGAGCTTCCTCTCGGCCTCCTCCATCATCTCTTGGGTTCATTTCAAGCTTCAACGCCATAACCATCAAGCAAAGGGAAGCTTGCAACTTCCGTACGCTATCGTGACACGAAGAAGACGAGCCATTGGAAGGTGGTGACAGCCCTTCTCTACCCCGGACGCAGTTGAGGACCGAGCTTGGACGTAGATTGACAACCCGACGATTCCAACCGTGAATCTTCAGCAAGACTTCAGATTCGGTCGATCTCTTGCCTTGTTCTTCCTTTATTGTTGTTTATGTGTTGTTGTAAACTTTATTTATAGATGATGTGTGCTTATTTGTAAAATGTTTTTATACAATCATGTCTTTGTGATTCGTAATTTCGTATATTTGCTTGAGGTGCGCCATATTTCATCCACCACCATCCACCCTTGCCGTATTAGCAATTGCTAGTGGCGTGCGTAGCAAAGAGGTGCTCACGACTCTCATTCCGCCATTCTCATCTCCTCATCCGCAAGCCTACTCGCCCATCCGCCTAGTGATTCGGTGCATAGCGGTCCGACTAGTCTTCCATCCTGCCTGGTGAAGCATCGCATAGCGACGTTGCATATGAGTAGTTGTTAGACTTTTACTTTCTTTTTCCGCAAATATCAAAACCCCCCTTAGTTAGCTCCGACCTAAGGACTTCAATCTCAAGTCCTCCTCGAAATTAACTCCACCTTACTGTGTTCCTTGAGAGATCGATACTTGGGAAAACTCGCTGAAAGTGCAGCTAGATCTGATATACTCTAGAGGGGGGTGAATAGAGTATGGTGCTTAAAAACCTTTTTACAACAATTGTTGCAATTTGAGTGAACAGGGAAGCAAATATTAAATCTAATCACAGAAACTATCTAATCACAAAGTAACCTACAAAAGAAATTAATCACAGATTCTAACTAATCACAGATCACAGCAAGAAACAAAAATAAAGAAAAGCAAGCCAGAAGACACAAGGAGCTATAGTGGTTCCCCTAAACTTGGGTACATCCACTCTTCTACCACCCTAGGTAGGAATCCACTGCAGGATGAGTTGATCAGGTGTCCTGGGCACCAATGAGCTTTTGATAAGGTGCTCAAAAACCAAACCAGATTTTTTGATCAGGTGTCTTGCCACCAATGAGCTTTTGATAAGGTGCTCAAAAACCAAGCACAAACTTTTGAAGGGAGTTTGAAAAACCCTTTACAGAGATGGGGATGAGAGAGTGATGGAAGTCTTCTCTTTCTCAAAATAGCTGAGAAGACTATGTGGATATGATGTTGTCAAAGCTCCCCCTGAGTTCTTGAGATGTTCAGGAAATGAAGCTTTGTTGTAGGGTGATAGACCTTCAGAAAGTTGATCTCCAGCAAATGATAATTTCAGCAACAGCTGAAATGTTAGGTGTCTGGAGTCTTTGAATGATGTTGGCCTTGAACACTTGAATCACAAGAGATCTGAAGATTTCAGATGGTTGATCTCCTTGGTTGTGTGTTCTTGTATGAATTCTTTTAAACAGAGAATGTCTACAACTCTTTCTTTTTCTCTTTGAGTGATTGTTGTTGTGAGAAAGATGTTGTTCCAGAGAATGAGTTGTAGCAGAGAATATTTTTTTTTCTTCTTCTTGTTCTTCTTATCTGTTCTGTGTGTAAGAGAGATTCAAAAAACTTGTGTTTTATTCCCTGGTTGTGAATAGAAAATGATCCTCTGTCAAGAATAGCCGTTGGCCTATCATTAATTACATCCTTAATTGTCTTTGTCTTATGGGGGAAAGTCCAAAGAAACATTCTTTGATAATCTCTTGAAACTTGGTCCAGAAATAAATGAAAACGGCTACAAAATCTTCTGAATTAATTGCTGAATAACTCCTTAATTGTTCTGAATTTGAATCTTGAAAAACATTGAACTCTTCAGAAAAACATCGAACTCAGCTCCACTATCGTCGAACTGAGCTCAGCGATTTGGACTTATACAGCAACAGAGATCGTCGATCTGAGCTCAACTATCGTCGAACTGAGCTCAGAGATAGAGAATCAAAACTGGAGTCAAGATCATCGAACTGAGCTCGAAGATCGTCAAATGGAGTTCGACGATTTGTTGAAGTTGAGCTCAGCGACCGTCGAATGGAGTTCGACGATCCGTCGAAGTTGAGCTAGACAATCGTCGATTGGAGTTCGACGATTCGTCGTACTGAGCTCGACGATATGACTTAGTCTCCAAACTGAAAAACCTTGGTCTTGAGGGCAGCTTCCAAACTTAACTACTAACCCTTAGACTCAATCCTAATTGACCTTTAGATCTATACAGGAGGTCAAAAACAGGTTTCCTAAAGACATAGTGATCCTGACCCAAATTAGTAATAGGGTGTTCCAACAATCTCCCCCTATTTGGGTTAGGATTACTATCTACAGAATTTGGAGAAATAAAAGAACAACATACAAAGCAACAATAAACAACAACAAGCAGAATCACAGATATATATTATCCCAGATAGAAATCAGAAATCAAAACAATTGTCACCTTACAGGATTATTCTTTCTCCTTGCTCTTTATAAGTTTGATTTCTCTATTAGGATCAAGAGCTTCTTTCTTTGACCTTCTGTCATCAGCTGCACTTAAGGAAGTTTGTTGTTTGGGCCTGGGAACCACAGCTTCAGGATGCAGCTCCATATATCTTTCAGAATCAAAGAATTTGCTTGAGGCATATCTTTCAAGTTCTTTATTTCTTTGTTCAGACAGGGTAGTAAAGCTTGAGGTGTCCTTGCCTTGCTCTTTGGCTTTATTAATTTGATCCAGGGCAGCTAGCTCTTTCATCCTGACAGTCCATGCAGTAGTGTTATTTTCTGGATCTTCAAAGGGCACTGGAGGCTCATATCTGTTGGATGGATTGTCTTGAGGAGCTCTGGATGAGACTACTTCTTTCAGCTTATAGGGAAAAGGACCTGAAGTTGTATCTGATGAAGCTTGTCCTTCCCTAGAGTATGTATGTTGTCTAGAATAGCCCTTGGAGTAGACTTGGAATTCCCTCTGGCTTCCTCTATAACTTCCTCTTCTAGATTGAGAACCTCTGGACTGGCTTCCTGTTGGGTACATTGGTTCTAATGTACCTGATTTGAAGAAGCCTCACCCAACTCAATGATATACATCATAAATGTATTTGATGTGTTTTGAGTTTACTTGTGCAGGTTAAGTATTTGCAGGAAAGAAGAAAAAGTTTCTAAGTACATGTGTCGACACCCAGAGGGAAAGTGTCGACACTTAAGAAGACTTGTGTCGACACCCAGGCAAGCAGTGTCGACACTTGGAGTCATTGTGTCGACACAAGGGATGCAGAGTCGACACCAGACACAAAGTGTCGACACAAGAAGCTGTGTCGACACTCAGTGAAGAAAAGTGCAGTGAAGCAGTGTCGACACTTAGCAGTTGTGTCGACACCCAGTGAAATTGTGTCTACATCAGAAAGTGTCGACACTTGGAGGCTGTGTCGACACTCAGCAAAAGTCAGCAGAGACTAAGTACAAGTGTCGACACCCAGAACAATGTGTCGACACACAACAGAAGAGTCAACACTTGAAGAAAGTGTCGACACAAGGAAAAATGTGTCGACACTTAGTTGAAGACTCAACACTTGAAAAAAGTGTCGACACAAGGAGCTGTGTCGACACTTAGCAAAGTTCAAGAATATTCTAAGTACAAGTGTCGACACTAAGGAGATGTGTCGACACTCAGACAGAGTCTCAACAAAGAAGATGTGTGTTGACACAAGGAGATGTGTCGACACTCAGCAAGTATCAACACTGGAGACATGTGTCGACACCAAGAAGCAGTGTCGACACTGACAAGTTCAACACATGAAGATGTGTCGACACAAAGGAGTTGTGTCGACACTTAGAAGAATTCATCAAAATACTGAAGTACAAGAACTTGTGTCGACATACATTATCAGTGTCGACACATAAAGAAGAAGCAGTGTCGAGATATAAAATCTACAACACAAGGAGTTGTGTCGACACCTTGTAGGCTAGTGTCGACACTTAGTCAACTTGTGTCGACACTTAGTCTATAAGTGTCGACACTTAAAGACAGACAGTCTTGACACTTTCAAACAGTTACAGAATTTTCAAGAACTGACTGGATGACTTGACAGCTGCCATTCCAGCCAGTCTACTGCACCTGTCAGTGTTGTCAGAAATCAGTTATGAACCGGATCAGCCGGTTACCATGAAGAAGGCCTATAAATAGGCTTACACTGTCTACAGAAGAAGGGGTTCAGATTGATTAGAAGATCAACACATCAAGTAATACAAAGAAGATCTAGCTATCAAGTGAAGATCCAAGTAGTTGGAGAAAGAGAGCTCCATCCAAGAAGTCAGCCGTTGGAACGAGGCTGAGAAGAAGGGTTCAGATTTGTTCTGAATCTTAAGTAGCAGAGATCAAGGATCAACTGCAGAGGAGGTGAATCTTATTGAGTTCTACATTCAAGAAGCTTTGAAGAAAGCCAAGTCAGATTGATTTCAGCTGAGTTCTTCCAAGAACTCATCAAGAAACTCACAACTCTTCTCTCTTGTTCCTGAGTTGATTGAGTATATATTTTGTATTCTTATTATCTTGTAGGATCCTTAGGGATCTGAGTCTTGTAAGCCTGTAATTATAAAGGCTGAGTGTAGGGCTTGAGTGCCTGAGTGTAGGAGATTGAAATCTCTGAGTGTAGGCCTGTTGTGGCTGAGTGTAGGCCTTGGTGGCTGAGTGTATGCCGTGGTGGCTGAGTGTAGGATTTGTGAATAAGCTGAGTTGTAGGGTCTTGGGCCTGAGGTGTAGGAACCTGTGTTGTGGGTTCTGAGTGTAAGATCTAAGGATCTGAGATAGTGGAGAAGTTGGGCCGAATCTAGTACACTGCTAGATAGGCGAAGGGGGAAAGTAGATGTACCCAAACCTTGGGCAACCACTATAAAACTGTGTGTCTACTGTGTACTGTGGAATGCTGTGATTGCTGAATGTGTGCTGTATTAAAGTAGTTATAATTCTGTGTTAGATTCTGAATTCTGCCTAAAAAGTTAAAAAGATTCAAGTCACCTATTCACCCCCCTCTAGGTGTTTAGGTACAATATATTTCAAGTGGTATCAAAGCGAGGTTACTCAAAAAAGGACATAATTGTCTGAGTAGATCCTGTTGGCAGATTCAGTCAAAGTCACATTACAGAATCAAGAAAATCAAGAATCATGGGTTCCACTGAGAATCACAAGGAATTGAGATCCATGAAGCTACCCATATGTAGGAAAGAGATCTTTGGTATCTGGAAGGAAAGGGTGAGACTGTTTATGGAAGCCTCAGACCCTAGGATTTATATCACAGTAAAAGAAGGGCCATATGTGCCCATGAAGGTTTCAGTCTTAGATGCAAATCAGAGAACACCTAAGGATTTCTCTGAAATGACAAAGGATGAGATTGTTCTAGCCACAATGGACAAAAGGGCTCAGAACATCATAGTGAGTGCCATAGATGATGCAACTTTTCAGAATTTGATACACTGTAAGACAGCTAAAGAGATGTGAGATACTCTTATTGTGTACATGGAGGGTTCTGAAGAAGTAAGGCAAGACAGAAAATCCTTGCTAAACCAAGAATATGAAAGTTTTAGACAAGGTAAAGCTGATAGCATAACTGAATGCTATAAGAAGTTCTACAGGATTGTGAATGAGCTCATGTCGTATGACAGAGAGTTCAGTAATTATGAACTCAATGATAAGTTTCTAAGGTCCCTAACAAAAGATTGGGACACCAAGATCTGTGCCATTAGGGAAATGGCAAAGTTAGCAGAAATTCCTCCACCAACACTGTTTGACAAACTGCTGTCCTATGAAATGCAGTTAATGGTGAGGAAAGAAGAGGAGAAATCTACAAGAAATGAACATAAAGAAAGGACAGTGGCCTTCAAAACAGAAGCCCCCAGAAAGTACAGAAGTAAGTCACCTTCTCCACCACCAAAAGTACCTGAAACTGAGTCAGATTAGTCAGCAAGTAGAAAGTCTGAAAGCAGTGAAAGTGATGAGGACTTTGCTGCCTTCACAAGACATTTCCAGAAGTTCTTAAAGAAGAAACAGTGGAAGACAAGGCCATCTACTTCACAGGGAAAAGAAGACTATTATCAGAATAAAAAGTCTTCAAAGAAAGACAAGAAAAAGACTAAGTCTAGCAAAGCAACTCCTTCAAAAATAGTATGCTATTGCTGTAATAGACAAGGCCATGTTGTTGCAGATTGTCCAGAAAAAAGGAAGGACTCTAGTGACAAGAAAAGGACTCATTACAAGGGCAAGAAGGAAAAGTCTTTTGTTGCCAAAAAGGACAAGAGCCTGTCAGATATTTCTTCATCAGAAACTTAGTCAGATGCTGAGGCATATATAGGACTGTTTGCTGAGGAAGAAGAAGAAGAGTTCATTCAGATCATGAACTCTATATATGAACAAGAGGACAGTCAGTGACAAGGACTAATGACATTGACAGAAAGTGACAAAATCCTGGAGCAGCCAGGACCTAGTAAGGTACAACATTGTTCTTTTAGTTCAATTTCTTGTGCCAGTACAGAGTCAGATTCATCATCATCAAGTGATGAGAGTGCATCTGAGTCTGAAGAGGATATTCATCAGTTGATATATGAATATAAAGTTCTGTTGCAAGCTTATAAGAAGAGCAAGTCCCTAGCCAAAAGTCAGGCAAAGGAAATTGCTAATCTCAAAGCTGCTGCAACTGATTTTGAGAAGTTGTTTGATCAAAAGCTTAATGAGATAGCCAGACTGAAGCACATAACTGTGATTCAGATGGGGACTATATCAAGAGTCTGGAGATTAATCTTCAGAAGGAGAAAGACTTAGTTGCTAGGTTTTCTAAACCTAAGTCAGTTCTACACTTAATTGATGAATTTGTTCATCACAAAGGTAACGCTGGACTGGGATTTACTAGACCTGCAAGGACTGTTCAGTCCAATTCCAAGTCCAAGGGCAAAGCCCCAACTCTCAACAAGCCAGCTGTAGATAAAACAGCAAAGACAGTACCTAAGCAAAGGTACAATAAGTTTGAGTGTTGGTGCTGTGGCAAGGTAGGCCACTTTGCAATGGACTGTTGGCACAATGCTAGTGCCAAAGTGTGTAGCAAACTGCCTGTTGAAAAACCTGCAGGTAGCTTTGTTAGGAAGCAAACTAACCAGTACCAAGGACCCAAGAATTCTTTGGGTTCTAAGGTTCACTAATCTGTTTTACAGGTGAGTCCAAGTGGCCATGCCCCAATATGGTACTTGGACAGTGGATGTTCCAGACATATGACTGGAACAAGGGGTTTACTAAAGGACTACACACCTATAAAGGATGGTCCAAAAGTCACCTTTGGTGGTTCTGAAAAAGGGATCATCAAGGGTTTTGGTAACATATCTAACTCCTTTATTACAATCACTCAAGTGGCCTATGTTAAAGGTTTGAAACATAACCTTATTAGTATAAGTCAATTGAGTGATGTAGGATATGACATCTCATTTGTGAAAGATGGTTGTCATATCAGGAGGTCAAATGATCAAGAGATCATTTTGACTGGTTATAGAAAAAGGAATGTCTATTGCTTAGACATTATGGTTGAGAACAATGGTTCTCCAGTATGTCTTGTAGCTGATGAGACAGTCTCTCATTGTGTCAAATGGCACAAGAGGCTAGCCCATCTTAACTACAAGACAATTGGCAAACTCTTTAGTAAAGAGCTAGTGAGGAATGGTCCTCAAGTTAAGTGTATTAAAGATGATATTTGCTCAGCTTGTCAAAAGGGCAAGCAGACTAGATCCACCTTTAGAAGCATTGAAAACAAAGATGCTGTGAGGTGCTTATACCTCTTGCATATGAATCTCTTTGGTCCAATGCCAGTTCACAGCCTGGGTAGGAAGGTCTATACCTTTGTAGTTGTAGATGACAACTCAAGGTTTTCCTGGGTGTTCTTTCTTAGACAGAAATCTGAAACACCCAGTGTCTTCTATAGCTTTGTTAGACAAATTCAGAATGAACTAAATAGTACAGTGGTCAAAATAAGAAGTGACCATGGTACTGAATTTCAGTCTGATAGCATGACAAAACTATGTGAAGAATTTGAGATATTTCAAGAGTTTTCTTCACCAAGAACACCTCAGCAAAATGGCATTGCTGAAAGGAAGAATAGAACCTTGATTGAGGCTGGTAGGACCCTATTAAGTGATATATCACTACCAGAATATTTCTGGGCTGAAGCAGTCAATACTGCATGCCATGTTATTAATAGGGCTACCATAACTAAAAGCCACAAAAAGACCCCCTATGAGGTTGTGAAAGGCAGGAAACCAAACCTATCCTACTTCAGGATCTTTGGTTGTAAGTGCTTTATACTTAACAATGGAAAGTCTTACTTGACTAAGTTTGCTGCCAAGTCCCAAGAGGGAATTTTTGTTGGGTACAGCAACAACAGTAAGGCTTATAGAGTCTACAACTTATCTACTCAAGTTGTAGAAGAGTCTGTGCATGTAGTATTTGATGAAACTAGACTTATTAACAATGAGTTGTCTAGTAGTATTTGCAGCCCCACAGGTATAACTGAGAAGTTGGACAAGCTCACTATAGAAGAAAGACCTACTGCAAGACAGCAAGTAGAAGACAGTGGCTGTTGTGCAGGGGGAGTACTACATGTACCTAATGCAGAAGAAGTACAAGGAGTACAACAAGATGAAGAAGTTGAAGAAGTTCAACCTGAAGTCAGGATGCCTCCAGCCAATAGGCATCTAAGAGATCATCCAGCTAAATAAATCATTGGTGATCCAAGACAAGAGGTACAAACAAGGAGCAGAAACCTGAATGCAGCAATCTACTCCAGTTTTCTATCCCAATTTGAACCAAAGAAATTTGAAGAAGCCATCCTAAACCCTCATTGGATTGATGCAATGCAAGAAGAGCTGAATCAGTTCAAAAGGTGCAAGGTCTGGGAGCTTGTTCGTAAACCAAAAGACCACAACATAATTAGAACCAAGTGGATCTATAGGAACAAGATGGATGAACATGGAGTCATCATTAAGAACAAAGCAAGATTGGTTGCAAAAGGATATAGGCAGGAAGAAAGTATTGACTTTGATCAAACCTTTGCTCCAGTAGCCAGACTGGAAGCCATAAGAATGTTCCTGGCCTATGCAACCATTCAAGGATTTAAAGTTTACCAAATGGATGTCAAGTCAGCATTTTTGAATGATAATCTAAAAGAGAAAGTCTATGTGGAACAGCCATCAGGTTTTGTTGATTCAACTCTACCTAATCATGTCTATAGACTTAGGAAAGCATTGTTTGGGTTAAAGCAAGCCCCATAGAGCTTGGTATGAAACCCTGTCTAGTTTCCTCATTGAGAATAAGTTCACAAGGGGGAAAAAAGACAAGACTCTATTCCTTAGGGAATCCAGAGGCAAAGTAATACTAGTCCAAATATATGTAGATGACATAATATTTGGGTCTACTGAAAGTAGTCTTTGCAAAAAGTTTGCAAAACTAATGCAAGGACAATTTGAGATGAGTAGTATGAGAGAACTTAAGTTCTTCTTGGGTCTCCAAGTAAGACAGACTGAGAATGGTTTATCCATATGCCAGTCTAAGTTCACCCTAGAACTCGTAAGGAAGTATGGTATGGATTCATCCAGTACCATGAAGACTCCTATGGGGTCAAGTATGTCTCTTAGCAAGGATGATGCAAGGAAACCTGTAGATGAGTCTTTGTATAGAGGGATAGTTGGCTCCCTATTATATTTGACTGCAAGTAGACCAGATATCATGTATGCTACATGTGTCTGTGCAAGGTATCAAGCATGCCCTAAGGAGTCTCATTTGACAGCAGTCAAAAGGATATTGAGATATCTAAAGGGCACTCCTTATCTAGGCCTCTGGTACCCTAGGAATGGGGATTTTGAACTAACAAGTTATTCAGATGCAGACTTTGCAAGATGCAAAGAAGACAGAAAAAGCATAACTGGAACCTGTCAATTCCTAGGTGGAAGACTGATTTCATGGAGTAGCAAAAAGCTAACAAGTGTGGCTATCTCCACTGCAGAATCAGAATATGTGGCTGCAGGAAGTTACTGTGCTCAACTTCTATGGATACAACATCAGCTTGAGGATTATGGATTTCAGGTATGTAGAACTCCACTCTTTTGTGATTCTAAAAGTGCTATATCAATTGCTCATAATCCTGTTTTCCATAGTAGAACTAAACATATTGAAATAAAATATCATTTTCTTAGGGAGCATGTAGAGAAAGAAGATATTTTACTGGAATATGTTAAAACAGATAATCAACTAGCTGATATGTATACTAAGCCCTTAGAAGAAACTAAGTTCAATAGGTTTAAAATTGAACTAGAAATGATAAACTTAGAATAAGTTTATAGAAATGGCTAAGTAAAAAAGGTGTCGACACATAGAGATATCTGTGTCGACACAGAAAAGTGGTGTCGACACTTCAGTGAAAAGGTGTCGACACATCTAGGAAGTTGGTGTCGACACTTTAGAAAATTAGTGTCGACACATGACAAGTAGGTGTCGACACATCCAAGGTGGTGTCGACACTTAGTGTTTACTCAGAATTATCTAAGTAAAGTCTCGACTATATGTCGAGTTAAGTGGTGTCGACACATAAACAAGTGTCGACACATATTATCTGTCGACTAAACTTGTGTCGACACATTGTGTCGAGACATTATAAGTCAGTGTCGACACTTATCGACAGTGTCGACACAATTTAAGTTAGCTGACCCGCCTTTTCATCTTCAAACCTAGAAAGGTATAAATAGGATTTTGCCTTAGTCTGTCGACACGCTTTCAAAAGTTTCGAGACCAAACTTGAGTGTCGACACCTCTCTTCTCTCCAGTCAAGTTCTTCAAACCCTAATGGCGCCAAAGCTTGAGGAGAACGTCAATGAAGGCTATGAACTGGTGCGCGACGCGTTTGGTGATGCAGACCAAGAAATCAAGAATGTGATAACCCTAGTTGCAGACTCAGGGTTAGAATTCCTTATTTCTGAGCCAACTAAAATCTGGAAGAAGGAAGTTTTAGAATTTCTAAATGGAGCTGAAGTGGACGAATCTGGATACAAGATCAAATCCAGGGTTCATGGAGAAAAGGTGAAGGTATCACCTAAAAGTTTGAGGAAAGTACTACAGTTACCAAGAACTAAGGAAGAGGAAGAAGTTACTGCTTCTAAAACTAAAGAAGCTTTAACTTGGTGTGGACTGTATGCAAAGATGAAAATTGGTTCAGTCTTCAATAGAAAGGGCATGAACAGCCAGAGAAAATTCCTCTCTGAAATTGTAGGCAAAGTAATCCTAAGTAAGCCAGGAGGGCATGATAGGGTATCAGCCCACATGTTCAGTATTATGACAAGGATAATCTTTACTTTGAAAACAGATTGGTCTGTTATAGTCTTTGAAAAGATCAAGGAAAGTCTGAAGAAACCCAACATGGGTAGGATCTTAAGTTTATACCTAACTGGTAGCATACCAGAGGTTATAAGTCAAGCTGCTGGGAGTAAAATCAACCACATGAGGAAAATGGATATGAGGATATTCTCCAGGTGGGACAAAGTTTTGACTAAGGAGATGCCTACTCCTGAGAAGGAAACTCCACTGAAGAAGAAGAAGAAAACTGCCCCAGTGGCTCAAGTGTCCTCTAGCAGTACTGATAGTGAAGAGCAAGTTGTCTTCACATCCGATGAGAATGCAGAAGGAAATGCTGAGAAGTCTACAACTCAACAAGTTGCTGCATATAAGTAGGGGGAGCTACCACAAGCTAGCCCCTTACACCAGGATTCAGTCCAGGGGGAGCTACTAGTAGTGGAAGAGCCTACTCTTCTTGAGAGTGAGCAAGCAACCAATATCATCCTTGAGGTAATCACTGAGCTTAATGCTTTAGATTTCCTTAAAGTGGATACTGTTTTATCTGATCCATTAAGTAATGTTAATCAGCAAACTCAACTGGATAGCCCACTCCCAGATGTTGTCATGGAAGACACATATGTTGCAGTTCAAATTGTATCTGATCCAGTGGTAGATGAGAAAAGAATTTCTCCTGCCCATTCTCCACAAGAAATTACAATGGAAGATTTATTTCTTAATCTGGATCAAGAAGATTTTGACAAGGAAACTGCTGCTGCTGAAGGGGAGAATGCTCCAGTTGAGGGGGAGCAAGCATTACATGTTGAAGAGCCTGCAAGGCAAGAACCTGAGAAGCCCCAAGAAGTTGAGGAGATACCTAAGGAGAGGGTAGACATAGCCAGCACCTCAGCCTCTGAAGATGAGGAAGCTGCAAGGGCAAAGAAAAAGAAATTTCAAGTATTCAAGAGAAGGAGTCAGAATTATAAGAAGGCCTTACAAACTATTGCACCACAGCCTACAGTACAGCCTGCACCATCAATAGATTATAGTGCTCTTATGGTTGCTATACAGATAAAGCTTGATGAGCACAGGCAAGCCATTGAGAAGTATGTGGATGAAGGGTAAAAATCATTACAGTTTGATTTGGCCCAGGATATAAAGGCTATAAGATTTGAGATGAATCATAATAAAAAGGAGATGACTGACTGCTTCCACAAGGGAGGGAATGCAGTAGTCTATTTAGCAACTCATCAAGAGAAAATAAAGGCTCAAGTAGATGACATTGCACTGAAGCAAGGCTATGTACTGTAAAATCAGATCAGGATGAATGATAACTTGACAGAATCTCACAATGCTATAGTAACAGAGATGAAGAATCTAGCTGCAGGGCAGACTCCAGCTACTGCTACTGCTAAAGCAGAATTTGACAAAGTATTCAAAGAGGAAATAACTGCTGTTAAGACTGCCATACTAGACTCTCAGAAGATCATTACTGACAAACTCCAAAGGTTAAAGCCTTATTTTAAAGATGGAGTCAATTATTTGGATAACCAGGTTAGATTTCAAAAAGATGATGTAAGAGATCACATCGAAAGAGAAGTCATAAAGGGGGAGAGAGTGTTAGTCAAGGCCAGCTCTGATCATGCTAAGTGGATATCTAATTCTATCAGAGCAACTCTTGGATATCCTCCTCTTTGTGATGATGATAATGTAGCAGAATCTGGAATTAATCCTGCATATCTAGGAGGGGAGCAACCTAAAGTGGCTCAAGTCATCTACCCTCCTCCAGATTTTGACATGATACATGCTGATATACAGTCCATGTATAGCCCACCTGGGGGAAAGGACAATGTCATTATAGAGAAAGTTGTTCAGCCAATATCTGAAGCTATGCAAGATGCTCTGCAAAAAGAAGAAGAAACCAGATTGTCTAAAAAGAGGTTTAGGGAGCAAGCTGAACAGAGACCAGACTTTGAGCAGTGGAGCCCTACTTCAAGAAATATTATCTTAACTGCATGGAAAGCTGCAAAAGATAATATACAAGACAGAAATAAATGATTTTCTGAACTTGAATGGAGAAAACATGAGACAAGGCAAGAAGCCATAGTCCAATACAGGAGAAAGGCCAAGATGGGAAAACTACCTCCTACTGCCCAGGAGCCTAGCAAGTACTTTCCCAAGCCTTATCATTATTTTGAAAGGCAAAAGATTAAAGCTGAGGAACTTAAGAAGAAGGAGTTGAAAGGCAAGAAGCCAGCTGAAACTGAAGTTGCTGAAGCACCTGTTCAAGCTAAAGTACAAGCTGGAAAAGGAATAGTAATCAAGGAGGCTGAACAAAAATAGAATAAAAATTTATTCAGTTTACAATTGTAATCTTGTGTTTTTCAAACACTATGTAAAACTTTTGTATTATGAATATTACAAAGTGGTGAGAACAATATGATGTGTTTTAAATCTATTTCATAATTGTTCTGAGATGTTATCTGTATATGCATGTTTGTTTAATACATGTGATGTTCTTTCCTGATTTCATAATCCTGCTTTACATCATGCTATGATTTTATTCTGTATGGTGTATATCATTGACTAAGGGTTATGACTTCTCCAAATAGGGGGAGATTGTTGGGTACATTAGTTCTAATGTACCTGATTTGAAGAAGGCTCACCCAACTCAATGATATACATCATAAATGTATTTGATGTGTTTTGAGTTTACTTGTGCAGGTTAAGTATTTGCAGGAAAGAAGAAAAAGTTTCTAAGTCCATGTGTCGACACCCAGAGGGAAAGTGTCGACACTTAAGAAGACTTGTGTCGACACCCAGGCAAGCAGTGTCGACACTTGGAGTCATTGTGTCGACACCAGGGATGCAGAGTCGACACCAGACACAAAGTGTCGACACAAGGAGCTGTGTCGACACTCAGTGAAGAAAAGTGCAGTGAAGCAGTGTCGACACTTAGCAGTTGTGTCGACACCCAGTGAAACTGTGTCTACATCAGAAAGTGTCGACACTTGGAGGCTGTGTCGACACTCAGCAAAAGTCAGCAGAGACTAAGTACAAGTGTCGACACCCAGAATAATGTGTCGACACACAGCAGAAGAGTCAACACTTGAAGAAAGCGTCGACACAAGGAAAAATGTGTCGACACTTAGTTGAAGACTCAACACTTGAAGAAAGTGTCGACACAAGGAGCTGTGTCGACACTTAGCAAAGTTCAAGAATATTCTAAGTACAAGTGTCGACACTAAGGAGATGTGTCGACACTCAGCCAGAGTCTCAACAAAGAAGATGTGTGTTGACACAAGGAGCTGTGTCGACACTCAGCAAGTATCAACACTGAAGACATGCGTCGACACCAAGAAGCAGTGTCGACACTGACAAGTTCAACACATGAAGATGTGTCGACACAAAGGAGTTGTGTCGACACTTAGAAGAATTCATCAAAATACTGAAGTACAAGAACTTGTGTCGACACACATTATCAGTGTCGACACATAAAAAAGAAGCAGTGTCGAGATATAAAATCTACAACACAAGGAGTTGTGTCGACACCTTGTAGGCTAGTGTCGACACTTAGTCAACTTGTGTCGACACTTAGTCTATAAGTGTCGACACTTAAAGACAGACAGTCTCGACACTTTCAAACAGTTACAGAATTTTCAAGAACTGACTGGATGACTTGACAGCTGCCATTCCAGCCGGTCTACTGCACCTGTCAGAAATCAGTTATGAACCGGATCAGCCGGTTACCATGAAGAAGGCCTATAAATAGGCTTACACTGTCTATAGAAGAAGGGGTTCAGATTGATTAGAAGATCAATACATCAAGTAATACAAAGAAGATCTAGCTATCAAGTGAAGATCCAAGTAGTTGGAGAAAGAGAGCTCCATCCAAGAAGTCAGCCGTTGGAACGAGGCTGAGAAGAAGGGTTCAGATTTGTTCTGAATCTTAAGTAGCAGAGATCAAGGATCAACTGCAGAGGAGGTGAATCTTATTGAGTTCTACATTCAAGAAGCTTTGAAGAAAGCCAAGTCAGATTTATTTCAGCTGAGTTCTTCCAAGAACTCATCAAGAAACTCACAACTCTTCTCTCTTGTTCCTGAGTTGATTGAGTATATATTTTGTATTCTTATTATCTTGTAGGATCCTTAGGGATCTGAGTCTTATAAGCATGTAATTATAAAGGCTGAGTGTAGGGCTTGAGTGCCTGAGTGTAGGAGATTGAAATCTCTGAGTGTAGGCCTGTTGTGGCTGAGTGTAGGCCTTGGTGGCTGAGTGTAGGCCATGGTGGCTGAGTGTAGGCTTTGTGAATAAGCTGAGTTGTAGGGCCTTGGGCCTGAGGTGTAGGAACCTGTGTTGTGGGTTCTGAGTGTAAGATCTAAGGATCTGAGATAGTGGAGAAGTTGGGCCGAATCTAGTACACTGCTAGATAGGCGAAGGGGGAAAGTGGATGTACCCAAACCTTGGGGAACCACTATAAAACTGTGTGTCTACTGTGTACTGTGGAATGCTGTGATTGCTGAATGTGTGCTGTATTAAAGTAGTTATAATTCTGTGTTAGATTCTGAATTCTGCCTAAAAAATTAAAAAGATTCAAGTCACCTATTCACCCCCCCTCTAGGTGTTTAGGTACAATATCTTTCAAGTGGTATCAAAGCGAGGTTACTCAAAAAAGGACATAATTGTCTGAGTAGATCCTGTTGGCAGATTCAGTCAAAGTCACATTACAGAATCAAGAAAATCAAGAACCATGGGTTCCACTGAGAATCACAAGGAATTGAGATCCATGAAGCTACCCATATGTAGGAAAGAGATCTTTGGTATCTGGAAGGAAAGGGTGAGACTGTTTATGGAAGCCTCAGACCCTAGGATTTATATCACAGTAAAAGAAGGGCCATATGTGCCCATGAAGGTTTCAGTCTTAGATGCAAATCAGAGAACACCTAAGGATTTCTCTGAAATGACAAAGGATGAGATTGTTCTAGCCACAATGGACAAAAGGGCTCAGAACATCATAGTGAGTGCCATAGATGATGCAACTTTTCAGAATTTGATACACTGTAAGACAGCTAAAGAGATGTGGGATACTCTTATTGTGTACATGGAGGGTTCTGAAGAAGTAAGGCAAGACAGAAAATCTTTGCTAAACCAAGAATATGAAAGTTTTAGACAAGGTAAAGCTGATAGCATAACTGAATGCTATAAGAAGTTCTACAGGATTGTGAATGAGATCATGTCGTATGGCAGAGAGTTCAGTAATTATGAACTCAATGATAAGTTTCTAAGGTCCCTAACAAAAGATTGGGACACCAAGATCTGTGCCATTAGGGAAATGACAAAGTTAGCAGAAATTCCTCCACCAACACTGTTTGACAAAATGCTGTCCTATGAAATGCAGTTAATGGTGAGGAAAGAAGAGGAGAAATCTACAAGAAATGAACATAAAGAAAGGACAGTGGCCTTCAAAACAGAAGCCCCCAGAAAGTACAGAAGTAAGTCACCTTCTCCACCACCAAAAGTACCTGAAACTGAGTCAGATGAGTCAGCAAGTAGAAAGTCTGAAAGCAGTGAAAGTGATGAGGACTTTGCTGCCTTCACAAGACATTTCCAGAAGTTCTTAAAGAAGAAACAGTGGAAGACAAGGCCATCTACTTCACAGGGAAAAGAAGACTATTATCAGAATAAAAAGTCTTCAAAGAAAGACAGGAAAAAGACTAAGTCTAGCAAAGCAACTCCTTCAAAAATAGTATGCTATTGCTGTAATAGACAAGGCCATGTTGTTGCAGATTGTCCAGAAAAAAGGAAGGACTCTAGTGACAAGAAAAGGACTCATTACAAGGGCAAGAAGGAAAAGTCTTTTGTTGCCAAAAAGGACAAGAGCCTGTCAGATATTTCTTCATCAGAAACTTAGTCAGATGCTGAGGCATATATAGGACGAAAAATCATCTAAGTAAGAATCGACGAGAATCACCAAGTGATTCTCGCCGATTCGGCGAGAATCACTGGTGATTCTCGCCGAATCGTCGAGAATCACTGGCTGATTCTCGCCGGCTAAATCAGAGTGCAATCAAGTCATATTCGACGAGAATCACTTTGTGATTCTCGCCGAATCGTCGAGAATCACCCTTGATACTCGACGATTCGACGAGAATCACAGGTGATTCCCGCCGATTTTTACTTGGGCAATTTTCGGGAAAAAGCTGGACCGGATTCTGCCGCTGGCACTATTTTGAACCGGATTTAGGGTTTCTTCTTGTGGGACCCACAACGGTCATTAAGGTGTTTACTTGTGTATATATATACGGGTATTTTTGAACAGTAGTTGCAGCGAAGAAGATTTGAAAAAGGCGAGCCGCGACGTGACCTAGATCGGGACTTCCGCTCCGCCGTCGCCGCCGTCGCCGCTTAAGCAAGTTGATCGCCGGTATTGATCGTGGTTTCTTCCAGATCCTCCGGCGACAGAAGCTTAGCCAAGCTTAGAGTCTCACGTGTCTAACCGGAGATCTCTTGTCTCTTGATTTGTAGATCGGGAAAATCTTCCCCATCCGAATCGATCGAGACGATTGATCCTAGTGTGACCGTTGGTAGACCTAGCTAGCTTCGCTACGAAGTTTGGATCTCCAAAGTACAGCAGCCGCACATCGTTGTCGCCGGCGATCCCGTGAACCTAGCCGCCGCTCATCTTGCCGCCGCCGGTTCCAGGGAGATTCTCTCCAAGAGAGATCTAGGGTTGTGGACTCTTCGTGAACTTCAAGAACACGTCGTCAACGAAGAGGGACACCTTAGTCTCCAAACGTAGTTTGTATTTCTTGTACATTCTAGTTTTATTTTTGTTGTAAAGGAACGTTGGTTCCTAGCTGTAAGGGTTGGGTGCAACCCGTGTTATGGGAGTGTTGACTCCTACGTGTGGAAGGGTTCCTTCCGATAGTGCAAGGATTGGATTTCAATCCTGTTGGTGAAGAGACCGAGTCGTCCCTTATTGGGAGATAGGTCGAAGGGGGAAAGTGGATGTACCCAAATCGGGGAACCACTATAAATAGCTTGTGTACTCTGTTTGCTGTGTTGTTTTATTTTCTTGTGCATGTACAATTTTAAATTCCGCAAAAACGCTGCACGTCACCTATTCCCCCCCCATAGGTGAAGATAGTTGACACTAGGTGGACTTTCAAGTGGTATCAGAGCGAGGTTACTCATCAAAAAGGTTAACACCTTGAGTAGAATCCTGCCACCAGTGTCAGAAGCATGGAGCTGGATCATGAGATTTCTCCACTAAGACTTCCCACATGCACAAAGGAGTATTATCCAGTCTGGAAGATGAGAGTGTCATATCACTTGGAGGCTATCGATCCTCGAGCATCTTTCATCCTGGAAGAGGGTCCTTTTATTCCTATGAAGACCTCCGGCTCTGAAAAGAATATCCAAGTGCCCAAGTGTATTGCGGAGATGTCGGAGACGGAACTTTCGTTATTTAATCTGGACAAGAGGATTCGTCAGATTATCATGGATATCTGGTCTGGACCTTCTTGCTCTAGATTGGAAAAAATGTGAGACGGCCAAATCTATGTGGGTGATGATCTCAGAGCTGATGGGGGGATTAGAGAAAGCTGGAATCTGCTGTCAACTAGAGGATGAAGCCTATGTGGGGGTCCTCGCCTCTGAAGATGAAGGCAAGGATCAATCGGACAGCATCAGAGCTCCAGTGTCCGTGACAGAGACTGAAGAGGCCAGTGAGGAAAACAGCTCTGATGAGGATGACACAACGGTCACTGGCTCTAATGACAATAACACTGAAGAGCAGGTAACTTTTTCATCCTGCCCCGTCTCTCTTGAAGTTTCTGAAGACAGGAACTGTGTCCCTTCAGAAAATTCTGATTCCCTGAAGAGAGCCCTTCAGAAAAGCAACCTGCTTGTTGAAGAACAAGCTCAGGAGATTGCACGGCTGAAGATCTTGTTGGTTCTCCAATTGGCGTCCAACAAGGTTAAGGACTCTAAAATCTCTGATCTAGAGAGTAATCTAGAGATTGAGAAAAGGATAGTATCAAACTTTTCCAAGGTTGATGCTATGAAGAGAAAGATAGAAAATGGGTGGATCTCCCGAATTATCAATTCGTGGAGAAATGGGGAAACGGTATTCCGACCCCCCACTCCAAACAGGAAGGCTACTCATCATGCCTTCAGGTATGATCACAGGAATAATCGTGATCACTGCAAGGGTGATCTGTCCTCATGTGGAGACACCCATAGTGCAAGGGCCGTCATGGCCACCCATGAGAGAATACCTAAGGCTCCTTCTGAGCCCTTTGTATTCTCGGCCACTGCCCATACTCGGCATGAATCGGCTGGTATCAGCTCTCAGAACTCTTCTCTCCACCCAAGGACACAGGAAAGGGGGGTTAGAAGTCATGCTGTAAGTTCTTATGGGGCCTCAGGAAGGGGGCTGTCTGAAAGGAAGGCACCACCTCCCAGGCCTCGTGACGCTCGCTGCATGCATTCATTCCACCCTTCCACGTGTCACGGTGGAAGAGGCAGTTCTGGGAGCAGATCCAGATTTATCCCGTTTGGACCTAGGCTCATGACTGCCTCAGTCACTAGATCAGGTCAGAAACGGAGATACAACATTCACGAGTGTTGGTGCTGTGGCAAGGTGGGACACTTTGCCATAGACTGTTGGCATAACCCCTCTGTGTCAAGGGCAAGGGCCTATCCACATCTCCAGGGCAGAGGTAGTCTTCCTGTCAGGATTTCTGAAGGAAGGCGGTCGAGTGTTTATGCTAACAGGAACCTAGGACCCAATATGTATTGGGTTCCTAAGGTAAAGTAACTCTCTTTTGCAGGGTAGTCTAGGTTCCCTTAAATATAATGGGAACTAGACAGTAGATGTTTCAAGACTGAATTGGAACATGCATCTGGAATAACAGCAGTGATATCTATATGAGCATACTCACATCGAGCACCTGCTATGTTTTAGTCAGAGAGGCTAAATGATAACTCTAATAATCCCAGGTATTTTTCAACAGCTCCAAGACTTGAGTCATTTTCTATCGACATTTACATATATATATATATATCTTTATATATATATATACATATATGTGTGCACATCTAAGGATAGGTTAACACGGTGAATATAAACCTTAGATACATCATTAAAGAGTTATCGGTAATTCCACTGGTAGATTCGAGAACTAACATCTACTGGCGTAAATTAGTTCACTGAAAACTAACAAAGATACGTCTTTGGAAATCTTGACAACGAAGATACGTCATTGGAAATCTTGCCATCAAGAAATGTATGGAAAAGCCCGGTTCAAACCCTAAATAGATTGGCTTTAAGAAGTATTTATATATTTAGAAGATTTTTAAATTGACTTGACATCGGAAGACTTCGAAAATCCGGGATGTCTCTTAACCCGTAGATTCCTGTTAAAGAATTCCTTCAATTTCGACTTAGACAAACGGAAACCCTTTAAAATCCCTTTTTAAACCCGTCGAAATCTTGCCAGTCTCCCGCCGACCCTTCGTATTCCGCAGGAAATCCTTTTTAAACTCGCCGATCGCCTCTTTCATCGACAACAGCAGGACTCTCACCGATCGCCACTTTCATCGACAACAGCAGGACTCTCGCCGACTCGTGAAGATTCCCGCAAGCTTCTTCCCGTAGGTCCACCGAAGGACTCTCACAGAAAAACCCGTGATTCTTCCCCTTCCGTCGACATCACGCAAGATCTCTCACGAAGGACCCTCGCCGACTCTTCCCGATTCGCCGATCTCGCCGATTGCCTTCCGTGGATCTCTCCTCTCTCTCGTCCAGGGATTTCTCTGCGGTTTCGATCATTCACAGTCACGGGCACATACCGGGTGTCCATCGTCTTCATCGAACTAACTCACCGTCTACGCTTTTAGGTAACCACATCCTCACCATTACATGGACTTTATCACTAGTGCCGCTTCCCTTTTTGACTTTTGATTAAGCGTAGCGTAGGGATTCTCTCCCTAGATTTGCAATGGCTCCAAGGACAACCGCTGGGCTGGTCACTGGATGCGAGCTGGTTCGAACAGGGTTCTCTCATGCCTCAGACGAATTCAGAAACATCATCCTTATGCTTGAAGAGGCTGGACTATCATTCGTACTGGAGCACCCCTGTAAAATCCTGGACAAGGAAGTGCTGGAGTTCTTTGCAACCGCAAAACTCCGGAATGACGACTCTCTCATCAAGAGCAAGGTTGCAGGGGCAAAGATCAAGATGTCTGCCAGCAAGCTGACCCACTTCTTGCAGCTCACTAGCTCGGCGCACGAGGATTATCTGGATGAACAGGACAAAACCAGGACTTTATTATTCTGTGGACTCGCTCGAGGAACTCGGTCGATAAAGCGAAAGGATATGAATGAAGAAGGGAAACTTCTGTCAGACATCATTGGGAAGGTACTCATATGCAAACCGGGTTCTCATGACCACATCTCTGCGGACATGTTCAAGATCCTGGTGGTAATTGTCTGCAGAAAAGGATTCAACTGGGGGGCATTGCTTTTTGAGAAGATAAAGGACACCCTCAGATCTCCTAGCTTTGGCCGAATCATCAGTCTGTATCTCAATCAGTTGAACGGAGATAAGTACGACATGAGTAAAGGTGTTCCTCTACATTACTTGAAGAAAATGGACTCGAGTGTTTTTGACAGATGGGAGAGGCGCATTGGGCAGGCTGCCGTGGTAGAACAACAGGAAGTATCTCCAGCCGAGGACGGAACTGTGGCTGATTCCTTAGTTATCCCCAGTGAAATTCCTGATGCTTTGACTGCAGGAATTGAGGGGGAGCCTCTACCCACTGATGCTAATATCGTATCTGACATCTCCCAGATAGCCAGAGATGCAGTGGCAGATATACAAGAAGAAAGTGATGCTGTAGAGGAGACTGCTGACGAAGGGTTGGAAGATGATGCTGATGAGAATGATCTCATGGATGATGAAGGTCAGGAAGAAGGCAATGAGGGACGGGAAGCATTGGAGACTCAGGATATCACTGAAGTTCCATCTGACAAGCACGCTCCTGAGTTCGTCCCTGAGAACATTGGTGCAACAGTGGAGGGGGAGTCCGAGAAATCTACAGAGGCCGCAAGCATTCCCCCCTTAGAGACTGTGCTCGTGTCCAGCTCTACAGGTGCATCTGCTGAAGAGCAAGGCCAAGGAGTGCCTCAGGAGCTTCCACTACGAGATGATCTAGCCAATCACACCGTGAATGTCATTCATGGTATAGTGGATGAGCTTAAAGCATCTTTTGAGAAAGATCAAAATAAACTGTTGAAAAGAATTAAGCAATCGGAGAATCTCATGCTCAAGAACATGGTGGAGATCAATCACAAACTGGACGTGATGGAAAAGAAGTTTGAAGATAAATATACAGCGGCCGGCCAAGCTGTCACTCTTCTTATGGAGGGATTAAAAAGGAACACTGATACTCTCACAATCGTAAATCAGAATGCTCATGTCGTAGCTAATAACATTCAAAAGTTTGATGGCAATATGGTAACTCTCAACACAAATCAACAAGCCTTGGTCACTAAATTCTCCAGGACTATAAAGCATATTGATGAGTCACTGCATTCTTATGCAAACTCCATTGCAGTCGAAGCCAAAAAGGGGGAGAAAGAATATATCGCTAAGATGGCCGAGCTTCAAGAAATCATCATCAACAACTTTGAGCAGTCAAACAAATATGTTTATGACAGTTGCTGGTGGATGCTCCAACAAGCGTTAGGCGTTAATATCCCTGAAAATCCCCAGGGTGCTCCTGCTCCTGAAGATAATACTGTGGCTGATGAGGGCGCCAGTGTTGAAGAAGTTCCTGTAAGTGAAGCTGATGTTCATAGGGCTGCTAGGGCCTCCTCCAAGGTAAAACTGATGGCAATGTTTGATCAAGGAGCCCTAGCAAAAGCCAGGGACAAGAGGAAATCGCAAGAAGGGACGTCTAAGGAAACACAAGCTGAAAAGAGAATCAGACAGAAGGAGGAGGAAGTAAGAAACGAAAAGTGGAGTCCGGTTTCAAAGAGTATCATCTTGGACACATTCTGGCGACAAGAAAAAGGGGAAATAAATCGAAACGATGTATACAGCCAGCATGAGTGGGAGCTGCACAAGACCTATGAAGCCAAATGTAACATCTTCTTCAGGACCAACACTGCGGCAGATAAAGCTCCTCCACCCAGATACTATCCAAAGCCTAAGGAGTATGTTGAAAGGCAAAGGAAGAAGTTTTTGGCTCAGAAACTCAAGGATGACTTAGCCAAAGAAAAATAGTCAGAAATTTATAGCTTGTCATTCTCTCATAAGAACAATTAACGTGTATTATTATTATATGAACAATCTTGAATATATATATATATATATATATATATATATATATATATATATATATATATATATATATATATATATATATATATATATGTATATGAATTTATGAGTGACTCAAGTTTTGGTCTGTTTGCCTATACTCTCTTGTGCTGCATCTCTAAATTCTGTATGTTGTATATATTATCTGGTTGGTGGTATTCATCTTAGCTAGTAGGATTTTGGCTTCGTCAAATAGGGGGAGATTGTTGGGTATTGTATCCACAATTACCTGGATTTGAGGAAGCCACCTGTCAAGCTAAGATGAATTCACAATGTATTTGATAAAATATTTCAAGTTGTACTTGCAGTTGTTCCACGCTAAGTGCATACTAATGTCAGGGTGCAGTAGGTCAATATACACGGGTCTGCACGACGTAATCCCTCGTTGAGCAGATCAGTGTGTTGGCCTACGTGTACTCTCTCTATTGGAGTGCACTTACTTTCAAGTATAGGGCTGTGTTTATGCAAGAGTAGACAAGGAGCAAGGATGAGTCAAAGAGCAGCTCAGAGGCGTAAGACGAAAAATCATCTAAGTAAGAATCGACGAGAATCACCAAGTGATTCTCGCCGATTCGGCGAGAATCACTGGTGATTCTCGCCGAATCGTCGAGAATCACTGGCTGATTCTCGCCGGCTAAATCAGAGTGCAATCAAGTCATATTCGACGAGAATCACTTTGTGATTCTCGCCGAATCGTCGAGAATCACCCTTGATACTCGACGATTCGACGAGAATCACAGGTGATTCTCGCTGATTTTTACTTGGGCAATTTTCGGGAAAAAGCTGGACCGGATTCTGCCGCTGGCACTATTTTGAACCAGATTTAGGGTTTCTTCTTGTGGGACCCACAACGGTCATTAAGGTGTTTACTTGTGTATATATATACGGGTATTTTTGAACAGTAGTTCAGCGAAGAAGATTTGAAAAAGGCGAGCTGCGACGTGACCTAGATCGGGACTTCCGCTCCGCCGCCGCCACCGTCGCCGCTTAAGCAAGTTGATCGCCGGTCTTGATCGTGGTTTCTTCCAGATCCTCCGATGACAGAAGCTTAGCCAAGCTTAGAGTCTCACGTGTCTAACCGGAGATCTCTTGTCTCTTGATTTGTAGATCGGGAAAATCTTCCCCATCCGAATCGATCGAGACGATTGATCCTAGTGTGACCGTTGGTAGACCTAGCTAGCTTTGCTACGAAGTTTGGATCTCCAAAGTACAGCAGCCGCACATCGTTGTCGCCGGCGATCCCGTGAACCTAGCCGCCGCTCATCTTGCCGCCGCCGGTTCCGGGGAGATTCTCTCCAAGAGAGATCTAGGGTTGTGGACTCTTCGTGGACTTCAAGAACACGTCGTCAACGAAGAGGGACACCTTAGTCTCCAAACGTAGTTTGTATTTCTTGTACATTCTAGTTTTATTTTTGTTGTAAAGGAATGTTGTTTCCTAGCTGTAAGGGTTGGGTGCAACCCGTGTTATGGGAGTGTTGACTCCTACGTGTGGA
The DNA here is from genome assembly GCA_039583875.1 of Platanthera guangdongensis. Classification (NCBI taxonomy): domain Eukaryota; kingdom Viridiplantae; phylum Streptophyta; class Magnoliopsida; order Asparagales; family Orchidaceae; genus Platanthera; species Platanthera guangdongensis. The sequence goes on along the minus strand of CM077162.1, from coordinate 159,049,594 downwards.
AGGGTTCCTTCCGATAGTGCAAGGATTGGATTTCAATCCTGTTGGTGAAGAGACCGAGTCGTCCCTTGTTGGGAGATAGGTCGAAGGGGGAAAGTGAATGTACCCAAATTGGGGAACCACTATAAATAGCTTGTGTACTCTGTTTGCTGTGTTGTTTTATTTTCTTGTGCAGGTACAATTTTAAATTCCGCAAAAACGCTGCACGTCACCTATTCCCCCCATAGGTGAAGATAGTTGACACTAGGTGGACTTTCACCTATAATAAGATCTCGCATGAGGCTGATAGGGGGTTTGGCTTTTAGCAGAAGGTTGAGCAGCTGAGCTTCCACCTGCACCTGCATCAGGAGGAGATGGTGGAGGAGGATGAGGATGATGAAACTGAGAAGATCCTTTCTCATACTTCCTCTTCTTCTTCATGGCTTTAAGTTGGTTCTTGGAATACTGCATCCAATGCTTAGTAATGGGGCAGTCATGAAGAATGTAATAAGGTATGCCATTGGTGTCCTTGACTTTGGCTGGAGGCACCCTTTTCATAGCTTTGCTCCTTGCCTTCCTTTTCCTGGCTATAGTGGCAGAAGAATCATCAGAATCAGTCATGAATTCATCACGTTCAGAACTTTGCTCATCATATAAAGCATCAATCTTTTTCATATATTCTTTCTGAAGTTGAATTGGAGCCGATGAAGCAGCAGTGGTGACAGCAGCAGATACATCACTAGTAGCAACAAAAGTTGTAGCAGTAGCAGTAGGAGCTGAAGAAATAGCAGCAGCAGGCAATCTCACCACTTCATTAGGCATCTCCCCCTGCCTGGATTCAGAGAGAGCTGGATCAAGGCACCCAAATGAAGGGATTGCCTAAGGAAAGAGAGAGGATAGCCTGGCAGAGAGGGCTGCAACTGACTGAAGTAATGGAGCCAAGGAGGTTTCCAATAGAAGTGAAAGCCTGGGAGCTATCAGTTCATATAACTTGTCAGCTAGGGCTGGAATATCTACTTGCGCAACAGGCAATTGAGCAGAGGTAGAGGATGGAGGTGGAGCGACAGGTGATGGTGGTGGAGAGCTGGTGGATGGTAGAAGTGAAGGTTTAGGTGTGGGTATTGTGGAAATGGAAGACAGTGGTATTGAGATGGAGTGTGTGAAAGTGGGTTGATCAATAATGTCTTGTAGAAGCTATTGATACGAAGAAGATGAGGAGGGGGAGGGTAGCTCAGGAGGAGATGAAGGTGAATCATCCATGAAGGAATCATTAAGAAGATTGAATGATGAAATGGTGGATGATGTGTCAATGTCTGGATGAGGGTAGTGGTGTAATGGATGAAATGGTTCTTCTGTTATAGGAAGAGTGGGGATTGGAGATGGAATAGATGTTGGAGATGGGCTAGAAATAATGATAGTGGATGAAATTGGAATGGTGGAGGTTGCTGGTTGAGATGGAATAAGAGTTGGAGGAGGAGAAGAAGCAGCAGGCAAGTCATCTGCAGGGGCAGAGACTTGAGGGGAAGAGACTATTACAGTCCTTGTGCCTGAAGTTGTGCTTGCAGAAGGCCTGCTGGGCTTGGTTATCTGCCTGTCCCATTTGCCAAATAGGGCACAGGATAGCCTCTTAGATGCATTAATATGTATCCCAGAAGATACTAGCAGGGTAGGGCATCTGTTTTGAAGAAAGAGCCCTATGATCCTCCCAAAATTCATAAAGTTCTTGTTTATTTTCTTCTTAATCAGGTCAAAGAAGACCTCTCCCCAGTTCAATTATTTCTTGTCCATAATGGCTCCCATCAAGCACAGCTGATACCTAGAGATAGTATCATGTCCTGAATGCTTGGCCAACAAAACTTTGCCCACTACATCAGCTAAAAATCTATATTCCACAGCTAAGTTCTTCTTCATCAGCTTTCTAGGGTTAGCATCAGAGTGACCCATTCTTGCAAGTAAATCAGAAAATTCCTCTCCAGATAACTTAGCAGAATCTCTTCCAGAACTTAACTCAAAAACCTCTGTCAGAATAGCAGGAGTCAAAGGTACCTGGGCTCCAGAAATTGAACCAACTACTGTGTTTTGGTCCTGGTTGTGGGCAGTGTAGACCCACTCCTTAATCTCATCAGCAGCCAACTTGATTCTTGTCGACATGATGGTAACAAGCTTCTGCTCCTTGAACAGTTCCAGAATATCTTGAAAAACTTGATCAGTGGTGCTGAAAGACTCCATGTCTATATCAAATCCAGCATCGAATTTCATTGCGGCGAGAACAACAACAGAGACGGCCATTGTTACCTGCAAAAATCAACAAACAAAACGACCAAGTGTAGAGATGTTTGGAGGGAAAGAGAATTTTTGCAGAGAGATTGAAAGCGCAAAAGGATAACGACGGCCGAAAAATGAATTTTATATTAGGGTTCGACGCAGAAAAGGAAAGATCGTTGAACTCAGTTCGACGATCGGGGCTTCTAAAGGAATCTGAAGGGTCTTCAATATCATCGATCTCCGTTCGACGATATTGGAGAGCGTCGAGCTCTGTTCGACGATCGTTCAGAGAACAAAATCGTCGAGCGCCGTTTGACGATCATTGACCGGAAGAGATAGTTGAACACTATCTGAGAAGCGCTGAACTCAGGTCGACGATTTCGAAAATTGTCGATCTCCGTTCGACGATCTGGGGGAATATAGTCGAGCGTAGTTCAGAGACCAGAAATACACGCTAGACACTAAGAAAAATCAAGATGTTTGCCTAGTCTTGGTCAATTTTTAAACTTTTAAAATCTTGAATATTATTTTAGACTTCCTCCATCTAACATTCCTAACTGATTTAGGAAGAAGGTGTGTTTCTTTTCATCCAAGGGTTTGGTGAAAATATCTCCCCTTTGCAAATCAGTTGGGATATATTGAAGTTCAATTTTATTCTTCTCAACATTATCCCTTAAAAAGTGATGCCTAATTTCTATGTGTTTTGTCCTACTATGGAGGACTGGATTTTGAACTATAGAAATAGCATTGGTGTTATCACAAAAGATTTTTGACTTCTCTAAGTTGTAATCATAGTCTAGGAGTTGGTTTTGAATCCACAAGATTTGTGAACAACAACTGCCTGCAGCCATATATTCAGCTTCAGCAGTTGAAATTGACACAGAAGTTTGTTTCTTGCAAAACTAAGAGACAAGTCTATCACCAAGGAACTGACAAGTTCCACTGGTGCTTTTCCTGTCAATTCTGCATCCAGCATAATCAGCATCAGAAAATCCAGTTAAATCAAATGCTGAATCTTTTGGATACCAGAGACCTAGATTTGGACAACTTTTTACATACCTGAGAATCCTTTTAACTAATGTTAGGTGTGACTCTCTAGGGCTTACTTGGAATCTAGCACATATGCATGTAACAAACATTATATCAGGTCTACTAGCTGTAAGGTATAGTAAGGAGTCAATCATTGCTCTATATGTTGTCTGATCAACATGTTTCCCATGTTCATCAGCATCCAATACAGCATTGGTAGGCATGAGTGTTTTCATACAAGATGCTTCAGACATACCAAATTTTTTGACCAATTCATTTGCATACTTGGTTTGAGAAATAAAGATGCCTTCAGCATTGTGTTTGACTTGCAATCCTAGAAAGAAGGATAGCTCACCCATGCTACTCATTTCAAATTTAGAATGCATTAGGTTGGAGAACCTTCTGCACAGATTTGGATCAGTAGAGCCAAAAATAATATCATCTACATAAATTTGTACTAGTAGGGTATGAGACTTATGAGTTCTAATGAAAAGAGTTTGGTCTACTCTACCCCTTATAAATCCATTTTCCAGAAGGAAGCATGCTAGAGTCTCATACCATGCTCTAGGAGCTTGCTTGAGACCATATAATGCTTTGTTCAACTTAAAGACATAATCAGGATAAGTTGGAGAGATAAAACCTGGAGGTTGTCTGACATAGACTTCTTATTTGATGTCTCCATTTAGAAAGGCACTCTTTACATCCATCTGATATACCTTGAAGCCTTTGTGTGCTGCATAAGCTAAGAAGATTTTGATGGCTTCCAATCTTGCAACTGGTGCAAAAGTCTGGTCATAGTCTATGCCTTCTTCTTGAGAATATCCTTGAGCAACTAGCCTTGCCTTGTTCCTTACAATTACTCCTTGATCATCCAATTTGTTTCTGAACACCCACTTTGTTCCAACAATGGCGTGATCCTTAGGCTTTGGCACTAGTTCCCAAACTTTGTTCCTTTCAAATTGATGCAACTCTTCTTGCATTGCAATGATCCAGTGTGGATCTTGCTCTGCATCTTGAATGGAGTGAGGTTCAATTTGAGATAGGAAGCAAGTGTGCAACAGGTTTTGGTTGACCTGATTTCTGGGTTGCACACCAGCTGAGATGTCTCCAATTTCTTGGGAAATTGGATGGTCTCTTGATGTTACTAAATCAACAGGGGGTGTTGATTGTTCACCAACCTGTGTTGTTGTTTCCTCTTGTGGTACAACAACTGGCTCTTCAAGTTGTTTCTCTTCAATATGTTGAATTCTTTCTTCATCTTCACTGCTTTCCTCTTTTTGAGTAATCTGTAACCTGTTCACATCTTCAGCAAGAGAATGTACCTGCAAAGGTTCTATGGTAGAAGTGTTCTTCTCCTTGAAAGACATGTTAGATTCATCAAATGATATGTGAACAGATTCTTCAATTTTAAGAGATGATTTATTATAAATCCTATAAGCCTTACTAATCATGGAGTATCCCAGAAAAACTCCTTTATTAGCTTTAGCTTAAAATTTTGCTAAATATCTCTTGTCATTATTGTGTATATAATAAATACAGCCAAAAATTCTAAAATAATCAACTTTAGGTTTCTTCCCTTTGAGTAGTTCATAGGGAGTCTTGCCCTTTAGTTTATGTATCAAACTTCTGTTCAGCACATAGTTGGAGGCGTTCACTGCCTCTGCCCAAAAGGATAGAGGAAGGTGAACATCTGACAACAATGTAGTGGCAGATTCAATAAGGGTTCTATTTTTCCTTTCAGCTACCCCATTTTGTTGAGGAGTTCTAGGAGCTGAGAAAGTATGCCTAATCCCTTCACTCTGACAGAACTCTTGCATAAGAAGAGAATCAAACTCTGTCCCATGATCACTTCTGATCAGGGCAATGTGAGTATTGAACTCAATCTGTATACATTTGAGAAACTCTGTCAAACACTTAAAGTTTTCAGACTTCTTCCTCCGAAAGAACACTCATGTGAATCTAGAGAATTCATCTACAACTACTAAAGTGTAAGATTTCCCTCCTAGGCTTTGTACTGTAATGGGTCCAAGAAGATCCATGTGTAACAGATACAAGATCCTAGGTGAATCACTCTTATTAAGTGACTTGAAACTATTTTTAGTTTGCTTGCCTAATTGACAAGCCCTGCAGAGTCCTTTCTTCTTGTAGGGGCCAGAAGGTAGTCCTCTAACAAGGTTGCCCTTGGATAACCTAGCAATGGTTCTAAGGTTTAAATGTCCTAGTCTCTTATGCCATAAAACATTAGGTCTACAAACAGAATTGAACAGACAAATATCTACATCTGTTGAAAGAAAATCTACTAGATAGATGTTAACTTTCCTTTTACCTGTCAACACAGTTGTGTTGTCCTCTAACTTGATCTTGCATAATGCTTTGCTGAAAGTCACCTGGTAACCTTCATCACATAGCTGACTGATACTTATCAAATTGTGCTTTCAGTCCTTCTACATAGGCTACCTTTTTGAATGTTACTGTCCCAATCTGGACTGTTCTATATCCTTTAGTTTGTCCAAAGTTTGAATCACCAAATATGACTTTGGGTCCAAGCTTGGCTTTAAAGGATGTGAGGTTGTCATTGTTTCCTATCATGTGCTTAGAGCACCCACTATCCAAATACCATTGTTGGTTTGATGTTGGATAGGTCTTCACCTTCACATAAAATAATTCATTTGTTTTTGACCCAGTTTACCTTGGGCCTAGGTTGATAACCTTTAAACTCAGAAATGAAAGACATCCCAGGTTGACTCTTATAACCTTCAGGATGGTATCTCCTTGGAGGTATTATACATTCAGTATAAGGGTTAAAGCTTTGGGATGAAGGACCCCTAGGATTGGATTTTGATTTGCCCTTGAAGGAATTTCCAGAGCTCTGATCTCTGTTCGATGATCGTGGAGCTGCGTTCGACGATCTTGGGTCAGATCGTCGAGCTCCGTTCGACGGTCGAATGTGGCAGAGTTCAGGAATTTGAGATCGTCGACCTGAGTTCGACGATCTTGCCTGAGATCGTCGATCTACGTTCGGCGATCGTCGAGCTCCGTTCGACGATTTCTGCTGGGACTTAGTTTTCTTAGGCAGATCTGAATTTTTCCTAGCTACCTCTACAACTCCCTTCCCTTTACAGAAATGAACTTGATTGGGGTTGTTAGAACTATAGGTTGGTTGGATGAAGCACCCAAGCCCAGTGTACTATTGAATCTGGAGTTCACTGTGCTTGTGATGTCCATCAGCTTGATACTTCTCCCATTAAGGGATTCTTCAAGCTTCTTGGCCTCTGATAGCTCACCTTTCAGTGAAGCTATCTGCTCCCTACAACACTCCAACTCTTCAGAGAGTTTGAGGTTTTCTGACTTTAAGGTACTATGTTCAGATAATTGATTTTTGAGAGAAATAATTTCCTTCTCAGATTTTAGTAAGTCTAAACATAATGCTTTAAACTCAGATTTAAAGTCCTCTGAATTGAAATCAAATGAACTGATTACCTGTTCCTCTTCAAGTTGAGTCTCTGAGTCTGACTCTGACTCTTCTGCATCTGAATTATGTTGAGAGGCATTGATTGCCATCATGCAGAACTCCTTCTCTTCAGCATCATCTTCATCATCACTTGAGCTGGATGATGCTTCTGATTCTTCTTCAGTATCACTCCAAGATTCAGCAACAAATCCCTTCCTTGTGTGTTTGTTCTTGCTTGATGAGGGTTTGCCATTGCCATTCTTCTTGAAGTCTTTCTCATTTCTTCTTTCTTTCTTGTCCCTTCTGTCCTTGTTTTTGTTCTCTGGACAGTCAGGTACAATGTGCCCTGGTTTCCTGCAACCAAAGCAAACAATTTCTTTATTGTTTGACTTGTCATACCTTGGCTTATCATGCTCCTTGTATGATCTATTTCTGAAGTCCTTTCTGGCCATCTTGTAAAATCTTTTGGCCAATAGACTGAGCAGCTCATCATTGCCTGTGACTTTGTCTTCAGGCTGATCTTCAGTTGCCTTGAAGGCTATTGTCTTTTCTTTTCTTGTGGTTGGTGAGGCAGCCTTCTGCTCTTCTTCTCTATTTTTGATTAGCAGCTCATAAGATTTGAGCTTGCCTAAGAGCGCTTCTGTTGTAATCTCATTCAGACTTCTGGCATCCTTGATTGGCCAGATTCTTGAGTCCCAATTGCTTGGGAAGCACATTAGGATTTTGTCATTAAGTTCAGTTAGTGAGATCTCCTTGTCCAAAGTCTTGAGTTCATTGACTATTAGACTGAGCCTGTTATACATATCTCCAACTGACTCAGCTTCTCCCTTCTTGAAGTTCTCATATTGGGATATGAGGTGGGATCTCCTGTCCTTTCTTTCATCAGCTGAGCCTGAGACTATTTCAGAGAGTTTATCCCAGATTTCCTTTGCTGAATTACATTCAGCCACCTTTTGAAAGATGTCATCAGACATGGTCTGGGCTAAGATATTTATAGCCTTTGCATCAGCTACCTTCCACTTCTTGATATCAGCCTCTGTTCCTGATGGAGGTGGAACAGCATTTGTGCTTGTGTTCTCTAGAGGTCTTGGAAAAACTGTCAAAACAGAATTAAAAATGTCCTCGTCAATAGAATTCATGTATAATCTAATCCTTGCTTTCCAAAGTGCAAACTTGGATAGATTGCACACTGGAGGTCTGGTGCTTGCATAATCTTTGTTTTGGGCCATGATTTGTGAAGAACAAATCTAATAACAAAATCAAAACAAGCAGATCTAACTAGGGATCTTGGGGTTCAGGTGTTAGCCTGTGCAACCACCAAGGTGTGGTATATTTAACCAACCTCGAAGATGTGGTATTTTTAACCAACCTCGCTTTGATACCAATTGAAAGTGCAACTAGATCTGATATACTCTAGAGGGGGGTGAATAGAGTATGATGCTTAAAAACTTTTTACAACAATTGTTGCAATCTGAGTGAACATTGAAGCAAATATTAAATCTAATCACAGAAACTATCTAATCACAAAGTAACCTACAAAAGAAATTAATCACAGATCCTAACTAATCACAGATCACAGCCAGAAACAAAAATAAAGAAAAGCAAGCCAGAAGACACAAGGAGCTGTAGTGGTTCCCCTAAACTTGGGTACATCCACTCTTCTACCACCCTAGGTAGGAATCCACTGCAGGATGAGTTAATCAGGTGTCCTGGGCACCAATGAGATTTTGATAAGGTGCTCAAAAATCAAACCAGATTTTTTGATCAGGTGTCTTGCCACCAATGAGATTTTGATAAGGTGCTCAAAAACCAAGCACAAACTTTTGAAGGGAGTTTGAAAAACCCTTTATAGAGATGGGGATGAGAGAGTGATGGAAGTCTTCTCTTTCTCAAAGCAGCTGAGAAGACTATGTGGATATGATATTGTCAAAGCTCCCCCTGAGTTCTTGAGATGTTCAGGAAATGAAGCTTTGCTGTAGGGTGATAGGCCTTCAGAAAGTTGATATCCAGCAAATGATGATTTCAGCAACAGCTGAAATGTTAGGTGTCTGGAGTCTTTGAATGATGTTGGCCTTGAACACTTGAATCACAAGAGATCTGAAGATTTCAGATGGTTGATCTCCTTGGTTGTGTGTTCTTGTATGAATTCTTTTAAACAGAGAATGTCTACAACTCTTTCCTTTTCACTTTGAGTGATTGTTGTTGTGAGAAAGATGTTGTTCCAGAGAATGAGTTGTAGTAGAGAATATTTTTTTTTCTTCTTCTTGTTCTGCTTATCTGTTCTGTGTGTAAGAGAGATTCAAAAAACTTGTGTTTTATTCTCTGGTTGTGAATAGAAAATGATCCTCTATCAAGAATAGCCGTTGGCCTGTCATTAATTACATCCTTAATTGCCTTTGTCTTCTGGGGGAAAGTCCAAAGAAATATTCCTTGATAATCCCTTGAAACTTGGTCCAGAAATAAATGAAAACGGCTACAAAATCTTCTGAATTAATTGCTGAATAACTCCTTAACTGTTCTGAATTTGAATCTTGAAAAACATTGAACTCTTCAGAAAAATGTCGAACTGACCTCCACTATCGTCGAACTGAGCTCAGCGATTTGGACTTATACAGCAACAGAGATCGTCGATCTGAGCTCAACTATCGTCGAACTGAGCTCAGAGATAGAGAATCAAAACTGGAGTCAAGATCGTCAAACTGAGCTCGAAGATCGTTGAATGGAGTTCGACGATTTGTTGAAGTTTAGCTCAGCGATCGTCGAATGGAGTTCGACGATCCGTCGAAGTTGAGCTAGACGATCGTCGATTGGAGTTCGACGATTCGTCGTACTGAGCTCGACGATATGACTTAGTCTCCAAAATGAAAAACCTTGGTCTTGAGGGCAGCTTCCAAACTTAACTACTAACCCTTAGACTCAATCCTAATTGACCTTTAGATCTATACAGGAGGTCAAAAACAGGTTTCCTAAAGACATGGTTATCCTGACCCAAATTAGTAATAGGGTGTTCCAACACTCGCCCATTTTATATTACTTGTGCGACCGGTTCACTGCCGTGATCTTTAGCATCAAGTTTTTGGCGTCGTTGCCGGGGAACACAGTCATGTGAGTTTCTGGAGAGGAAGACGTGAGATTGCTTTCCTTTTCCTTTGTAAATCGCTTTTGTTTTGTTCTATTTCTAGTTTGCCTGCCTTTTTCTTGTTTGTTTAGGCAATTGTAGTAAAATATTGTTGGATTTAGTAATTTGCACAATTTATTTGGAATCTGCTGTTTCGACACCATGTGGGGATATTCGTATGCCCAATGTCGTTGGTGTGGAAAGCCTTCCCACGCTAGTCATGAATGCCCTACGAGAGATATTGAGCATAAGCCTCAGCGCACAATGCATGAGACGTTGTATTCGTACAACCCTTCAAACACTGTGCCCCGAGCTTATGGTCAATCGTCCTCGCCACATACACCGTTCTCTTATTCCTCTCCGGCCCCATAAGGACCGCAGAGTAATGGGAGAAAGTGTTTGTATTGTCGTAGAACAGATCATGTCCTAAAGGATTGTGCCGAGTGCCTCCGTGTTATGGAAGAGGATGATGAGCCGGACATCCGGATTATCCAGACTCCTACCCTTGGTGGCATACCTTCATCATCTGGTTATGTATCCCTATCACCTTCATTTTTTGAAGGGAATGATGTGTACACAACCGCCAGATGTGTGGCTAATCTAGGCTTCGACGTGGCTGAGCCCATTTCTCCTGTGCATACATCTCCAATTGTGGAGCCGATTCTTTGTGAGGAACGTGCGCTTGAATTTTATCCAAGCAAAGCTCTTCCGCCTTTTGTGCATTTAACTTCAGTCGTCTCTGACGACATTTTCGACGATGCAACACAAGTTGAGGCTTGTGATACATGGGTTGTTTCCACTCCCATGGAGGAGGACAACCATCCTGTGTCGAGGATTCTCCCTCGATACCAAAGGAGGAAGTCCAAGTCTTGGTGGAGGCCTCTATGGATACGGCCGAGCCTTGTAGCATGGTTGACATTGCTGACGATATTTTTCTACCTCAGCCTTTGGGGAGTGAAAGCGGGATCACTCCCCCGATGATTTCTTTATGTTCTTCGTCTCTTTTATTTCTTGACCCCCCTTCCTTATCTGAGCCTGTGCAGGTTGAATCTCCACGGGTAAGTTGGGTTGACATTGAGCCTTGCGCTCAGTCTGTCGACGAGTGCATCCTCTTGTGTGAGGAGGTTCCTACCTCCTTCACAGTGGAAGCCCCTGCCGTCACCTTCGCCCCCAGCGAACTTGTGGTAGACGATACCTTGCTGGGCAAGGATTCATTTTGTGGTAAGAAGAGTGAGGACCAGCGCTCCTTCTCTTCTTACTTCCTATTTCCTCTACCTGTGTTGGGCAGGTATTACTATTTAGGTAGAGGGGTAACTGTTCTATCGCCGTATCGGTACCCGTTACCGAAACGGATATTGGAACAGTTACCTGTGCATTTTTCTTTTCATAGGCCCATTAGCTAGAACCGTTTCGTAGCCGAATAAGTCGTGTTGGGAGGACAATAACCCCAGTACTTATCTTTCATTTTCTGCATTTTATTTTTCATGTCTATTTTAGTTTTAGCATTTCTTTTTGTATATTTTCTTTTGTTTTTGCGGAGCTCACCCCTGCAGGTATTCATGGCAAATCGCATTGGCGGGATTGTGATTCTTCGTATGGCGGGCCTGCTTCAGGTTTTCACGCGTCTTCTGGTATGCTCACTAGCTGAGCATTGGGTAACATCTTCCCTTAGCTCTTTATGATTTTAATTTCTCTATCATATGCTGTGTTGCTTAGTTTAAGTCTGGGGGAGAGCCAGTATTTGTTACCTTTTGCACGCACACATTTCTTGTGCATACTAGAAGCTTTTATTGTTATATTTTGATTAGTTCATTGCATCACACACCACTGCACCCACATGAGCGCGTGCTTAGCTTTTTGCGTGCTGCGAGTTAAACTCGTTTCTTTTATATGATTTGAGAAAATTATGGTGTTGACATAAGATTGTGAGACGGAGTAAAATGTTGACCTTGTTGTGCTCCTAGTCGAGTACTCTCGTCTCGTGTAGAAATTTGAGTAGATTTAATTTTTCTGTATGCTTATAGTTTTATATTTTTCTAATTGCGTAAATACTTTTTATTCTACTCAAAAATTGGTGAATCCGGTGTGAATCCTACGGTAGCTTATGGATGTGTGTAGACGGCCGTTAGGTTCGTATTGCTCGAGTCGGGAGGATGGATAGTCTTTCTCGTTGGCTAAGAACTTGCCCCAAGCTATTCTTGAAGCATGGGTATAGGTTAGTTCACTCGCATGAGCGTGATGTAGGCCATCATTTTGGCCCGGTTGAGCTTTGTACCGTTCCTAACATCATATCCTCGCTAGCCCCGTTGTGCCTACCCCTCCTTTTGATTCAGCTCCACCATTATTTCACCAAAAGCCTCATAGTCGATCCTAGTCGCACACCCAAGTCGAGCTTTAGTGTTTACATTTTAATGTTGGGGTGTGATGTGGTGATTTTACTTGTGATTGTGGATGTGCTCAAATGTTATATTTGCTGAAATTGCAAAAATAAAAGGATGATTTGAATAATAATAATAAAAGAACATTAAGAGTGAAAAGAAAAAGTATAATTGAAAATCCTATTTGAGTTGTGATTATTTTTGGAGTAGGCGGTGCACACACCCATATGTTAAAAGTTAAGTTTGGGGGTGTGGTGTACCCGCATGTATTTTGGTTAGCTGATGGATTCATTTTATACTAGCTCATTTGGGTTTGGTGCATAGTGTTGGGTACATTGGAATATATGTACCTGATTTGAAGAAGCCTCATCCTACTCAATGATATACATCAAGGTGTATTTGATGTGCTTTGAGTTTCTTTGTGCAGGTTAAGTAACTGCAGGTTTGCAGGAAAAGTTTCTAAGTCCATGTGTCGACACCCAGAAAAAAAGTGTCGACACTTAAGAAGGCTTGTGTCGACACCCAGAGAAGCAGTGTCGACAGTTGGAGTAATTGTGTCGACACCAGGAATGCAGAGTCGACACTAGAAGGAAAGTGTCGACACATACAGGCAGTGTCGACACACAATGAAGAAATGTCTAAAGAACAAGTGTCGACACTTAGAAGCAGTGTCGACACCCAGAGGAACTTTGTCGACATCAAAAGTGTCGACACTAGGAGGCTGTGTCGACACTCAGCAAAGCATCAACACAGTTCAAGTAAAAGTGTCGACACTAGGAGGCTGTGTCAACACTCAGCAATCATCAACAAAGTTCAAGTACAAGTGTCGACACTAGGAGGCTGTGTCGACACTCAGCAAAAGTCTCAACACATGAAGAATGTGTCGACACAAAGGAGATGTGTCGACACTCAGCAAAAGTCTCAACACATGAAGATGTGTCGACACAAAGGAGATGTGTCGACACTCAGCAAAAGTTTCAACACAGAAGGCATGTGTCGACACAAAGAAGATGTGTCGACACTTAGCAAGTTTCAACACAAGAAGATATGTCGACACAAAGGAGTTGTGTCGACACTTAGCAGAAATCAACCAAGTATTAAAGAAGAAGGACTTGTGTCGACACATAGGATCAGTGTCGACACATTCTGAAGAAGCAGTGTCGAGAAGCAATTTCTACAACACAAGGAGTTGTGTCGACACCATGAAGGCTAGTGTCGATACTTAGTCTACTTGTGTCGAAACTTGGTCTATTTGTGTCGACACATAAAGACTATCTGTCTCGACACTTTCAGACAGTGACAGAGATTTCAAGAAGTGACTGGATGACTTGACAGCTGCCATTTCAACCGGTCAACTGCTACTGTTAGAGCTGTCAGAAGATCGTTAGAAACCGGATCAGCCGGTCACCATGAAGAAAGCCTATATAAAGGCTTATTCCTTCAATAGAAGGCATTGAATCAGATAGATGAAGCAATCAATGAAGTGAGAAACAACAAACCAGAAGAAGACCTTCAAGTAAAATCTAAGAAGTTGGAGAGAGAAAGCTCCTTCTAAGAAGACAGCTATTGAACCAGGCTGATAAGAAAGTTTCAGATTGAGATCTGATTCTCAAGTCAGCAGTTGATTGAAGATCATCTGCATAAAGATACAACCCTACTGTGTTCTAATTCAAGAAGCTTTGAAGAAAGCCAAGGGAGGTTGATCTCTGCAAAGTTCTTTCAAGAACTCATCAAGAAGCCAGTCAACTCAACTTTCTCAATCAGAGTTGTGGTTATTAATCCTTGTATTTTTTATTTTTTGTAGGATCCTAAGGGATCTGAGTTGTAAGCCTATATTTATAAAGGCTGAGTGGTAGGGCTTGCGTGCCTGAGTGTAGGAGATACATTTCTCTGAGTGTAGGCCTTGTTGAAGGCTAAGTGTAGGCCTTGTTGAAGGCTGAGTGTAAGTCTTGGTGAAGACTGAGTGTTAGGGCTTTTGTGCCTGAGTTGTAGGAGTGAGATCACTCTGAGTTGTAGGAACCTATTTGGGGTTCTGAGTTGTAAGATCTGTGGATCTGAGAAATAATGGAGGAGTTAGGCCGAATCTAGTACACTACTAGATAGGCAAAGGGGGAAAACGGATGTACCCAGACCTTGGGGAACCACTATAAATCCTGTGTGCTCTCTGTGATTGTATGCTTGTGTGATTGTTGTGTTAGCTGTGCTGAATTGCTGTGAAGAATTGCATATAATTCTGTGTTTCTGCCATAAAAGTTAAAAAAAGATTAAGTGCACCTATTCACCCCCTCTAGGTGGTTTAGACACTAGTTCTTTCAAGTGGTATCAGAGGGAGGTTACTCAAAAAGGACATAAGAGTCTGAGTAAAGATCTTGTAGGCAGAATCAGCATATTCAAGAATCAAGAAAATGGGTTCAACTGAGAATCACAAAGAGATAGGATCCATGAAGTTGCCAATCTGCAGAAAGGATATCTTTGGCATTTGGAAAGAAAGGGTTAGACTTTTTATGGAAGCCTCAGACCCAAGAATTTACATTACAGTCAAAGAAGGGCCTTATGTGCCAATGAAAGTATATGTTCTAGATGCCAATCAGAGAACTCCCAAAGACTATTCAGAAATGACCAAGGATGAAATAATTCTGGCCACTATGGACAAGAGGGCTCAGAATATTATTGTAAGTGCAATTGATGATGCCACATTTCCGAATCTAATTCATTGTAAAACATCAAAAGAAATGTGGGACACACTGATAGTTTACATGGAGAGATCTGAAGAAGTTAGACAAGACAGGAAGTCTTTGTTAAACCAAGAGTATGAAAGCTTCAGACAAGGCAGGTCTGATAGCATTACTGAGTGTTATAAGAAATTCTATAGGATTGTTAATGAGTTGATGTCCTATGGAAGAGAATTTAGCAATTATGAGCTGAATGATAAGTTCTTGAGATCCCTAACTAAAGACTGGGATACTAAGATTTGTGCCATAAGAGAAATGGCCAAACTAGCTGATATACCTCCTCCAACATTGTTTGGAAAACTGTTATCTTATGAGATGCAGTTAATGGTAAGGAAGGAGGAAGAAAAGACTACTAGGGTGGAGCACAAAGAAAGAGCTGTGGCCTTCAAGACTGAAGCCACTAAGAAATATAGAAGCAAGTCTCCATCTCCACCACAAATAGTTGCTGAGACAGTATCAGATACTTCAGATAGCAAGAAGTCAGAAAGCAGTGAAAGTGATGAAGACTTTGCTGCATTTACTAGACATTTTCAGAAGTTTCTAAAGAAGAAGCAGTGGAGGTCCAAGCCATCCACTTCACAGCCAAAAGATGACTACTACCAGAAAAGGAAGTCATCAAGGAATGACAGAAGAAAATCCAAGTCTAGTAACACTACATCCTCAAAAATAGTTTGCTATTGTTGCAATAGACAAGGACATATAATAACTGATTGTCCAGAAAAGAGGAAAGAGTCCACTGACAAGAAGAAGATACAGTTCAAAGGCAAAAAGGAAAAGTCCTTTGTTGCTAAGAAGGATAATAGTCTGACTGATATGTCATCTTCAGAAACAGATTCAGAAGCTGAAGCCTATATTGACTTGTTTGCTGAAGAAGAAGAAAATGAGTTCATGCAGCTAATGAACTCAATTTATGAGCAGGAGGACATTCAGTGCAAGGGACTGATGGCCTTAACAGAAGGAGACAAAATCCATGATCAGCCTGGACCTAGTCAGGTACAAAATTGTTCTTCAAGTTCAATTTCTAGTACTGGATCAGAATCAGATACATCAGCATCAAGTAATGTGAGTGGATCTGAATCTGAAGGAGACATTCATCAGTTGATTGATGAATATAGAGTATTGTTGCAGGCTTTGAAGAAAAGCAAACTCTTGGCCAAGACTCAGGCAAAGGAGATTGCTAGTCTTAAAGTGGCTGCAACAGATTTTGACAAGTTATTAGATCAGAAATTAAATGAAATAGCCAGACTGAAGAATATTACAGTTATTCAGATGGGGACTATTATATTTAAAAATGATCAAATTAGAAATCTGGAGATTAGTCTTCAGAAGGAGAGAGATATTGTTGCAAGTTTTTCTAAACCAAAATCTGTTCTACCTTTGATAGATGAGTTTGTACCTCATAAGGGTAAAACTGGTTTAGGGTTTACAAAACCTGCCTGGATAGTAAAGTCCAAATCTAAGGGCAAAGCCCCAGTACTCAACAAGGAGCCTGCTGTAGATAAAACAGCCAGAGTTGTACCTAAACAAAGGTACAACAGATTTGAGTGCTGGTGTTGTGGCAAGATAGGCCACTTTGCCATAGATTGTTGGCATAATTCAAGTGCCAAGGTGAGTAGCAAACTGCCTGCTAGAAAAGCTACAGGTAGTTTTGTTAAGAATCAGACTAACTTACACCAAGGACCCAAGAATTATTTGGGTTTTAAGGTTAATGAATCTGTTTTGCAGGTGAGTCCAAGTGGCCATGCCCCAATATGGTACTTGGACAGTGGATGTTCCAGGCACATGACTGGAACTAGGGGATTGCTGAAGGACTATACACCAATCAAGGATGGTCCTAAAGTTACCTTTGGTGGTTCTGAAAAAGGAATCATCAAAGGCTTTGATAACATTTCTAGCAACCTAATTATAATTACTCAAGTGGCTTATGTTAATGGTTTGAAACATAACCTCATTAGCATAAGTCAGCTGAGTGATTTAGGATATGACATCTCATTTGTCAAAGATGGTTGTCATATCAGTAGGTCAAGTGATCAAAAGATCATTCTGACAGGATATAGGAAGAGAAATGTCTATTGTCTAGACATTATGTGTGAGAACATGCTCTCCTATTTATCTTGTAGCTGATGAAAGAGTCTCACATTGTGTAAAATGGCACAAGAGGCTGGCTCATCTTAACTATAAGATAATTGGCCAACTCTTTAGCAAAGAGTTAGTGAGGAATGGTGCTCAGGTTAAGTGTATAAAGGAGGGGATATGCTCAGCTTGTCAGAAAGGCAAGCAGACCAGATCCACCTTTAATAGCATTGCGAACAAAGATGCTGTGAGGTGCCTATACCTCTTGCATATGGATCTTTTTGGTCCTATGCCAATTCACAGCGTAGGTAGGAAGGTCTACACTTTTGTGGTTGTAGATGATTATTCAAGGTTTTCCTGGGTATTCTTCCTAAGGCAAAAATCTGAAACTCCTAGTATCTTTTATAGTTTTGTCAAACAAATTCAGAATGAGTTAGACAGTACAGTGGTCAAAATAAGAAGTGACCATGGTACTGAATTCCAGTCTGATAGTATGACAAAGCTATGTGAAGAGTTTGGGATATTTCAGGAATTTTCCTCACCAAGAACACCTCAGCAAAATGGTATTGCTGAAAGGAAAAATAGAACCTTGATAGAGGCTGGTAGAACCCTGTTGAGTGACACATCTCTCCCAGAATATTTTCGGGCTGAGGCAGTTAATACTGCATGTCATGTAATCAATAGGGCTACTATCACCAAGAGCCACAATAAGACCCCCTATGAGATTGTGAAGGGCAGAAAACCAAATCTATCCTATTTCAGGATCTTTGGTTGTAAATGCTATATACTTAACAATGGTAAGTCTTATTTAACCAAGTTTGCTGCCAAATCGCAAGAGAGGATCTTTGTTGGGTACAACAACAACAGTAAGGATTATAGGGTCTATAACTTGACTACTCAAGTTGTAGAAGAGTCAGTACATGTAGTGTTTGATGAAGCTAGACTCATTAACAATGAATTGTCTAGAAGTGTTTGCAGCTCCACAGGTGTGACTGAGAAGATGGACAAACTTACTATTAAAGAAGGTTCTACTGCAAGTCAGCAAGTAGAAGATAGTGGTTACTGTCCAGGGGGAGTATAAGATACTCCTGTTGCTGAAGAAGACCAAGAGCAGCTGCTGAATGAAGAAGCTGAAGGTGTACAACCAGAAGACAGGATGCCTCCAGCTAATAGGCATTTAAAAGATCATCCAGCCAATCAAATTATTTGAGATCTCAGACAAGGGGTACAAACAAGGAGCAGGAATCTAAGTTCAGTTCTCTACTCCAGCTTTCTATCCCAAGTAGAGCCAAAGAAATTTGAAGAAGCAATCCTAGACCCTCATTGGATTGAGGCAATGCAAGAGGAGCTGAATCAGTTCAAAAGATGCAAAGTCTGGGAGCTTGTTACCTAAACCAAAAGACCACAACATTATAGGAACTAAGTGGAATCTTTAGGAACAAGTTGGATGAAAATGGAGTAATTATAAAGAACAAAGCTAGACTAGTTGCTAAAGGATATAGGCAGGAAGAAGGTATTGATTTTGATCAAACCTTTGCTCCAGTAGCCAGACTGGAAGCAATAAGGATGTTCCTTACTTATGCAACATTCCAAGGATTCAAGGTATACCAAATGGATGTTAAGTCAGCTTTTCTGAATGGAAATCTGAAGGAAGAAGTCTATGTAGAACAGCCATCAGGTTTTGTTGATTCTACTAAACCTAATTATGTTTATAGACTTAGGAAGGCTTTGTATGGGTTAAAACAAGCCCCTAGGGCTTGGTATGAAACCCTGTCTAGTTTCCTCATTGAGAATAAATTCACAAGGGGGAAAATAGACAAGACTCTATTCCTTAGGGAATCCAGAGGCAAGATATCTTAGTCCAAATATATGTAGATGGCATCATATTTGGGTCTACAGAAAGTAGTCTTTGCAGAAAGTTTGCAAAACTAATGCAAGGACAATTTGAAATGAGCAGTATAGGGGAACTTAAGTTCTTCTTGGGTCTCCAAGTTAGACAGACTGAGGATGGTTTATCCATATGCCTGTCTAAGTTCACCCTAGAATTGATAAGGAAGTATGGTATGGAATCATCCACTATCATGAAAACTCCTATGGGGTCAACAATGTCTCTAAGCAAAGATGATGCAGGGAAACCTGTAGATGAAACTTTGTATAGAGGGATAGTTGGCTCCCTATTGTATTTGACTGCAAGTAGACTAGATATCATGTATGCTACATGTGTCTGTGCTAGGTATCAAGCTTGCCCTAAAGAATCTCATTTGACAACAGTCAAAAGAATTTTTGAGATATCTTAAGGGCACTCCTTATCTAGGCCTTTGGTACCCTAGGAATTGAGAGTTTGAACTGACAGGTTATTCAGATGCAGATTTTGCAGGCTGCAAGGAAGATAGGAAGAGTACAACTGGAACCTGTCAATTCCTAGGTGGAAGGCTGATATCATGGAGTAGCAAGAAACAAACAAGTGTGGCTATCTCCACAGCAGAATCAAAGTATGTTGCTGCAGGAAGTTACTGTGCTCAACTTCTATGTATTCAACATCAGCTAGAAGATTATGGTATTCAAGTAAGTAGAACACCTTTATTTTGTGATTCTACTAGTGTTATTTCTATTGCAAATAATCCTGTCTCCCATAGTAGGACTAAGCACATAGAAATAAAATACCATTTTCTAAGAGAACATGTGGAAAAAGGAGATATTTCACTAGAGTATATTAACACAGATAATCAACTAGCTGACATGTATACTAAGCCCTTAGATGAAACCAAATTCAATAAATTTAAATTGAATTAGGGATGATAAACTTGGAATAGTTTACACAAAAATTGGCTAAGTAAAATGGTGTCGACACACAGAGTTGTCTGTGTCGACACAGAGTAGTGGTGTCGACATTTCAGAGAAATGGTGTCGACACATCTAGGAAGCTGTGTCGACACTTCAGAGAATTTGTGTCGACATATGCAGTGTAGGTGTCGACACATCCAAGGTGTGTCGACACTTAGGATCAAACAGAAACAACTAGAATTCTAGTAGAGTCTCGACTAAGTGTCGAGCTAAGTGTGTCGACATATATACAAGTGTCGACACATATATTCTGTAGACTATACTTGTGTCGACACATAGTTGTCGAGACATTATAAGTAAGTGTCGACACTTTTCAACAGTGTCGACACAATTTAAGTATTTTGACGCGCCTTTTCACCTTCGATTCTAGAAAGGTATAAATAGGTTTTCGCCATTGTTTGTCGACACACTCACCAAAGTTTCGAGACCAAACTTGTGTGTCGACATCTCTCTCTTTAAATTCAAATTTCTTCAAACCCTAATGGAACCCAAGCTGGAAGAGAATATTAATGAAGGATATGAACTCGTGCGACATGCCTTTGATGACGCGGAACCTGAAATCAAAGGTGTGGTAACCCTAATTGCCGAGACTGGCCTGGAATACCTTGTTTTCAGAACCAATCAAGATCTGGAAGAAGGAGGTCCTAGAATTTTTGAGTGCAGCTTCAGTTGATGATACTGGACTTAAGATTAAATCCAGAGTTCATGGAACAAAGTTAAGATCACACCAAAAAGTCTGAGGAAGATACTTCAACTACCAAAACAAAGGAGGAAGAAGATGTATCTGCTTCTAAGACTAGAGAGGCATTGAGATGGTGTGGACTATATTCAAATCTGAAATTGGATCTGTTTTCAATAGAAAAGGAATGAACATCCAAGGAAAATTTCTGTCTGAAATAGTTGGCAAGGTCATCCTGAGCAAGCCTGGAGGACATGACAGATTTCAGCTTATATTTCAATTTGATGACAAGATTATCTTCAAACTTAATACTGATTGGTCTGCAGTTATGTTTGATAAGATAAAAGAGAGTATGAAGAAGCCCAATCTGGGAAGAATTCTGAGTTTATACCTAGCTGGAAGTATACCTGAGGTAATGAACCAAGCTGCAGGTTCAAAGATTAACCATATGAGGAAGATGGATTATGAGAATTTTCTCACTAGGTGGGATAGGGTGCTAACAAAGGAACTACCCACTCCAGAAAAGGAACACCCCAGAAGAAAAAGAAGAAGACATCCACTGTGGCTCAAGAATCCTCCAGCAGCTCTGAAGAGCTAGTGTGTTTAGTTCTGATGATGAGACAGAGAAGAAATGCTGGACAATCTCCAGCAAGACAAAAAGATGCACAGAGGCAGGGGAGCTACCCTCAGCTAGCCCAATTCACCTGGATCCAATCTCCAGGGGGAGCCTCTACTTGTAGAAGAGCCAACTCCTCTAGAGAGTGAAAGGGCTACTCAAACAATCCTAGAGGTAATCACTGAAATTAATCAATTAGATTTCACTATTAGGAAGAAGTTTTGACTGATTTATTACCTGATATTCATCAGCAAACACAGATACAACCTCAACCCAAGATGTTGTCATGGAGGACACATCTGTTGCTGATCAAGTGGTTGATGATATAAGAGATTCTCCAGCCCTTCCTCAACAGGAATTTACCTTAGAGGAGTGCTATTCCCTGATCTTCTACAAACTGATTTTGAGAAAGAGAAAGCTGCTGCTGAGGGGGAGGAGATCCATATTGAGGGGGAGCAAGTGGAGATTGTAGAGGAAACTGCAAGGAAGGAGACTGAGGAGCCAAGAGATGCTGAGGGATAACAAAGGACTGAGAAGGATTCACATCCAAGTCCTAAGGATTAGAGTGAACATAGTCAGCACTTCTGCTTCAGAGGATGAGGAGGCTGTTAGAGCCAAGAAGAGGAAGTTCCAGGTCTTCAGAGAAGAAGCCAGAACTATAAGAAAGCCCTACAGACAGTTGCTCCACAGCCTGCCCATCTACTGATTTCAGTTCACTGATGGTGGCTTATAGATTAGCTTGATGAGCAAAGGCAAGCTCTGAAAAATATGTGGATGAAGGGAATAAATCCCTGCAGTTTGATCTTGCACAAGACATCAAATCTATCAGATTTGAAGTGAATCTTAACAAGAGGAAATGACTGATTGCTTCATAAAGAGGAATGCAGTATACTACCTGGCCACACATCAAGAGAAAATAAAGACAAAACTTGATGATGTAGAAGTGAAGCAAGGCTATGTCTTGGAAGAACCAGATAAGGAATGAATGATAATCTTACAACTTCACATAATACCAATAATACTGAAATGAAGAATATAGCTACTGGTCAGACTACAGTAAGTGTAAGTGCCAAAGAAGAATTTGATAAGCAATTGCAGGATGGTCTCACTGCTGTGAAACTGCCATTGAAGATTCCCAGAAGATATTACTGACAAGCTCCAAAGATTAAAACCTTTCCTATAACGATGGAGTTAACTATCTGAATGCACAGATAAGTTCAGAAAGATGATCTGTGGGATCATATAGAGAGAGAAGTCATAAAGGGGGAGAGGGGTATTAGTCAGGCAGGCTCTGATCATGCCAAATGGATTTCAAATTCATCAGAGCCACCCTTGGATATCCAACCTTATGTGATGATGACAATGTGGCAGAGTCTGGAATCAATCCTGC